>QXEO01000171.1:2115864-2287702 GCA_007115705.1 Dactylis glomerata
CTCGTTTGAGGGCTGTGGAGAAGGGCAAAGGAGCTAGCCATGAAGAGGAGTCCCAAGAGCAAGATCTATCCGAGGACACTTTTTCATTTGGCACGTGGAATGAGGGCTCTTCCTTTGATTGAAGGAGTTAGCCGAAGTCACCTCCAAGGGCAAGGAAGCCATTGATGAAGAAGATGAAGAAGGAGATGAAGATGATGATGAAGAGGAAGAAGATGATGACCAAGAAGATGATGAGGATGATGAGGACTTTGATGACGTTGAGGAGTGATCTCGTGTTGTTGTCTCCCTTTTTGGCGTCTTGATGCCAAAGGGGGAGAAAGTCCCATTTGCATGTGTTTCCATTTGGATTTGTGGTTTTCCATTTGGATTTGGTTGGGTCACAAGCTCTTATATCGTGTGCTTGCTCGCTTGTGTCCCATGGTTGAACTTATCATCTACTACTATGTGTTGAACTATATGCTTATGCTTATTATGTGTAGTAGAACTTATGATTATCGTTATTAATTATATGTTTGTTGATTATGTGCTATTGAACTATTATATATCTTGTGCACATATGGATCACATTATAAAATCTAGGGGGAGTTCTTATTGTTGATGTGTCTTTGTATTCAAATACAAAACTTAAAATAAGGCACATAGCAAGGGGGAGCTCCGTCTATATTTTATATCGTTTGAAACATGCAAAATTATGTATTGTCATCAAACACCAAAAAGGGGGAGATTGAAAGAGCATTTCCCGCCTAATTGATTTTGGCGTTTGTTAACAATACATTATCTATTAATATGGTGATTATGCTTTGCAGGATTTTATTATATTCTTGCACAAGATATTGGGTTTCCTATGTTATACTTGATAATTATCATTACCCAAAGGAAATTCTAGAGGAAATGGTGATAATATGCTCTGGGAGAAGTTTCATATGAAGCTTGGTCAGGAAGACCGGCTTTAGCCGGTCCCCAGACCGGCTATAGCCGGCCTGCTCATTTTCGGAAGGGGCAATGCGCCTCTGGCGTAACCCGGTTATTTGTCCGGCTATTTCCGGCAGGGCCGGATATTTCAGACCGGCTTTAGCCGGCCTGGAGACCGGCTTTAGCCGGTGTGACCGGCTTTAGCCGGACTTAACTCCGGCTTTAGCCAGACATTCCTGGCAGGCAACGGTCAGATTTGGGGGGGGGTATAAATACCCCCACCTTCTTCCCCAATGGGCAGCTCGTCCAAAATTGAAGAACACCATTATTTTGAGCCACCAAATCAACTAGATCTCCTCCCTCAACCCACCAAAGCTCTTGATCTTTGGAGAATCGAAGGAGAAGACCATCATCTACATCCTCACCGAAGCGATTTGATTTCCCCTCTCATTTGCTTGAGGGCCCTTGTGTCTTGGGTTCCCTTGTGTCCCAAGACCTTGATTTGTGTATTTGATATATTGCTACTTGTTGTTTGACAGCATTGTGTTGTGCTTGGGAGCCTCCAATTCGGTTGTGGATGCGTGCCCCAAGATTGTAAAGGCCGGTTCCGCCTTGAGGAATCCCTTAGTGGAAAGTGAGCTAGGCCTTTGTGGCGGAAGCTTGCACCGGAGAATAGGGTGAGCCTTTGTGGCGTTGGTTAGGCCTTTGTGGCAACCACACCCCTCCAACGTAGACGTACTTCCCCTAAAAAGGAAGGAACTACGGGAACTACATCCGTGTCTCCGTGTGCTCCACTCTCGGTTTCCTCTATCCTTTATTGCCTTTACTTATTGTATCTTGCTTAGCTTGCTTGTTGTCATATAGGTAAATTCACCTTAGTTGCATATCTAGAGAATTTACCTTTTGTGTCAAGCCTAAATTGAAAAAGTATTAAAATTTGAGTAGCACCTATTCACCCCCCCCTCTAGGTGCCCTTACGATCCGTTCACCTACACAATGACCAAACGTCTGAACATCTAGGTTTGGTTTTTCGTAGGATGGGAGTACGACCACCCACTAACTGTCCAACTAATGTTGCGATCTCATTCATATTCAGTTGCATGTAGAAGAATAGTAAAGTTATGCACATCGGTGTTTTCAATAAACTCCAAGCCTTTTCTAGGTTCCTAGCCTAGAAAAATCTACCATGAAATCCTAAAGCTTTGGCAAACTAGAGTACTAATACTTTAAATATAGTATATTGTTTATGTATAATTACATGTCTTATTCTGCTAATGAATGCTAGCTAACAAATGGGCATATAACTAAGGAGGTCATTACAGACAATTACGAACAGCCTAGTTTGTAGGACAAAACTATTGTATTATCTTGGATTGATAATTAGCAGAATAATTTAGAAAGAAAATGTTATGTCACGCAATTCGGAGAAAACTGCGTTCATGGATATGGGGGATATTGTAGGCTTGTAGCCGTACGTGGCATCGGTCTCTTCACCAATTGTTTTGGGTTGAAAATATGTCATCGCAAAGAGTAGACACTCTTATATATATGTTGTTTCAGTACCAACAAATGAAGTGAGGTTGCTTACCGCTCTACCCATGGATATTCACCACATGAACAAATAAATTCTCCACCAACCTTTATTGAGTGACACAATAATGTTCTAGCTATATATACGGTCCATGTTTTCTAGATATAGATGGAAATCTCCATTGTTTAGTTGACTTACTTATGCTCGTTACCACCACATAGCGCATTTGACATGCTAGTACATCAGATATGTGGCAACGTTCAATTTCGGTATAATAAGAAAATGAGGGAATTTGAGACATCAGGAGAGAAGCAACTATTGTTTGGTGAATCTAGTAGCCTTAGGCATGTTCTTCCGCTCTACATAGTCCAGCTGAAAGGGCTCCTAGTATTAGTGGACATGCTAGTCCTTTTGTTGTTGCGGCATGGATATGAACTCTTGTAACAAAGCCGCTCAACTTATGAAGAAGAATGGCACATCTGAGTGTAATAAGAGCCATTTCACGGTTCCACTCGTTGAGTCTCCCTCTCCAGTAGTGTTTCACGATTGGTGCAAGACGTCATGTCTCTTAAAAAAAATATGCTCACGGTCTTCGCAGCATTAAAGTGTTGTATTCATTAGTTTTGCGTTTGTACCTATTTTTGTGTAAATGCACTTTAAGTTTTTGCTTCGTCAGCAATTTCATACAGTGTTGAACATAATACCTCAAACAATGTGATCAAGGTTAACAAAAGTGGACCCCTTACATACTCATAACAGTGTGATCAAGGTTAAAAATTATATCTATGAACATGCTCATAACACGTTGACCCCTTACATAATCAAGAAAGTGGTACTGAGGATTTAGGAATTTCCATTTGTCAATTACATTTTTTTTGTGAAGACAATATCCCTAGGCCCAGCCATCCAGACTCCCGTAGCGATCAACAACTCGAACAAGACCTAGAAAAGAGAGAGGCGAACTCGCCAGCAACCCGCAAGACAAAAGCCCGAACGCAGGAGGAAAGAGAGAGAAAAAAATGGCATCGCCGGCCCGCGCCGCGGCCACCGCCGCGAGATCGGCGCTCCTTGCTGGCCGCGTCACCGGGGCCTCCTCTTACCCCGCCCGAGCCGCTGGGATCCTCCGCAGGTAGGTTTCTACTTGGCGTTCCAAGAGATCGATCGATGGATCGTAGATGGCCGTGGGTCGGTGTGTGCTGATGTCGAGACTCCCTGCAGGTCTGCGGCGGCGGGTCTGGAGAGGCGGATGCCCCTGCACAGCGCGGCCGCATCGGCGGCGCGCATGGGGTCCTGCATCGCCGCCCAAGGTAAACCTGTGCAGGAACCCCTTTTCCCCTTCTGGTTGTTAGCTAGCATTAGATCGGATCTTGGTTATCTGTGTGACTGGTTGGCGCACAGAAAAATTTGCGTGATTGATTCCGCGTTATGAGATTTCTAGGGTCAGTATAACACGGACTGTATATATCTCGAACACGGGAACGTTTTCTCGAATTGATTTACCTACCAAGAACAAACGGAATCGGCTCTACACACTGGGTGTTGCTGAAACCTGTAATCTGCACAATTTTGCGTTGAGGGAAGTAGTTGGTGATACTGTCATGCGTATGGCTTTGTTCTGTGCTCAACTGCTCATACAACATGTGAAGCTAGAAATGAGTGTGTGAATCATGTTGATTCCTCAGGATGCACTAGTTTGAATAGAGTCGGTGGTAAACACTCATGAAATCGTGTATAATTAAGTAACTGCTGATAATAACTGTCGTCAACTCCTGGTTTATCATACTTAAGAACATTTCCTTATGTAGTTTATTCACCTTAATATCTATATGAATGAATATATTATGATCTCATATACTGCAACTATGATACAAGAACACCTTGAGGGCTGCTATTCTCTAATACCTGTTACAGTTGATATCCATTTTTTAGCACCATGCTATTAAACGATCTTCGTATTTTTGTTGAATTTGGGAGACTTGTATCCATTGTCTTCAACTAATTCATTGTATTAGTTCTTGTTTGAAGTTAATGATCTTATCTAGAACCATTTATAAACCATTTCACTCTCAATGCCAGTGGCTCCAGGGCACCATTAAGATTTAGTGATCCGAGAACTTCATTTCTTGGTCTTCATAATATCTGATAAATAAAGGATCCGTGTGTAGTAGTGAACAATGAACTTGATCAGCATTGTTTTCAGAGTTGTGCAGTGTTGAGATGGTACTAGTTTACTTCATAGTAAATAAATGCAGAGTTTATCGATCTCCATTTTGCTGCAATCCTATTATTGTACCATAGTTCTGAAGTTATACATTATCCATGTCTTTCTTTTTCTCTCTGCTCATTCTTGATTACTTTTGAACATTGTAAACTCAGATGGCAACAATGCTTTCTCATGGAACTCTAGGCGCATGTTCAGTTCAAATGAAAAACATCTTCCTGCAATATCTGACCCAGAAATTGAGGCTGCATTTAAGGATTTGATGGCTGCTAGCTGGAATGAGCTTCCAGGTTCTCTTGTTGAGGAAGCAAAGAAAGCAGTATCTAAAGCTACTGATGATAAGGCTGGTCAAGAGGCTTTGGAAAATGTATTTCGTGCAGCTGAAGCATGTGAAGAGTTTAGTGGAGTTTTAGTTACCCTAAGAATGGCTCTGGATGATCTTTGCGGCCTTACAGGAGAGGTCGGTACTTAATCATCTCTATTCCCTTATTTATGTATTGATCTTTGCAGAGTTGGGGCTCATTTTCTCCTTCTCCTTAATATGTCCTACGATTGCAGAATGTGGGCCCCTTGCCTGGCTATATAGAAGAAGCTGTGAAATCTGCATATAAGCGGTATATGGCATATCTGGATTCCTTTGGTCCTGAAGAGCACCATCTGCGGAAAAAGGTGGAGACTGAGTTGGGGACAAAAATGATTCACCTGAAAATGAGATGCAGTGGCATAGGGTCTGAGTGGGGAAAGGTTTGTTTCTTTCAAAAGCTACATATCCCTACAGTACAGTTCATGTCTATGCCAGCATCTGTTGTAGAACTCATGTTCGTTCATCCATGTTTTGTGGTTATCATGGATCATCTTATCATTCCACTTATAATGATGTTAGCATGTTGCTTTTTACATCAGCTGTTTCTACATATGCTTCTCACAATATTTTTTGGCTGAATTAGTTTCTTCGATTTCTTGCTAAGGGGCAAAATATCAAACAGCATCCCAGGCCAGTCACTTGCTATTGGATTAGGTTGTATATAAGGGAATTAGGCTGTATTGTTAATATAGACAAAGAAATACAGGGGATAACTTTGCATGGCTGTGAATACTTCAACTTTGTTTAACAAACCCATAAATTCAACTATGATATTGTAGTTGTCTTTTTTTACCTTATCATTTTATTTGTAAAGCATACCTAGCTGTGTTTGTTCTTTTGCTAAGTGATATGCTAGCTGTACTAGTACTAGCTACACATCATATAAAGCCTTTGTTGAAAACTGCTCTTTGTCTTGTTTGTAAGTACTGAATGATAACCCTGATCATTTGTCACATCCGATTCGTGATGACTGAGAACGATTTCCTCTTGTCCACAATGAATCAACCAAATAAATCATCTGTTTGGTTACCACTAAGGCACCACTTGCTGTAAACCCTGTCTGAGGTTCCATCTTTTCTCAGGCTACTAGGCAATACATGTCTAATAGCTTAGTTAATCTGGTTTATATTAGTCCAGTCTAGCTTGAAGCAGCATTCAAATTGGTAATTAGTTTCTCTTCCCTGAAGTTTCAGCATAAGCTAGCTAAACACAACCATTATCTGGCTAATTCCTGGCCAAGTATTTTCTACTGCCCCCCATGTTTTCCCTGTATCCAGTTGCCTCTAGAATCTGGGCAGTACTACTAGCTCAGTATGAACCATATGAGTAAGGCTGTTCAAACGTTGCCAACTTATTCTGGGGTACTGGTCATGGCTTCACAGGCCATTGTTTCGAGTGGAAGATGCTGAAACAATTACATTTTGCTCATTTGTCTTCATTGTTTCCTGATGAAATTGGATGAGATCAAGTGCATATCTTCTGTGGATTCATGTTTTCACGTTGGTGTTCCTGGTCAATTTTATAACGTGCAAGTATTCATGTTTTCGTGTTGGTCTTCAGCTGATTTACTCTTGTTGCCTGGTCTGAAATTAGTGGAAAATTATTACTCTCTCCGACCACTATTACTTATATTGCTAATATGGATGTATCTAGACACTAAAATGTGTCTGGATACATCCATATTAGGACATTAAAATGTGTCTTGATACATCCATATTAGGACAAGTAATAGTGGTCGGAGGGAGTACTTACATTCAGTACTCCATACTCATGAACTAAATATTTTTCTCGCAGATCACCCTCATTGGCACCTCAGGGATCTCAGGGTCATATGTTGAGCTAAGGGCATGAGGGAAGTCCGCAGATCAGAATCGTGGCCGAACACTGACAGGAAACTGCATATCAGAACCAGGTGTTCCATTTTCTTTTAATTTTCCTATGTAGCTACCATGCGAATAACAAGAAGATCTGCAAAACAGATGTGCTCTTAATGTAACTCTTTGGTGCTGTAATAAGAACGCAATCCTGGAGTTTTGGTTCTATTTTGCTGCCCAACATATGATGGGTACTGGACCTCGTGGGTTGATCTTGCATTTTGAGAAACAGTTTTATGAATAGGATCCATCCATTTTGTTGAGAAGTTTTGTGCTCTTGACCTACTTCGTGCATTGTTGAGACTGGTCTATTATATAGACTACTATTTTGAGGAATGTTTCCGAAATCCTTAGACCTCTTTTGCAAGACGGTTTTGGCTACCCTGTGATCCCCGAAAAACCCACTTGCCTGTTTTGTAGCCTGGGTTTAGACGGGATGACCTTAAGTATCCACATCAAAACACTCCAACACCTGGTTAACTGGAACACGACCCTCCCCTCGTGTTTTTGCGCTCTTGCCTTACAATTCGTGGTTCCTGGCAGCGGAGCCAGCTTGAGGCGACACAACGGAAGCTGGCCCTAAGATGGAGGAGGTTGTGAGGGGATTGGGTGTGGGGAATGGTTTCACCGAAGTATTTTACGGTCACCCGTGGGCACGGTTAATTTTCCGACAGCCCACGGTGCCGTTTAGTGTTCTCGAAGGGAGAAGGGGGAGTATAGCCAGAGATCGATCCTAGAGGAGGAAGATGAACTGCCTCCGTCCTTGACCTTCTTTCCCACCTCCGGTGGCTTCGCCGCGCGCCCGCGCCCTTTCTCTTCCCCAACTCCGGTGAACCGCCCCCCGGTGCCGGCCTAACCGCCCTCCACGGCTCCACCGCTGCCCGCGACCGGCGCTCTCCGCGACGCCTTTTCGCACCGCCCTGCCCTAGCCGCCTCCTCCGCCGGTCCGCCGCCCCCGGCCGACCATCCTTCTAAGTCCCCCTACCAATCTCTTCTATTTCGGCTCCGGCGACCTGCACCACTCGCCCCTAAATCCGGCGCCCCCTCCACCCCCTTCCCTAAGTTTTATTGCGATCCTCCGCCGCCTCCGCCGCGGCCAACCGCGGCTCGGCGACTCCGGCCCGCGTCGTTCCCGTCTCCGGCTCGGTGCGGTGGAGGGAGAGGGACGGCGAGATGAGGAGAGGCGGCAAGAGGTGAGCAGTTGCTGTCGAGGCGCAGACTGGGTGATTCGTTGCGAGAAGATAATAAGGAAGAAGGGAGATCGATTTAGATGGTGGGACCCGCACACTTATGACGCTGATGAGATCGATTGTGGCCACGGTCACCCGTGTATGAGTCGGCCTGGGATTATCCCACTAATCCTCACACTAGTAGAAAACAAGGCCTTATGTGTCTTTTCAGTATACATGTGCTGGAAACATAGCTGAAAATAAAAGTTGTATCCTTCATCATAGCAATCGTTGTAGTTTAGGAGTCATTTGGGTTATAATCTGATTTGGCCAATAGACCTCAACTTTTGTGCTACGTAATAAATAAGTTTAGCACTTCCTATTGCTGATTTCAAAGCAAGAAAAAGGAAAGGGCCAGCTTCTTGTTGGAAACAATTCGTTTATTTTTCGGGTTCCTATTACTCAGATCGTCGCCGCTAAACCATCAGTTGAAGGTGATGGCTGCGCTTCGCTGCCCCTTTTCTTGTCATGGAGTCGCGTCTTTCATGGTCTTCACAGTAGCATTCCATTCTGAAACTTCTGCCTAACAAATTAACTCGAAATGTAAGGTTATGTCCCAATGAGCCATGATCCTATTGCCGTTCGACCCAACAAAATAACTCGATGGCAAATCAAACACAAAGATATCAGAATGTACTCTCTCCATAACGAAGAAACATAATAAGTTATTCCCAATATACCACACCGAAATGTAAGCACGGCTGGTTCAACACATACTCACAAGCACAACCCCAAATTTCCATTTTTGGTTGCAAAGGAGCAAGCAGCACAACAAAGCTTACTTATTGCACTGACTATATATATGTCGTTCACTACAACAAGCGGCCCTATCTCACCATATACGAGAACTCTGGAGATCGATGCTCTTCATCCATGCTCGATTTGGCAGGATCTCTTCAGGGAGCGGCGACGTTCTCCATGGCGAGCGGCGCGATCTCCTCACCGATGATCCCTGGCTCGCTCCCGGCGACCCCCAGGCCGAGCAGCACGTCCTCCCAGTTCTTTGCAGGCCCCTGCAAAAGCACCATTTGTCGATTGAGTTTAGCTTATAATTTATATCTTAGCTTGCTGTGAAGTGTTGTTAGGTTTGTAAAGTACCTTCCAGGAGAGATCCTGGGACATGCAGTTCTTGACCATCTCCTGGTATGTCGGCGTGCCGATGACCTTGACAGCGCGCTTAAGGGTGGTAGCCACCTTCTTCACGTCGCTCGGCTCCACCACGTCGCACTGGCCACGAAGAAAACAAGATTAGTTGATGATCCGAGCTGCAAGGATCACCGAGATCAATGAGTTCAGACAAAGATTCCAATGAGCTTACATCGACGTTGAGGCGGCCCATGTGGAAACCAGTCTTGCCCTCCACGATCGTGTCGACGAGTCCTCCGGTGGACGCGCACGCGCATGGCTGAAATTCAGGAAGAAATGTCGATCATGGCCATGGAATCGCTTCAGGATTCTTCGTGCAGCTAGAAGGCGAGAAAGGGGCTAGGACAAGAGTCTACCGTTCCGTAGTGCATCCCCTGGAGCTGGATGAGACCGCAGGGCTCGAAGCGGCTGGTGACGGCGAGCAGGTCGGCGCCGGCCATGATCTGGTGAGCCAGCGGCGCGTTGAACTTGACCACGGCCCTCACCTTGTCCGGGAACTCCTCCTCCGCGCTCTTGAGCAGCCGCTCGAACTTCTTCTTCCCGGTGCCCAGGAGCACGATCTGGACGTCTTCCTCCTCCTCCATCAACTCCTTGATGGCGGCGACCATCACGTCGGGGCCCTTCTGCTCCTCCAGCCTGCCGATGAACGCCACCAGCGGCACCTTCCTGTCCACCGGCAGCCCAACCTCTGCCTGCAGCGCCTCCTTGTTCAGCGTCTTCGCCTCAACCGCCTGTTACGGTGCACAGTCGATAAGCACACTTTGCCTCGTCAGAACTGCGATCACCGGAGAGAGACAGCAAACATTAAGATAGTTTTGTGGGTGGGTGCTCACGGTGGTGGCGTCGTAGTTGACGGCGATGTACTTGTCCTTGCTGGGGTCCCACTCGGTGACGTCCATGCCGTTGACGATGCCGGTGATACCGGTGAGGCGCATGATGTTGTCCAGCTCGCAGCCCCTGGCTTCGCCGGAGATGAGCTCCTCCGCGTAGTACGGGCTCACCGTCAGCACTCTGTCGGCTTCAAGGATACCGGCCTTCATCCAGTTGATCTTCCGCCCCTCCACCGGCTTGTCGTAACTGCGCCAAATGTATTAACCCAAATCCAACTCTAACTCATACAATTTCACTTTGTCAACTGAGGCTTACCCGTCGATGAAATCGTAGGACGACTTGAACCTGTCGGGGAGGTTGAGGAGCGCGAAATCGTCGAAGGAGAAGCGGCCCTGGTAGGAGATGTTGTGGATGCAGAAAGCGACCTAGCAATGTTGCGAAGCTAATTCAGGCCTGTTTCAGAACGAACAGCAATATGCAGACAGAACATAACAGTGTGAGAAGATGCACAACCTTTGCAGTCTTGTAGATGCCATTGGACTGATAGTTGCTCTTGAGGTAGCAAGCCAGAGGGCCAGTGTGCCAGTCGTTGCACACGAACAACACGTCTTCCCCTGCACCCAAATACAAGAAAGAAAATCTTCAGATACGCTCTGGCTTCTGGTACTTTGCGTCGAACTGTTGATCGATCTTGCATACCGTAAGGTCCGGAATAGTAGGGGTTGTTGTCCAGGTTTAGGATCCTGGGCGCCTCAAGCGCTGCCTGGCAGAGAAGGCTGAAGCGTAGCTGGTTATCCTGGTAATCCGTGCCGGTGTTGGGCCCATAAATCTTCTCTTTGGTCTTGCCCCAAACCTGAAATTTTCATAGCCAACGGAAAGAAAGGTTCACTAAGAAAAAGACTTGACTTGGATCGATCACCATGCATGTTCAGTGTAGATGAGGAAGAGCTTTGGTCACCTTCTCGAGGAAGGACGGGTGGTCGACGAACACACGGTCCACCCCGCGCTTGTAGCAGTGGAAGAACCTCACCCTTTCGTACTTGTCGCCCATCTTGATCTGCAAAACCAAGTAAAAAATCTTTCTAAAATGTGCAGCATCGATCAGAGAACTCAAGGACTTGTTACTGATCCTGTTGCGCACCTCGGCGGCGACGCTGGTGTCCCAGGCGTCCTTGTACTGGTCGTAGCGCGGGGAGATGACCATGACCCTGTGCCCGTTGGCCTGCACAGAGCAGCACACGTTGTAACGGTACGCACTGAGCGGCAAGAAGAAGAGGACAATGAATGGTGGTTGGTGCTTACGGCCATGGCTGGCGGAAGGCCGCCGAGGACGTCGCCGAGGCCCCCGGTCTTGCTCCAGGGCGCCATCTCGGCACCGACGAAGACGATGTTCATGCCGGCCGTGGCGCGCACCACGACGGACGGGCACCGTCGGCTCCCGCGCTGCTGCGTCCTCTGCGTCTGCTTCGGGGTCGCGCGCGCGCTGGTCCTCATGCTGAGCGCGGTGTCCGCTGGGTTCCGTGGCCTCGGGCCCTGGAAGCCACCGCGCCGGAGCAGGGATGGTGCCGATCTGTCGGTGATGCCGAGGATGGCGCCCGAGGTGGCGAGCTGGGATGTGGTCAGAGCCGCCATGCCGCGCACTGGGGTGAGCGGGCTAGCTGTTGCGAGAGACGATTTCAGTGGACCAGTGAGGGTTTGAGTGAACTGAACAGACGTATCCGGTCTATTTTTCTGGAGGGTTTGAACGGTACCTATCTGAATACTGAAATCCAAACATCAACGTGAATTGAAATTTCATTTAAAAATCCAAAAATACCCAAAACTCCCAGTGCTATTAGTTTGAGGGGGAAAAACCAAACGATCGATCTATCTAGCGTGCAACTTCAGCAGTACTCTGAAGATAATTAAACTCCGACTTGATCCACGCCAGAAAACAAATCTATGCCTTTATGTTACTAACAAAGTTACGTAGATCCAACTCCGCTAGAAAATATAAATGTTTATATTCATTTGATTTGTGTAATCTGCTGGTTGGCACCCACGATCGAGGAGCATTCTTTTTTATCATAAACCATGAATCCATGCGTTATGTTAATTTCTCTATCTTTTGGGGGCATGATGATGATTCACGAGAGAGATCCCACACAATTTAAATCTAGGAATCTCTAAGATCCTGAACGTACAAAGAAACGAAAAAAGTAGACTGAATCTAACAGGGATACTGGGATCTACAACGACTGATTTACTTTTCAACCGCGAATACATAGTAACTAAACAAGTCTATGGGGGCGTGCCTACGTACAATGAATACCTGATCTCTTCTTCTTGGAAGGTTGATCGGCCGATGTACGGAGTGTTCTTCTTCACTGGTCGAGGTAGGGTTCTTCTTCCAGTCGTCGATCGGCCTCTCCCTCCTCCTCGTCCTTTGAGTCTGCGATTGATGGCGGGCGATGTGGGCAGCAGGGAGTGGAAGGAAACGAACGGTGGGCGCAGGAGCCGGGGGCGGGGGTTATTTGTACTGCCGCGGCCACGGGGAGACCCGCGCCGTTGCGTTGCCGTTCACTCAAGCTGCACACTAACACACACCTGATCTCCCCAATACCCGCTCCGTTCCTCGTGCATGCAGCTGGGACGGACGGACGAGAGGGACGGTGGAGGAGCGATTTGGGTCCGCTGCGCCTGCATGGCTCATGTGACTGGTGCGTCCTCGCGATCTCCGCTTGTCTGTTTCCGAGTGGGAGTGAGGAGTGGCAGTGTGGCACTGAGGTGAAAGCCAATTGTCGTCGCGCTTTCCAGCCGATCGACCGCCTTTGCTTCTGCTCCGCTGAGCTTCTGTTTCGACCTCGCCCGCCGTGGGGCGACTCGTGGTGGGGGTTCTGGCCGTCCATGTGTCTGGGCTCGTACTGGGCCTTTCTCCTTTCAGTTCTGGGGTCGCATGTTCCTTCCACGGTCTCTGCTTTCGGTGCATGCAGCTAGCTGGTGCTGGCGTAAATGGCATGGCATGGCGACAAGAGCTTGTGCTCGCAGTTGCAGGACGACGACACGGACACGGGCTGGGCGAGACACCAGGTTCCACTTTCTCTGCGTCGCGCTCTGAAAGTGCTGCCAAACTGGCGCATGAGGACTGCACATAAATGCAGTGATGTGTGTAGTAATGTAATTGATGCTCAGCAGCTCAAGATCTGCCGGCACAATTTCTCAAGGTGCTCGTAGCATTTGAGCGTTTGTATAGTGAGGGCATCTCCAACGGGTCGCCCCAAACGGATGTCTGAATAGGTCCGTTTGGGTTGGCCCATAAATATCGAACGGAGGCCTGTTTGGGCGGGCAAGGGGGCAATTCAATAGGTTAGTTGTATTTATTGCCTCGCTCGTCGGCATGCATGTCCCGATGGTGTAGGCACGGCGCCCAGCGCAAAATTCTGGTTGCACATCACAACGGCGTAGGCACGTCGCCCAACGGAAAATTCCGGTGCGCGCCAGTGACGCGCGATCGGCGGGAAACATTGGCTGGCGGCAGAGCAGGAGGCTCTGGCAGCCATGCTCGCGTTGCACGCCTGCGTGGCCAAGGAGGCCGCGTGCATTTCGTCCGAGGATGAGAACTGCGCCGCACCTTGAACGTGCTTCCAAACTGCTGCATGAGAACTGCAGATAAATGCAGTGGTGTAATTGAGAATTATTTACACAAATGACCACATGGTCAAATGTATTGTTAAAAAAGATCACTTGTTAAAATATTTGTAAAAAAAACATCTCTGGATGGATCCTGCCAGGCGACACGTGGCATTTGCTGCCACAGTCTAAGGAGGAGGCACCTACCGCCACAGTCTTAGGAGGCAGGCTGACGTGGCATCAGTAGTGGTGGGGCCTACCGCCACAGCCCCAGGAGGTGGGCTGATGTGGCGTCAGCTATGGTCGGGCCTGCCGTCATATCCCCAGGATTTAGGTTCATGTGGAGCTTGGCAATCGGCCCAAATGCCTGCCTCCTCAGGCTAGCAATGGAGGCATATGCCATGTGTCGCCTGGCAGACCATGTCGTCATCCAGATGTTGTCCTTTTTAGCAACTTTTTTGACACGTGGTCTTTTTTAACATACATTGAGCCAGGTGGCCCTTTGTGCCAAAAATTGATGTGATTGTTGCTCAGCTGACTGTTGGCCCAATCTCTCAGGGTGCTTATACATAATTAGAGATAGCATGTGCAATACCGTGGGTTTATAGGCTGATTGTTTTTAAGGGTAACAGCTCTTTATTAATCAACAATCACACTAGGTAGTAAAGTAGTTTTTTTGGAGCAACTGGCAGGAGTTCTGTCTTTTTATTAAAAAGAAGAGAAAATAGCCAGTTTATAAGGTAAACTGGCCGAAAACCGATACAAAGGTATGTTAAGGGACTTACCTGAACCCACATGACCAGTTTATAAGAGAAACTCACACTGGCCCCGAGGCCACGCACCACACGATCCGACAACCCTTCCGCCTGAGCAAGAAGGGACGACACTCAAAATGTGAGAGTTCCAGATCCGCCGCTCCGACATCCACACCGGTCCCAAGACCGTGCACCCACCTGGCCAACAAAGCAGCTGCCAAGCAAATCAAACCCAAATTTTCCTACCGGAGTGCCAGATCTCCAAGGCATCACCCCCAAAGGGGAGGCAATGATAATGTCGCCGATGCCCGCTCTAGCAAAAGCCAAAGCTCGGATTTTCACCTGGAGAGTCTGAGGCTCGAAAGGACGAGGTATGTGAAGGGGTTCACCGACAATGCCTCCAATGAGGGAGCGACGTCCAAAGACGTCGACATCGCCATCATTGACCGAGGTCAATATAGTGCTTTTGTGCGGAGTTCAGCATACCCTTGTTGTTGAAGCCTGTCCACGAAGGCGAAGCAGCCCAGCTTGCCTTGCATCTCATCACCACTGCAAGAAACCAACAGTGGCACCAAGCTACGGTGCTCCTCCACCCCAGGGCTGCAGCCCTAATGTTACCACTACACCCAGAGCCACTGTCTAGACTCGTAGCAGCAGCTTCCATGCTCGATGTGCTCGACGCTGCCCCTAGCCTGAATCACACCACCATGAAGGCCACCTATGCACCACATCCGCACCACGAGGGAAGACACGCGTCTGCCCGCGGCCCTCACCACCTCCATGTCACCCACAGCCTCGCGCACGCCCAGCGACACACACAATGACCGAGACCTGAGCCAGCCCGCTCATCCTACATATATCCCGACCGTGCCCTGCCGCCTCCAGCAGCCGGCGTCGACTCTGCGTCCCCTTCCCTGGGCGCGCTGCACGCAGACCGCCAGCACCACCACACACACCATATGCTTCGCCGCCACCTCTTGGATAGAGCTACGTCGAAATCTTGCTGTTACCTCAGGGAGGAGTCTTGAGATGGGGAAAAACGCCCCCTGCCACCTTCACAGGGGCGCATATGTCTTCGCCAGTGTACCTTCTGGCGGCGATGATGCAAGGAAGGTAGGCAAAGGGGGGCAACCAGCCGTGGCGGCTAGGGTTTTGTCGTATCACCAGAGGAGGGCGACGTGGGGGAGGTAGGGGAGTTTTATACATTAGGTTTTTTAAGATCCACAAATCTACATGTGAAAATCTTCGGGCTAACTTATGAGCATGGACATTGCTGGATCATTTCCCGTGCACAAAAAGAGAGAAATAAAGTCTCTTTGACGATCATCAACTACTCTAAGAATAGTACTATACCCACACTCACTTCCATCTCTGATTGAATTTATTCCCTCCAAATAGTCAGAGGCGATACACATCTTTGTCAAGTACACATCCTGCCAAGGACAAGGCCTCCCCGCAAGCTATATTAGCTTCAATCACTATCGAATTAGAAATTCCAGGAGCAACAAAAGTTGAGGCCCCATTGAAGACTCCATATTCCTCAGGAGATGAATTGGAAAAAAAACCCTTAGATGAAACTTCAACACAATATAGACCTACTTTGAAACTATTTCAAAATCTAACCCTTTTTAGTATCGCATGTCACAACAGTGCTACCCTCAATGGTGTAGCGCCCTCTCAATGGTGCTATCCTCCCACTAATGTGGCACTCAAGGACCCACCTATCCGCGTCCCAGGGGTAGCGCCATTGACAAGGGCTTCATACCATAGAGGGTAGCGCCTTTATCAATGGTGCTATCCTCCCTGTTGGGTCAGCTGGCTGTTCCGGGTGGGAGTTTAGTCCCACCTCAGAAATTGAAGGAGACGTCGACCTGCATATAAGGTGTGCTCTGAGAGAAGAATTCTAGCTTCTCTCATATATGAATCTTGACCACATCGTCATTGCATTGCATGCATTGTGGGCCTGCAGGACCTGTCGGGGAGGTTGTGGACCCATGGTAGCCATAGTGGATCCATGGGCGGCCTTTTTTTTTAAAAAAAACTCAAGTCTGAGAGGATAGCGTCATTGACAAAGGAGCTACCCTCTTAGGTGTGAAACCCTTGTCAGTGGCGCTACCATATTTAAAAAGGGGTGGCCAAAACTGCCATTACCCGTGTGGCCTTACTGCACCCAAAAAAGGATGTCTAAGAGGGTAACACCATTGGCAAAGGCGCTACCCTCCTAGGTGTGAAGCCCGCGTGAATGGAGCTACCCTCTTGAACCACAGGACCCATGGAAAACAGGTCCCATGGGCCCACATGGCAGGCTATGCAACAACGACACTGTCAAGATTCAGATCTAAGAGAAGCTCGGATGCTTCTCTCAGAGTGCACCTTATATGAGGTTGACATCTCCTTCAACTTATGAGGTGGGACTAAACTCACCCATAACAGCAGCAGCCACACACGCTAATGGGTCGGCCCAACAAGGAGGGTAGATCCATTGACAAAGGCGCTACCCTCTACGATGTGAAGCCCTTGCCAATAGCACTACCGCTGGGCTGCAGATAGGTGGGTCCTTACATGCCACGTTGGTGGGAGGGTAGCGCCATTGAGAAGGGTGCTACACCATTGAGGATAGCGTCATTGTGACACACTCTACTAAAAAAGGTTAGATTTTGAAATAATTTCAAAGTAGGTCTCTTTTGTACTGAAGTTTCATCGAAGGGTTAATTTTGTCCAATTTGAATCCTCGGGACACATAGCATAGATAAACCTATGATCCCTTCTCTAGCGACTGCTTCATCTACATTGAATTTGAAATAGCCATGCGGCGGAGGAATCTAGGTAGTAACATGATCCTTACTTCTCTCAGTCAGATGTTTAGCATTTCTCTCGCCGTAGGCTTGACCAACTCCAACACTTCAATGAAATTTTGTATGAAATTGAAAGTCAACAAAGGGCTTTGGAAGATGGATTCATGGAATTATTTACGTATGGCAGTCCAAATTGCACAGATTGTGACTACCACCTTTATAACATCTAGATGAGGATGACATTCAATTAGAAAAATATCAACTCTTTTGCATTGTCACACTGATAAAAAATGATGTGCTAATTAGTTCTTCATCTAGCAGGGCCCTAACACATTGGCACATCACGTAATCAAGGAGAGAATGTCTCCAATCATTTGAAGTTGCCGAGTAAAGAGGAAATGCTGCTAATGCACCCATTTGACGATGTTGAAGAGCAGATCCCGTGGGAAAAGATTGGTGAGCCAACATCCACATGAATATGCGGATTTTGCTTGGGACTTTGGTTTTCCGAGTAACGAGAGTTAGCCTTGGCAGTGTCCTCAGATGAAGGACTTGGGATCGGGGGAAGAGGTGCGCCGGATGAACTCAAAGGTAAAACAGACAAACAAGGCGAATCAGACTGTATTATCGAGACAAAGCTAAGGTTACAAGCCTAATCTCAATGTGTCCCTCCGCCGGCTCCTCCTGGCCCCTTATATAGGTGGCCAGGTCTTAGAGTCCTCGTCAGGCATGATACAACTTCGTAGTCTATGTTGGTTTATATTGTAACTTCCTTATTCGACTCTATCTTCCTTCGGCTCCTATTATGGGCCATAATTTTCAGGGGCCTTAACCCGAATATAGGCCAGGGGTACCAATGCCATGGGCCCTGGCAGGCGTACCCATGTCACCGAGGTCCCCGCTTTTCTTACACCATAGACTTTGAGTTCCATGTCCTCTCATTGAACCAGTCTTCATGAACCTTTTTGGTTGTTACCAACATCCGGTATGCAAATCAGACAGAAAAAACCCTTTTTCTTTCAAAATGCCATGCCCAGAAATAATTGTGATCTACTGTACCCAAAGGGATGAATCTAAGAGCACCTCCAGCCGTCTCCCCGACTAGGCCCCCGGCAGGTGTTTTTTTTCATCCGGACGGCGTTATTCGGCCTAGCCGTGCCCCCGGTTCCTCGTTTTCCCCTGGAATAGGCCCTTAATCCATCCGGAGAGCCCAGGCCATCCCCCCCGGGTGCACTCGGGGACTCCGGATGAGATAAAAGTGAGGATGGGCCCGCTCTGTCGATGAGAGAACATGCGAACCCCACTTTCTCGTCGCAAATCCCCCTGCCCTCTCGTTGCTCTGTTGCCGCCGGCACCACCCCTCGCCAATCCGCCGGTCGGTTGCTTGCACTCCGCCATCCCTCCTGCAATGCCTAATCACCAGGTGCCGGCATCGTGGGCTTCGTTCATCGCTATGCGTCAGGAGATTCGAGACTCCACAATGCATCAACAGCTGCAGGATGATCTAGTGGAGCACATATGGACGCTTCGAGGCAACACCAACTAATTTCCATTTGATTTGTTTGAAAAATTGTCAAATTATTTGCTTATTTTGTTGAACTATAACGTTTATTTGTAAAAATAAGCCAAATATTGGCAACATTTGTAAAATTCGCCGAACTGTGAATTTATTTGTGAAACTAAGACAAAAACACCGATCTCCGGGCGTCTACCTGGTTCGACGGCTGGAAGTTCGGTGCTCCTCACGCCAAAGTTTTGTCCAATCCGGCGCTATTTATCGCCGGATTCGGCCGTGGGGAGTACCAATGGCTGGAGGTGCTCTAATGACTTGAATGTCCGTTGCAAGAAAATTTCATCCAATCTTTCATGGAGCCAAGTTCTAGACGTACTATTCATGACCCACATGTATAGGGGGTGTATCGTAGTACTTCTGATAAATAAGAGTGTCGAACCCAACGAGGAGCAGAAGGTGTTGACAAGCAGTTTTGATCAAGGAATCACTGTAAATACTAGCAAACGGGTTTTCAGGGGTATTTGATAATGCATATAAATAAAGTACGAGTAAATAAAAGACAGTAATAATAATTGCTGCAAGTGGCCCAATCCTTTTTAGAGCAAAGGACAAGCTGGTTGTGTTACTTATGATAAACAAACGTTCCTGAGGACACGAGAATTTCGTCAAGCGCTTTTGCTTCATACAGCTGAATAATCTTCATTGGTTTGATAGGTGTTATGGGGGTAAACCTATGCTAATGCACTATCCCAACTTGGACTAATACATACTTGTGATTATACCCCTTGCAAGCATTCGCAACTAAAAGAAAGTAATTAAGATAAATCTAACCACGACCTTAAACTCTGAGATCCTACACTCCCTGGTGCACTGGTTTCCTAATGGGGGTTTAGGTTTCTGTCACTCCGGCAACCCCACAATTAGTAGCCAAATACACAATGCATTCCACTAGGCCCATAAAGGTGAAGTATCATGTAGTCGACGTTCACATGACACCTCTAGTAAAGTAGCACCACAACATAAATATATCAAACCATTAAATATTACTCAATATAGTTCCACTACTAACATCTTGACTTCTCCCATGTCCTCAAGAACTAAACGAACTACTCACAAGACATCATATGGATCATGATTAGAGGTGAAATAATGATAAATAACAATCTGGACATAAACCTTAATTCAACGGTTTCACTCAATAGCATCAACTACAAGAGTAATCAACACCGAGAAAGTTTCCCCTATGAACTGGACAAGATTCACCCCAAGATGTTACAGCGGTACGACGTGGTGATGAAGGTGATGAAGGTGCTGGTGATGATGGTGATGATGATGATAATCCCGATGAAGCCCAGCTCGATGAGGGTGATGATGGCGACGATTTCGCCCCTCCAGGAAGGAATTTACCCGGTAGATTTCTGCCTGCCAGAGAGCTTTCTCTCTCTCTGTGTGTTTTCCATCCCGCAGAGGCGGCGGAGTCTATCTGCGATCCTCCCTCCTAGTGTTAGGTTTTCGGAGAGACGATATATGCGAAGGGGCGATGCCAGAGGTGGACAAGGGTGACCACACCACCTGGCGGCACATGCTAGGCCTGGCCCGTGCCAGGGGGTCGTGTGGGCCCCTGGTGGCTGAAGGGTTTCGCAGCATAGTAAATCAAAAAAATTCCTATGGATGCGAACAAGAAAGCCAAGATCTAATCTAGGAGATGTAATCAACGAGAGAGATAGATGAGATCTTCATACCCTTGAAGAAATCGCACAGCGGAAACGTTCAACGGAACGTGGATGATGTAGTCGTACTAGCCGTCTCCTCCTCGCGTTCCGATTCGATCCAACGCCGCAAGTGGCGACGCCTCCGAGAGATGCACATGTACAGCGCACCAACGACTCCACCTTCCCGGTTCAGCGAGATATGGTGGAGTGGTAGATGGGATCGACAGCACGACGGCGTGGTGTCTATGGTGGAGAGTATGCGCCAACAGGGCTTTGCCTGTTTGCGTGGTGGAGAAAGAACGGAAAAAGGGGCTTCAGAAACCGGGCAGCGACTCCACAGGAATTAGGTCAAACCTAGCCGCCGGTCCTCACGTCCTTTTATAAGCGTCATCAGCTGAGACTAGGTCAGCCAAAAACATATTGCGTGCTGTGCACGCCAGCTGAGCTGCGCCGCCAGGATCGATCAGATCGATCTCTATCGATCGATCTCACATGCGGCTGCAGATCCTAGCGCATCCGGCGGCCCATCAGCCAAAAGGACCCGGGTCAGCACTCCCTGACCGGCGGCCCAACTGGCAGGAAGGGCCCAGCCCGGCCGGCCTCTGCCATCACATGCGTGCGTGCCAGGGGCGAGCGCCTGGTCGCATCGAGCGAGCCAGGGACGCTCCCTGGCCGCCGCATCTCCTTTTTTTTCTTCCCTTTTTTTCTTTTCCTTTCCGTTATTTATTTCTTTTAAATAAATATCGGTTAATACTTTTCACCCGGAACAATTCCAAAACTTTCCGAAACACTTTCGCATATATCCCGAAACTACCCTAGCGTTGATTTGCGTTAAGTGTGTGACCCTACGGGTTCGAGAATGCGCGGACATAATCTCCATTAATAATCAATAGCGGGATCTGAAAATCCATATTGACTCCCACGCACTCAGCGATGATCATATCGGATGAACCACAATGTCAGAATTCAATCAATCCCGTATTTGTATTCCCTTCGTCTCGCGATATTTTACTCGCCCGAGATTCGATCGTCGGTATCGGCATACCTAGTTTAGTCTCGTTCACAGCAAGTACTTTACTCGTTCCGTAATCCGATATCACTTTGTGATTAACTCCTTAACCACGTGCTTGCAAGCGGTGTTGATATCGATTACTGAGTGGGCCCAAAGTATATCTCTCCGACTCGGGAAGGACAAATTCCATCTCGATACATACAACCCAACAAGTACTTTCCGATCACCTGAGAGACACCTTTATGATCACCCTTTCATAGGATGATGTTTGATGACCTCAAAGCTCTCTTCCGGCACTAGGGAGTTGCATTATCTCATGGTCTAAGGAATACAATACTTGACATAAGAAAAAGCTTCGCAAAGATGAACACAATGATACGATCTAATTGCTATGCTTTATTTGGGTCTGTCCATCACATCATTCTCCTAATGACATGATCTCATTATTAATTGACAACTCATGTCTATGGTTAGGAAACCTTAACCATCATTAGTCAATGAGCTAGTCCATAGAGGCGTACTAGGGACACGGTGTTATTCATAAACCACACAAGTATTAAAGTTTTCGCTTAATACAATTCTAGCATGGAATATAAACATTATTATGAACAAGAATTATAATAATAACATCTTTATTATTGCCTCTAGGGCATAATTCCAACAGTCTCCCACTTGCACTAGAGTCAATAATCTAGTTTACATCTGGTAACAATCTAACACCCATGGCATTAAGGTGCTGATCATGTTTTGCTCGTGGAAGAGGTTTAGTCAACAGATCTGCGACATTCAAATCCGTATGTACTTTGCTAATCTTCAGATCTCCATCTGCTATATAATCTTGAATTATATGGAAACGGCGGTTGATGTGCTTGGTCTTTGGATGATATCTTGGTTCCTTAGCCAGTGCTATGGCGCCAGTGTTGGCGCACAATATCTCCAGTGGATCCAAGGCATTTGGAACCACACCAAGCTCAGTGATGAAGTTCCTGATCCAAACTCCTTCACTTGACGCTTCCGAAGCAGCATGTATTCCGCTTTGGTTGTAGATCCTGCAATCATGCTTTGCTTACAGCTTCTCCAGCTCACAGCTCCACCATTCAAAATATAAAATATCCGGTCTGAGATTTAGAATCATCCGGGTCGGTGTCGAAGCTAGCATCGATGTAACCTTTTACGACGAGCTCCTCATCACCTCCATAGACCAAGAACATTTCTTTAGTCCTATTTAAATACTTTAGGATGTTCTTTACGGCTGTCCAGTGTTCTACTCCTGGATCACTTTGGTATCTGCTCGTCAAACTAAGAGCATTGGACACATCCGGTCTAGTACACAACATGGCATACATGATAGAACCTATGGCCGAGGCATATGGCACTTTGCTCATAGTCTCTCTATCTTTTACCGTAGCTGGACACTGAGCCTTGCTCAATATCTTTCCTAACAACATGGGCAATGAACCTTTCTTTGCTTTATCCATTCTGAACCTTTTCAGAACTTTGTCCAGGTATGTACTTTGGCTGAAACCTATTAGGCGTCTTTCTCTATCTCTATAGATTTTGATGCCTAATATATAAGTAGCTTCTCCTAGGTCTTTCATTGAAAAACATTTATTCAAATAACTCTTCACATTGTTAAGCATACCGATGTCATTTCCAATAATCAATATGTCATCCACATATAGTACTAAAAATGTCACCGAGCTCCCACTCACTTTCTTGTAGACACAAGCTTCGTAGCAATTTGGAACAAATCCAAAACTCTTGATCACTTGATCAAAATGAAGATTCCAACTTCGGGATGCTTGCTTCAGCCCATAAATGGAACGCTGAAGTTTGCACACTTTATCAGGATCCTTAGGATCGATAAAACCTTCGGGCTGCATCATATACAACTCTTCGTCAATGTTGCCATTGAGGAACGCAGTCTTGACATCCATATGCCATATTTCATAATCATGAAACGCAGCAATTGCTAATAAAATCCGAATGGACTTAAACATCGCTACGGGAGAGAATGTCTCATCGTAGTCAACACCTTGAACTTGCCGAAAACCTTTTGCGACAAGCCGAGCTTTGTGGACAGTAACATTACCATCCACGTCCGTTTTCTTCTTGAAGATCCACTTGCACTCAACGGCCTTACGGTCGCTAGGAGGGTCCACCAAAGTCCATACTTGGTTTTCGCTCATGGATCCCAATTCGGATTTCATGGCCTCTAGCCACTTTTCAGAGTCTGGGCTCATCATTGCTTCCTTATAGTTCGCAGGTTTATTGTTGTCTAACAACATGATAGTTAAGACAGGGTTGCCGTACCACTCAGGAGTGGCACACGACCTTGTTGACCTGCGAAGTTCAGTAGTAGCATCATTCGAAGTTTCATGATCCTCGTCATTAGCTTCCTCTCCTGTTGGTGCAGGCGGCACCGGAACAACTTCGGGTGCTGCGCTACTCTCCAATTCGAGAGAAGGTTCAATAACCTCGTCTAGCTCTACCTTCCTCCCACTCACTTCTTTCGAGAGAAACTCCTTCTCAAGAAAGGATCCGTTCTTAGCAACAAAGACTTTGCCTTCGGATCTGTGGTAGAAGGTATACCCAATCGTTTCCTTAGGGTATCCTATGAAGACACATTTCTCCGCTTTGGGTTCGAGCTTGTCCGGCATCAACTTCTTGACGTAAGCTTCACATCCCCAAACTTTAAGAAATGACAGCTTAGGTTTAGCACCAAACCATAGTTCATACGGTGTCATCTCAATAGATTTAGATGGTGCCCTATTTAAAGTGAATGCAACGGTTTCTAATGCATAACCCCAAAATGATAACGACAAATCTGTAAGAGACATCATTGATTGAACCATATCTAATAGAGTTCGATTCCGGCGTTCAGACACACCATTGCGCTGTGGTGTTCCAGGTGGCGTGAGTTGCAAAACGATTCCGCTTGCTTTAAGATGCGTGAGAAAATCATAACTCAAATATTCATCTCCACGATCGGATCGCAGAAATTTATTTTCCCTGTTACGATGGTTTTCCACTTCGTTCTAAAATTCTTTGAACTTTTCAAACGTTTCAGATTTATGTTTCATTAAATAGACATACCCATATCTACTTAAGTCATCAGTAAAAGTGAGAAAATAGCGATATCCACCGCGCGTCGAAATACTCATTGGTCCGCACACATCGGTATGTATGATTTCCAATAATTCCGTTGCTCGCTCCATTATTTCGGAGAACGGGGTTTTGGTCATCTTGCCCATGAGGCATGGCTCGTACGTGTCAAACGATTCAAAATCAAGAGAGTCCAAAAGTCCATCAGAATGGAGTTTCTTCATGCGTTTTACGCTAATATGACCTAGACGGCAGTGCCACAAATAAGTTGGATTATCACTATCTACTTTGCATCTTTTATCCTCAATGTTATGGATGTGTGTTTCATTGCTTTCGATATTCAGAAGAAATAAACCATTCATGACAGGTGCATGACCATAAAAGATGTTATTCATATAAATAGAACAACCATTATCCTCTGACTTAAATGAATAACCGTCTTGCAATAAACACGATCCAGATATAATGTTCATGCTCAACGCAGGCACATAATAACACTTATTATGGTTTAAAACTAATCCAGAAGGTAAAACTAAGGAGAGCGTGCTGACGGCCATCACGTCAACTTTTGATCCATTGCCGACGCGCATCGTCACCTCATCCCTTGCTAGCCGCCGTCTATTCCATAGCTCCTGTTTCGAGTTACAAATATTAGCAACTGAACCAGTATCATATACTCACGCACTACAACGAGCGCTAGTAAGGTAAACATCAATAACATGTATATCAAATATACCTTTAATGGTGTCAGCCTTCTTGTCCGCTAAGTACTTCGGACAGTTGCGTTTCCAGTGACCCTTGTCCTTGCAATAGAAGCACTCAGTGTCTGGCTTAGGACCAGACTTGAGCTTCTTCTCAGTAGGGGCAACTCGTTTGCCGCTGCCTTTCTTGAAGGATCTCTTTGCACCCTTAGCTTTCTTGAAGCTAGTGGTCTTGTTGACCATCAACACATGATTATCTTTCTTGATATCCACCTCCGCAACTTTCAGCTTTGCGTAGAGCTCAGTGATCGTATCAGTGGTACCAATTTGATTGTGAGTAACTACAAAGCTTTTGTAGCTAGGAGGGAGTGATTGCAGAACTCTGTCAATCTTGAGCTCTTCTGGAATCTTGCAGTCCAGCTGCTCAAGGCGTTGAGTGTAGCCCGACATCTTAATGGCGTGCTCACTAACGGAACTCCCTTCCTCCATTTTGCAATTAAAGAACTTCTCAGAGATCGCATATCTCTCAGAACGGGCCTGAGTCTGAAACATGGTTTTTAGTTCCTCAAGTATCTCAAAAGGCCCACGGTACTTCTCAAAACAATTTTGAAGTTCCGGTTCCATAGAAAACAACATGGTACTCATAATCGCATCATAATCATCTCTGCGAGAATTGAAGTCAGAAAGTTCTTCAGTTTTCGCTGTTGCAGCAGGGGGGTTACCTAGCGCTTCCTCAAGTACATAAGCCTTTTGTCCGCCAGCGAGAATGATCCTCAGATTGCGGAACCAGTTGGTGAAGTTAGACCCATTGTTTTTAAGCTTTTCTTTCTCAGCAAACACGTTGAAGTTGAAGTTGGACTTAGCCATTTGATCTACAACATTGCAAGTACAATTTAGACTATGTTCATGATAACTAGTTCAACTTAATAAAATTACTAGATGAACTCCCACTAAATTCAACATCCCTCAAGTTGTTTTACTGAACACGATCCAAATTCACCACACCTAATCCAATCTTCACGAGAAGAGATGTGGTTTCAATGGTGGACAACAAAGTGTCAATCATATCATTCATTTGACTTTAATTGTTTCATTTTCATGATCTTTTGTTTGTGTTCATTTTCATGTTATAACATGGTTACTAAGTTCTTATTGTCAAGATTATATCTTTCATGCCCATGTTTTAAGTTCTTATGATCCCAGCTCACAAATGCTTACATGTATGATCAAGATTGTGTAGGTGCATGTCACCTCAAAAATTATTCTTTTGTTATCACTTACCTACTCGAGGACGAGCAGGAGTTAAGCTTGGGGATGCTGATACGTCTCAAACGTATCTATAATTTTTGATGCTCCATGCTTGTTTTTACACCATTTTCCTTGTATTTCGTTACACTTTGTGGCACTTTTATGCATTTTCTAGAACTAACCTATTAACAAGTCGCCACAGTGCCAGTTCCCTGTTTTTTGCTGTTTTTGTGTTTCAGAAGTGATACACAGGAAATATTCTCGGAATTGGACGAAACAAGTTCCTGAAGTCTTATTTTTCCCGGAAGCTTCCAGAGATCCGAAGGAGAGTAGGAGGGGGGCCACCAGGGCCCCACATGCCAGGCTCGCGCGGCTAGGGGCCTAGCCGCGCCGCCATGGTGTGAGGGGGCCTGGCCCCTCCTCTGACATCGCCCCTTCGCCTATAAGAAGCCTCGGGACAGAAAACCCTAGGAGGGTCGGCGAAATTTCCAGAACAGTTCCGTAGCGCCGCCGCCGTCGAAGCCAAATTTCGGGGGACAGAAGTCTCTGTTCTGGCACCCTGCCGGGACGGGGAAGTGCCCCCGGAGCCATCTCCATCGGTCTCCATCGCCGTCTCCAGCGACCTCACCGCCATCTCCATCAACCTTGCTGTCTCCTATGATGAGGAGGGAGTAGTTCATCCCCGGGGCTGAGGGCTCTACCGGTAGCTATGTGGTTCACCTCTCTCTCCCATGATGTGATCTTTATGTGATCATGAGCTTTGTATCATGTTGAATAAGTAGATGTTATTATTCAGATATTATGTGTACTCTAGTGTGTTATTAAAGTAATCTATTCCTCCTGCCACGGTGTAACGGTGACAGTGCGTGCATCATGGTGGTACTTGGTTTAGGCTACGATTGTGATCTCTTATGGATTATGAGAATAATTATCACTATGATAGTATTGAAGTGATCTTTTCCTCCTTTCATGGTGTAATGTTGACAGTGTGTGCGCCGTGTTAGTACTTGGTCTATGTTGCAATAATATCTATCTTGAGTTGTGCTTTGATTTGGATATCTCTATGAGTGGTGTTTGTCAAGTACTTGATGAACTTTGAGGAGTGCTTCGTAGCCCTACGCAATGATTAGTGTTATTCAATAGGAGAGTAATTCAGAGTACCATAGTGAAGAGAAGTTGTTTATTTGTTCAATCATGTTATATTTGTTGGGAGTGTGTCCACTAGTGAAAGTATGATCCCTAGGCCTTGTTTCCAAGCATTGCACACCGTTTACTTCCTGTTTTGTTACATGTTTGCTCGCAGCGATACTTATTTCATATCACAGTTACTACTTATAATCATCACTACCGCTTGTATTTCACTATCTCTTCGCCGAACTAGTGCACCTATACATCTGACAAGTGTATTGGGTGTGTTGGGGACACAAGAGACTTTCTGTATCGTAATTGCAGGGTTGTTTGAGAGGGATAGCTTTGACCTCTTCCTCCCTGAGTTCGATAAACCTTGGGTGATCCACTTAAGGGAAACTTGCTGCTGCTCTACAAAACTCTGCACTTGGAGGCCCAACACTGTCTACAAGAACAGACGCGTGCGTAGACATCAGACCGCTTCGATCTCACTATGCCGCACCATAAAAAATACACAACATAGAGGTTTGCAACAGAAAACATCAATGCCCGCAACAAGCATATTGCGTTCTACTCGTGAAACACATCTACGCATAGATCTAGCTCTGATACCACTGAAGGGTTTCGCAGCATAGTAAATCAAAAAATTTCCTACGGATGCGAACAAGAAAGCCAAGATCTAATCTAGGAGATGTAATCAACGAGAGAGATAGATGAGATCTTCATACCCTTGAAGAAATTGTACAGCGGAAACGTTCAACAGAATGTGGATGATGTAGTCGTACTAGCCGCCTCCTCCTCGTGATCCGATCCGATCCAACGCCGCAAGTGGCGACGCCTCCGAGAGATGCACACGTATAGCGCACCAACGACTCCGCCTTTCCGGTCCAGCGAGATATGGTGGAGTAGTAGATGGGATCAACAACACGACGGCGTGGTGTCTATGGTGGAGAGTATGCGCCGACAGGGCTTCACCTGTTTGCGTGGTGGAGAAAGAACGGAAAAAGGGGCTTCAGAAATCGGGCAGCGACTCCACGGGAATTAGGTCAAACCTAGCCGCCGGTCCTCACATCCTTTATAAGCGTCATCAGCCGAGCCTAGGTCAGCCAAAAACCTATTGCATGTTGTGCACGCCAGCTGAGCTGCGCCGCCAGGATCGATCAGATCGATATCTATCGATCGATCTCACGTGCGGCTGCAGATCCTGGCGCATCCGGCGGCCCATCAGCCAAAAGGACCCGGGTCAGCACTCCCTGGCCGGCGGCCCAACTAGCAGGAAGGGCCTAGCCCGGCCGGCCTCTGCCAACACATGCGTGCGTGCCAGGGGCGAGCGCCTGGTCGCATCGAGTGAGCCAGGGACGCTCCCTGGCCGCCGCATCTCCTTTTTTTCTTCCCTTTTTTTCTTTTCCTTTCCGTTATTTATTTCTTTTAAATAAATATTGGTTAATACTTTTCACCCGGAACAATTCTGAAACTTTCCGAAATGCTTTCGCATATATCCCGAAACTACCCTAGCGTTGATTTCCATTAAGTGTGTGACCCTACGGGTTCGAGAATGCGCAGATATAATCTCCATTAATAATCAATAGCGGGATCTGGAAATCCATATTGACTCCCACACACTCAGCAATGATCATATCACATGAACCACGATGTCAGGATTCAATCAATCCTGTATTTGTATTCCCTTCGTCTCGCGATATTTTACTCGCCCAAGATTCGATCGTCGGTATCGGCATACCTAGTTCAATCTCGTTCACAGCAAGGACTTTACTCGTTCCGTAATCCGATATCACTTTGTGATTAACTCCTTAACCACATGCTTGCAAGTGGTATTGATATCGATTACTGAGTGGGCCTGAAGTATATCTCTCCGACTCGGGAGGGACAAATTCCATCTCGATACATACAACCCAACAAGTACTTTCCGATCACCTGAGAGACACCTTTATGATCACCCTTTCATAGGATGACGTTTGATGACCTCAAAGCTCTCTTCCGGCACTAGGGAGTTGCATTATCTCATAGTCTAAGGAATACAATACTTGACATAAGAAAAAGCTTCGCAAAGATGAACACAATGACACGATCTAATTGCCATGCTTTATTTGGGTCTGTCCATCACATCATTCTCCTAATGACACGATCTCATCATTAATTGACAACTCATGTCTATGGTTAGGAAACCTTAACCATCATTAATCAATGAGCTAGTCCATAGAGGCGTACTAGGGACACGGTGTTGTTCATAAACCACACAAGTATTAAAGTTTCCGCTTAATACAATTCTAGCATGGAATATAAACATTACGATGCGGATTTTATGTCTATGGGGGTAGCTGTGCATAGCATACCATTCGTTGGATGTGGAGACCATGTGCACTCTATATACTAGATAAAGTGATTCAGGTCCTGCGGAGTGCTAACGGCGCTAGCTAGTAGTATTGGGTTGTATAATGGCATCATCCACAACCGTGTCCTTGTGGCTGGAATCATAAATACTTGTAGTAGTATTGAGTAGTGGTGATGTTACAAGTTGTGATCTCTTGTATTAATTTACTAGATCTACGCTCTATCTTGATATCTTTCTTTGGATTACCTTCCATCCGCAGTTATGACCAGCCCATTCTGGATGATAATCTTATGGACGTGTTCCAATGTGCATGGCATTTTTTCCTAGAAATTGAATCATCCGACCAAAGATATCTTCTTGGATGATTCTACAAAGGTACTAACCGAACAAAAAGAAAAAAGGCCCTGGGGATAAAAAACAAAATATTGGAGCCATCTTGTCTTTCTTTATCTAGTTTTATTTTATAGTGGGTTGTTTGGAGGATTAAACTGCAATCCATCCAAAAATAATAATAGACGAGAATTAATGTGTTTCTATGTATCAAAAGATGTTCACTGCATTTTCCGACGAATTTTCTTGTTGAAAGTTAATTTTATGTAGGCGTAAAGATGGGAGAAATCGAATCGTACTTTCAAAATTAGCGAAGATGAGTATGTGCGCACTCTAAACCATCGTGTCCGGTATGTCGAATCAACTGCGACGCACTTGTGGAGACATGAAAGAAAACATACCCTCCTTCTGGTTTACCAAGAAAAAGACATATCATAATTTTTTCTTCCTTTTAGGGCCATGCACCGTACCCGGAATAATATCCTGGCTAGTATGATCTAGGGCGTGTTATGTTGGCCAACTACCCTAGGTAGAGATAAGACCATGAATCTAAAACAAGTTGCCCCCGTTGCTTCTTCGTCTACCACAACTGCTAGTTGTGGTGAGCGAGATGGCATTAACTTGTTCCCACATGTAAGCAACTTGTGCCTAGCATGTTGTAAAGTGTGTAGTTGTAGTGACATGGGAGGGGTTGTGGCATAATTTAATACAACTACAACTTGCGCTTGGCATGTTGTAAAGTGTGTAGTTGTGGTGATAGCAAACTGCATTGTGTGCTCTCGTATGGACGGATCTTCCAAATGGAGTGTGGTTACTTCCGTCAAACGAGTAGCTACTTATACTCCCTATATCATAATTAAACGGTAGGATGCCTATGCACAGCTATCCCTGTGAATAGCTGGCTATTTCCCTTATGAACAAGAATTATAATAATAACATCTTTATTATTGCCTCTAGGGCATAATTCCAATAGTGGCTCACCTCGCCCTCTCCTTCTGGCTACTCCCGTCTTCCGGCAAAATATGAATTTTTGGGTATTTTCCTGGAGTTGCTGATCTTTAGAAATATTGTATCTTGACAGTCCTTTTTCCAGTAGAATCCTGACTCCGGTAGTGAATTCTCCAATAATCATCAAACATGGAAAAATAGAAGAAACAACATAAGTATCATCTCCAAATATGAAATATATCAATGGATAACAGTAAATTATGATATAAAATACTGATGCAAAATGGACGTATCAACTATCGATGAGCCGCAAGACTTCATTTGGAGGATCATTAACTTGTGAAAAAGTTGACCTTAGCCTAGAACTCCAGGGAAGCCAATTACATCGACAAAAGAGCTATATTTCCCATTGCCAATTCCTCGGATGAGCCCCATATTCAAGACATCATGCCCTTAGAGCAAAGAGCGCCAAATTTGAGATAGTTAGGAACCCAACCTAGCCTCCAAAAATTCAATTTTCGGGAAATAACCTACCGGGAGTATGAGTGCCCTGAATGACTCCAGTGATTGCAGAAGTTGCCATGCCTGTTTAGCCAGTAGATACAAGATAAACAATTCCATGTCCACAAACCCTAATCCTCCCATGTATATAGGCATCGTCTTAACATCCCAAGAAACCTAGCAGGTCATTCTTCTGACATTCTTACTACCCCACCAAAAACCTAATGGATTTTTCTCACTAGTCCAAGTGATGAATTAGGATATAGATTGTGGGATCCAATCAAGAACAAGAACCTGAGAAGAAGAGATGTGGGTGTTTCCTTGGAGAGTCAACTTTGGCAGTTGTGTGTGTTGCTTCTTCTATGTTCGGTTCGGTGGATGTCGAGGCAACGACCCTGGATGGTGGATGTGAGTCGAGGCGGTGGCCTCGAGATCCATGGCGGGCAGATACTTAATGGGGTAGAGCATTTGGTTGCATGGATTGTGTGTTGGTGTTGTGTCGCAGTGTGGGTAGGCCTTCGGCTCGGTCGACACGCCTCATAGGAGGCGGTTCAAATTTTTTAGGGCAGGAGGCAGCCTTGGATGTTGGTGCGGAGGTCGTGCTATATGAGAAGTTTTCCTTGTGCAGCTTGGGTTGCGGGTTTTGTGTCATGCGGTCTTGCGTCTCAAGCACGAGCGCTGGTACATCTAGAGGGAGATCCCGAAAGGTGGTGTTGGCGGTCTGTTGGGCGTGGCAGAGTTTCTTACTATCGAGGCAGTGGCCCCGAGAGTCTATTTATGTTGAGTGCATCATGACCTTGTGTCGTGTCGTCGATGAGGTTTAATTATCGGTGCTGGTCGTCGGTGCTGTGTGGCGTAGCTCTTCTAGAGGGTTGGCCTCTTCTTCGTTGGAGTGTCCTATGATTGCTCCCATCATAGCACTCACAACATTTTCTCTTCGACTTTGGTTAGAGGTCAACTCATTTTGGTTGGGCGATGTTTGGGCTTGTCCCTGGTTGTGTTCTTGTGGGCTTCATCCCTGCTATATCGATTTTAATTTGGTTTTCCGTATTTAACCAGACAACTACGTTCTTAATTAATGGAAAAAGAAAAGCTTTGGCCTCGTAAAAAAGGATATTGCGAAACGAGATAAGCTAAAGCCCACCACACCTCAGGTTGACATGGATCTAGTTAACCCTCCTCTCGTGCATGACAATTATGGAGGAGATGAAAATGCTAAAGATAGTGATGATGCAACTGATCACGGTAGTACAAGTTAGGCACGAGAACAACCATCAACTGATCATGATGACAATCCACCTAATTCACCACCAGTGCAGTAGGTGAGAAGAATGGAAGAGACCTAGTACCTTCCACCAAATATCCACTGCATTAGTATGTGTTGATCACTGATGCATGTGAGCCCTCATACTATTAGGAGGTAGTGTCCAATGAGCACAAGAATGAATGGTCTGAAGCCATGCATGATGAGATAAAATACATGTATGAAAATGATACCTTTGAGTTGGTGTCTTTGCCAAAGGGCAAGAAAGCACTTAATAACAAGTGGGTGTACAGAATGAAGACTAGAGAACATACCTCACATCCAAGGTATAAGGCCATATTGGTTGTGAAAGGTTTCGGTTAGAAAAAAGGTATTGACTTCTATGAGAAAATCCCTCGAGTGACAAGATGTTTTCGATACGAGTTGTGCTTGGCATTGCTGCCACCATGGAGCAGCCAGAAGGATTCATTGTTGCTGGCAAGTAGAACCAAGTGTGGAGATTGAAGAAGAGCTTATATGGGTTGAAACAAGCTCCTTGGTAGTGGTACAAAAACTTTGAGTGATTCATGAAGCTTGGTTACCGTCAATCACAACCAGATTATTTTGTGTTTACGAAGAGGTACGCCAAGGGTGACTTCATTATTCTCTTGATATATGTCATTGACATGCTGATTGTTGGAAATGGCACAAAGATGATTGCTCACCTCAAGAAGGCATTGAGTAAATCATTTACCATGAATAATTTAGGACCGGCTAAGCAAATACTTAGCATAAAGATCTCACATGATAGATCAAAGAAGTTGCTTTGGCTCTTACAGGATAGATATATTGAGAAGGTACTTAAAAGGTTGAACATGAAATACGCAAGGTCTTTTACCTCTCCACTTGCAGGCCATCACAAACTGAATTCAGAACAATTAGGTGGCCAGGTCTCAAGGATCCGGTCGGGTTCAATACAAATTACAGTGTCCGTATACGATATCAACTCGTACTTCGACTATGCCTATGATTGGGCCTATCTTAACGGGCCTCAGGGGTACAAAGATAACAGGCTCTATTAGCTATACCCTTGCCAGTAGCCCCCGAGATTCTACCAGAATTGTAGATTCAGGTTGAATCTCAGATCTTCATATCTTCGACTTGAGCAATCTTCAACTTCTTCTTTTTCCTGTACTCATTTAAACAACTCAGATTATTTTATTTCTCAAGGGGATTTTGGTTAACAAGACTGGCATCTCTAACGGATCAGGAAACCAGTTAAGTGCCGGAGCAGAAACTTGCTACCTACTTCAGACTTAAGCCCCTGGACTTGAGTCTGGTACCTGGTCTAACCCAATCTTTTGCCGCATTTAGGTCTTACAAAGAAAGGATTCCAGTAATTCTCAGGGTACCCAATGCGTCCACCAGGATTTTTCTTCATATCGCAATATGGAAAATTACTTGCAGAGCGCATTCAGGTGGGTATACTAGGCCACACAGGATGGATCTCGGGGACTTACCTTCATGATCTGTTACAATCATGACATTCAAGTTTTGTCGCGATGACGCAACTCGAGAATCATATTTTTAATCACTTTAGCCTTGTTTTACTGTTTCAATATCCAAAATCTTCGGGTTGCATAATCTTCGGTTAATTGAAAACCCCTCCCGATGGGAGTGACTAAATGAATAGTTAGTGTCTAAAGTTCTTCTTTTGACAAGGTATTCGACAATGTACTTCAACGCCTGCTTCATAAATCTTATAATTTGTAATTTCATCGGGTGCGTGACCAGCGCTCCCGATGGGAGTAGACCTCGAGGCTATAGCCGAAAAAAATTTGTTCGGGTATAGACTCAAAAATATTGGCTCCTTACTATTCTTGCATCATCATATCCTGCAAAAAAATTCTGTTTCTTTTTGTTTCGTCGAGTAGGCAATCTATGCTTCTGATAAAAGTAGCCCCCGAGGCTATGGGTGGGTTCCTCAGAAACAATCATAGTCTCAGATTGTTTCTTGGACTTATAATTTTGTCGACTTTGCTTTTATATTTGTGACATCATTGATGGAGTCATTCTCTGTGATGATTTGACCGGACGCTGACCGTTGCACATGGGCAACGCAGTAATTTCGCAAATTTTCCGCCCGTTAGTGGGCTTGCCACTTCTGCTTCACGCGCCACGTCGTGGTCCACGTTCCTTCTTGCAGAAGCTTTATATACAGAGGGACCTGTGTTTTTACTATTTCCCAGTTTTCTATTCCTCTGCCGCCACCGCTGCTTCTTCCTCGCGCTTGCCCTCTCCTTGTAGCCCCCGAGCTGTCCACCCTTGCATGCCCATCAAGAAGGTTGCGCACAGAGTGAAGATGGTGAAAAAAGGGGACAAGAAGATGGCTCTCAAGTGGTTTCCTTCATCGTTTGACGAGCCCGATCTGAAGAAGGCCAAGAATGAGGGCTTTCTTCCAGCAGCGGTGCCAGTCATCTTCCCCGGCGACCAACGTGTTCCAAAGCCACCGAAGGGGTACCGGGTGATGTTCTTCGCCTTTCTCCTTTGTGGCCTTTCTCTTCCTGCCCATGAATTTCTTTGTAGGCTTCTCTTTGTCTATGGCATGCAGCTTCATCAGCTCACGCCGAATTCGATTCTGCACAGTGCTTGTTTTATCACTCTTTACGAATCTTTTCTTGGAATTGATCCACACTGGGTCCTTTGGAAATTCCTTTTTCGCCTCCACCCCAGCATTTCTTTGGACAAAAATGCTGAGTTGGGGGAGCTGTTGTATCTGTGTGATCAGAATCGCATTACTTGGAGTTCAACATGGCTGCCTCAGTGCAAGGTTGGAGGCAAAAATGGTTCTATATCAAGGACCAGAAGGCTGCTGCCTCTGATCAGTATGGTCTTCCTCCTTTTGATGCCAACCAAAGTCTGACAAAGCTGACGACATGGGATGCTCCTCCTTCAGAAGCCGAAGTCACCAACTTGTGCAAATGCCAAATCTTGGGGAGGTTGCACCTACGTGAGCATCATCTTGTCCTTTTAGATTTGCAAAGTACTTTATTTTTGTTGGGATTTCTATTTTCGTGCCCTCGGGGTCCTTAGTTGTACTCAATTTTCCCCAGCTCCTTAGTTTTTCCTCAGTTTTGTCCAAGCCCTTGTCTGAAACCCTCACAAGTGCTGGAACGGCCGGTTACCCGATGGGTCAACAACTTTGACCGTTATCTGTTGACTAGTGGGGCCACGTAGAACCCACAAAGACACGTCAGACCATCCATCTTTGTTTGACCATAAGCATCGCCGTATCCCTGACCAAAACGCGGACAAGTGGGGCTTCGGTATATTGAATGACAAGTGGGGCCATGACGCTGATACAAGGGGCAATACATGGGTAGGATTAGATTTTTAAACGGAGCTCTACAACGATGGCACGGAGGAGGTGGCCTGCGGGGTGCCGAGATGAGATCGACGTCCACAAAGAACTGCATGAGGCGAGACCAGACGCATTAGATAGATATGAACTAGACGCGTTTAACCATGCAAAGAAGAGAAGAAATGGTCGAGGACATCGACGACGATCTCAACACTTTGACTGATGGTGTCGAACATGAACGCGAGCAATGTAGAGAAAACTAGTGTCTCTCCTTTCTGGCGTGTATAGATGGGTGCTAGGGGAGTGTGGTGGCAAAGGGAAAGACCTCGCGGTGGTCTGTGGCGTCCAGCATAGCGGGGTGGCGTGGCCGTGCCCACAACGGCGTGCATGTTCGGTATTGGCATCAGCATGTACATTCGTCATTGGCCTCGGCGGTATCTCTGGTGTGTCAGTGATCGAATGAGGGGATGGGATTGAGGGTGCATCCCGACGGTGACCTAGCAGTGGTGGCGAGCATAGCCGTTCTGACCATGCCGATATCGGCATCGTCATCGTTTGGAGGCTGTGGTGCTCGAATCATGGTGGAAATTTTAATATTCTTTTTACATGCATAATATATAGAAAATAGCTAGATCTCTAAATCGATGCATATGAAGCTACATATATATTCTTGGTCATAATCCCCTTATCTAAAGGGGATGGATGCATGGCTTCACGTCGTTGTCGCTTTCATCGTCAGTATCTTCGTCGTCCATGTAGTAGTACTTCCTGCACATTGTTCCATCGAACACCTTCACTGTGAGCATATCATCGCCTTCATATTTGAAGTGTAGGAAGCAGCCGAAATCCACACCGTGTGCGATGGCGAAATTCACCCAGCCCTTGTCGAGGTACATCCGGCCTTGTTCGTCAAATAGGACCTCCACGGTCCAGAGACGAGGACCGCAGTCAGCTGCTCGCGGATATACCTTAGCGGGCTCCTGGCCGTCAAGATAGTCCGCAAACTTTTTTGGGAGTTCCTGCAAAGAGATCGAGCGCCGATCGTTTGAAATTAAAGGTTTTTTAGAACATGCACATAATTAATCACATGCATCATATATGTGGGAACGCATACGTACCTTCTTGGCCAAAGGGTCTTCATAGATGATGATGAAGAACTCCTCTATGATCAATGGCAGTGTTGACGGTGGTGGTGGCAATGATGATGATCCACCACCCCAGCCGCCCCTTCCCCTTCCCCTTCCCCTTCCGGTCGGCGTCCGAGACGTGGAAGCCATGGCAATGGATCAAGTGTATGTGAACGAAGAAGAGAGAGAGAGAACCTATTGACATGAGGGATGGCCGTTGTGGGGGTTTATAAGGGAGAGATGACCGTTGTGGGGTTTACACCAGAAATTAAGGTAGAGATGACCATTGTGGGGTTTACACAATAAATTAAGGAGGAGATGACCGTTGTGGGGGTTTATATCTCAACAAAAAAGTAATGCGGACTATCTTGATGGAAATGGAAATTCGTGATAGTTTATCATTTTACCGTGAAAAGTAATGCCTAAAAGAAATGGAAATTTGTGATAGTTTATCATTTTACCGTGAAAAGTAATGCCTACAAGAAATGGAAATTCGTGATAGTTTATCATTTTACCGTTAAAAGTAATGCCTAAAAGAAATGGAAATTCGTGATAGTTTATCATTTTACCGTGAAAAGTAATGCCTACAAGAAATTCGTGATTACCAAACTTGTTGAATCCGGTGGCAAACTCATTATTTAGCATACATAGAGGGGTAATAGTTTGCCACCGACAGATAGAGAGAGGGTGGCCATGATGAGAGAGAAAGAGGGGTTATCCTGCCTGTTAGATCATAGGATCGACGGTAGGTGGGCACGATCCATGTGATAACTGCTCGACCAGTCAGGCCAAGTTTGGGCTTCTGTGAGAAGGGAGAGGGTAAAACTGAGTAGTATCAAGGATCCAAGGGCAAGTAAATAGTAAACAGGCTAAGGAATTCAAATAAGAGATTTAGAAAAAGAAAAACACATGTTTTGTACAATAAAACCCAGGTTGGCCTACCTCAAAGTATTAGCAATTCAAATATACATGAGTGTGAAAATTATGGCCTCATTCAGACAAACTATGTTTTGAGTATAGATGTTTTGAGAAGGGGTTTGAGTGGAAAGCCATGAACCTTCATAGCTACTAGTGATTTGAGAAGTGGCCATTTGTGGTAAAATTTGATTTATATATGATTGTTATGATTTCCTACGTGGCAGGTTGCATAACAAGACTCCATGAGTAGCAGGCACTATGATTTTATTTTTTTGAATTTTTTTGCGCATGAAATGACTCAATTAGATAGCTTAATCCTATTTGTTGACTCTCTGTTGACCAGCCACTTGAGGGTAAAACTCAATATATTGCACTAGCCAGTATTAGTACTCGAGGGGAAAACTGAGTACAGATATTTTTCCAGTGTAAGACTCAAGGGTAGAACTGGGTACACGTAACGGTGCAGACGTGCAGTACCATGGACGCGTGTTGCGGTGCGCAGCGGTTAGGCGGTGTGTGTTGAGACCAAACGTCTAGTTGTTTTAAGAAACTGCCGAGACCAACCGTCACTTTGCCTGTATAGAGTCCCTCTCTCTCCCTCTGCACACAGTCTCATTCTCACTCACGCACCTCTCACGTCCCATCAACTTCTCCAAATCGAAGGAAAAAACCCCAACCACCCTACGCGCGCTCTCCTGCCGGCGATGGAGAAGAAGAATGCGCCGGAGGCCGTCGCCCTGAGCCCGTCGCCTCCGACCCCGTCGCCTCCGAGCCCATCGCCTCCGAGCCCATCGCATCCGAGCCCGTCGCCGCCGAGCCCATCGCATCTGAGGCCGTCGCCGCTGAGCCCGTCGCCTGCGAGGGCGGTGCATCCAAGCGCGGCGCCTTCATGAACTGGGCCTCTCTCATGGCTGACAGACCACTTCACAAGATCGGCGACTGCTTACTGGCGAACGAGGAGTACGTGGACACCTACTCTGCTTTGAGGCAAGTTTATAGAAATTGGCGCTCAGATTTACCTGAGCCCGACGTGCACCTGCACGAATGGATCATGGTAGAACACGCCCTTCCACGTGCCGCTGAGTTCACCTTCCTCCACCTCCGCACATCCCGCTATGTCACCATCGATCTAACGGAAGTTTATGCAAGGTTCAAATTCCTCCATATCTATAGAGTTAATCTTTTTTTATTTTCAATCGTAAACATCTTAGTGCTGAATGTTATCTTCATCAATATATTTTAGATACTACTTCGTCGGCTTTTGTCGTGGCGTCATCGTGCTTGCCCAGAAGAACCAGCCGCACAAGATACGGCTTCTGAACCCACTCACAAAGATATTGAACACTATGTTTGAGGCGTAGATGCCATCTGTTATTCTGGAGTCAGTCGCTGTAATGAAGTCCCCGACTATGGTCTTCGTTTCCACAGATTACTCGGCGGAAATTGCTTGGGTCGATGAGAGCACTCCAACTAAGGGTATAGATGAAGATTGGGGAGAAGGAAGATTTTCGATCGAGCACCATTCTCTGTGTTGCATTACCCCGTTCAATGGTGAATTGTATGCAATAGCTGTGAACAATTTTGAGTTCAAAAAATTAGTGTGCACCAACAATGTCCAGTTGGAGCAGCGCGCGAGCACTGTCAACATGGAGACACTATTTTCATTTCCAGAACTTGGAAATGACAAGTTCTACCTTGTGAAGTCGGATGGTGATCTGCTGCTTGTGTTGTTGGGTGGCGGTAGTGACAACAGGCATTTGGAGGAAGGTCAACCATTGGTGTACCGTGTGGACACTGAGAGCGCTCTCTCCATGCCGTCAGTAACATTGGCAGTCGTGCCTTCTTCGTCCATTATATCCGGTGTATCTCCGTCGACACCAGAGTGCACCCAACACTTCAACCTGGCTGCATCTACTATGCGGATTTGGGTTATATCAGAGAGTACTTTGATGATATAAAGTCCTGCGATGAGTGGCCACTACGTGTGGATAGATTAGGAAACTACGGTCTGAGAAATGAACAAAGGCCATACCGTTTGGAAGATGTATTGGCTACACACTGCAGATGGAAGGAGTTCAATGAATATTTCCTTCAGATCAGAGAATGGAGCGACGAAGAAATATATGCTGAATGAAGAATAGATTCATTCATCCTGGGGTATCCTAATCTTCATGTTGGCCATACATTGCGTCTTGTATTATTTTTAGCTTAGTTTGTCGTGAACATTAACATCGTTATTGGCTGCTTTTGGCTGCTGTATGCAGTTTATGTATTATACTTAGTTTTCTGGATTTATTATGCTGCTGTGAATTTATCCTATACTACTTCTAGATTTGCTACTAGATTTGTTACCATATTGGGCAAAAAACGAGGGCCAAAAGGCAACAATCATTGAAGAAAGGCAGAAATAGAAGCTTCTCTAGATTTGATACTAATTTGGTGAAAAGAGAGAGAACTGTTACAGAGAGAGAGAGGGGAAAAAGGCGCTCTGAAAAATGCCAATTTGGGCCGAGAGAGACAGAACCGAGCTCTCACGTACAACCAAACGCGGTCTCATCCTGTCCCACGCGGTCCCTTTCTACCAGCCCCACGCGAGGTGGCCCCACACGACGCGGCCCCACACGTCAGCACGGAACGGTCAACTAAACGGGAATCCTCCCGTCCGAGCTCCTTCTGAGGGTTTCAGACAAGGGCTTGGGAAAAACTGAGGAAAAACTAAGGAGCTGGAGAAAACTGAGTACAACTAAGGACCTGAGGGCACGAAAATAGAAATCCCATTTTTGTTATTGTCTTGTATATTATCATTCTTTTATTTTCAATTTTGCATTACCTTTTTATTTTTGGTTTGCATTTTATTTTCAGTTTTGCATATTTGTTTGTTGCTTATTATTTCGGTTGCATTAGTTGTAGTATCATTTTACTTTCTGTTTTCTTTTAATCATGAGTCTTGAAAACAAACATGAGATGAGTCCATCGGTGAATTCCACTTCCACTTTTAAGCAACATCCTAGAGAAACATTAAAAGATGCTTGGGTTAGAATTAATAGGATATATTATGAGGAACCCACCCCATGTGAGGATGAGAAACTAAACCTTTACTTTTATTATGGACTGGATCCATGGTATCAAAATGCTTTAGATGGGGAAACTGGTGGAAGTTTTGTCTTGTCAACACCATCTTGTGCAGCAATGACATTAAGAAGAATTTTTGGTAGCTTTGTTGGAAGAAAGAAAAAATTGCAGGACACCACAGTTCAACTTGCTCTAGCTATTGACAAACTTGAAGGTAGATTGAATAAACTACCTAATAGGGAAGATTTTGAGCATTTACCACTTTACTCTAAAAAGTTATTCCAAGAATAGACAATGAATTGGTTGATATCATGGATAAACTGCAATTGTGTGAAAAAGAATTCCTTGAAAGAAAGGATCATCTCAACAATGTTGAAAAGAAAGTGGTTTTTATTAGTGAAATTTTGGAAAATGATGCACCTTTTAAACACTATAAGAAATTTCCTGTTCAAAAACAAGTACTCCCTCCGATCGGAAATAACTGTCGGGAGCATAGTATAAATTTTGTACTAAGCTAGTACAAAATTGCCGACACTTATTTCCGATCGGAGGGAGTATGGGTTAAAAAGGAGAAAAAGGAAGAAGAAGTTAAAATGCTTAGTGAAGTCAAGGATCCATTGCTTGACTTAGAAAAGTGTAGCTTGCATGAACTTATTTCTATCTTACAAAAATTTGCAAGTGATCCATCTATGAACTCTAACCAAGCAGGTTTTGGTTCTTATATTGCTAATCATGTGTTGAAAGAAAAGATTGCTAGGTACAACCAGGAGGCCATGATACCACCAAAGCTTGGGGATGTGTGGATCCCAAAGATATTAGTTACTATTGGAAATTAAACACAACATGCCATACTTGATCTAGGATCTAGTGTTTCTGTTTTATCTAAGGACTTATATGAAATACTTGAGTTGCAACATATTGAAAAATGCTCTATAGACTTACTACTTGTTGATGATTCCATTAAACATGCTTTAGGCAAACTAAGTAATGTCATGGTAGAGTTGCATATGACTTTTGTGCCCGTGGATTTTATTATCATGGATATCGGGAGTAAAACCTCTAGTCCTATTTTTCTTGGTAGACCTTTTCTTTGTACTATAGGTGCTATCGTTGATTCAAAGGAAGGAAATATGAAGTTTCAGTTCCACATAAGAAGTGCATGGAACACTTTCCAAGAAAGAGGGACACACCCAAGTTCAAGAGCCCTCATGAGCTTCAACCTTCTTAAATATCAAGTAAGTAAGCCTAGCTATATGGCTATAAAGAAAACGCTTTATGGGAGGCAACCCGGTTTTTTTTTATTTGATTTTCTTTGTGTCCTCTTGCTATAACAAGAGACTTTAGTATTTGTTTTACTTCTGGAGTTTTCAATAAAGTGCCAAGTTTTACCCATTTGGAGTGAAAAGTTCAACTTTCTATATGGAGCAAAAAATTCCTACGAACTCTTTTCAGTAAAAAAAAAATTCCCTGATTTTTTCTGTAGCTCTGATTGAGCTGAAATTTGAATTGTAGTTGAAAATTTTCATCCTCTGTATGCTTGATTTGTTTCAGATTTTCGACATGTATAAGTAGGGTAACCAGTCACGTTTTGCTGCTGCTGTTTTTATGGAAAGATTCTGTCTTATTATGTTTTATGCATTCTTAGAGCTTCCAAGTGGAATCTTTTTGATTGAATTGAGTTTATGAGAAAGCATAAAATATTATATACTTGCTGGGCACTTTATATGCACTTGTGTCTAACGATTTCTTGCAGCAACCACTATGCTTTCTATGCCTACTAATGTCACCCCACACATAAGAGATGGAGAAAATCTTGTGTTGAAATTTTTTTCACAGGAATTAGAGGAGATGCGCCAAGAGATATTCACGAATGGTGAAAACCATAACCTTGGGGATGTCAAGACCCCACTGGACTAAACACTCTCGGTTTGCACACATCTAAACTTGGAGCATCTTTTATAATATTGTTATAGTTTGTTTTGCTTTGTTTTATTTATATTTGGGTGAGACCACCATGTTTATTTATATTATGGGAGAGCTACTAGAGGTCTGGTTTAAATTAAGCTGGATGCATTAAAAGTTTTGGTATTGGGATATTAGAGTTGATTGTAAAGATACATATGGTTGCATGATTCATATGCTTTGAATGAGTATTGATTTGCAAGTGTTTTGTTAGAAGCTATCTTGTACTCATGTTTTGATGCTTAATACTTGTTTACATTGTTTAACATGGATAGATTAGTTCTATGGACACTTATGCATGCATGTAGACGGCCAACTTTCTCCCTCTTGCTAGCCCATAAGAAAATTCCAACAAGTCAAAAACTTGTTTTTCCAACACCTTTACACCAAGTTATTCTAGTGAGTCTACCATATCTACCTATTAGCTTTAATGCTATTCCAAGTATGTTTCTCATGCTTTACTATTTTACTTAGCTTCCAAATATTAAAATGCCTATACGTATGTTTGTTATGAGAAAAGTGGTTTAAAGGCTCCCACGAACTTGAATGCACACCTTATTTTATTGCACTTAATAAATCTGAACCATTGTGATTGAAATTATGAAGTTGCGAGCTTGACAAAGTCTGAGTTGGGAGTTAGCTCATCTATGCTATCATAGGGAACGCTTTCAACATTGCACTTGTTTATATCTAGTTGATGTCATGATACTTTTGTTGTGGATGCTTATCATTTGTGAAAAGAATGTGGAAACATTGTTTGTTTATGGAGTTTGTACAAATGGTTAGAGAGATGCCTCGGCTACTAATCTAAGCCATGCATCATTCATGGTGGAAATTTACAGCATCCCATAGTGGGAATTTTAGGAAGCATCTCATAATAAAAAGCTATACCAATGGTAAATAAAAGAGATGCTGAGATGTTCATTGTCTGTTTGTCTTGTCATTTTAGTATGGGAAAGGTCCTATACCATGGGGCAAGAGGTACCCTAGTTGACGCTCTCTATGATACTATTATGCTTACAATGACAAGAACTTATTTTGTAGCCCAATTTTAATAACATCTGGTGTAGGCACTCATGTTCAAGGGGCATGAGGCATTCAACTTATATTTTGTCAAGCGCACTACTCATATTTTCTTTCACTTTAACCTTAACCATTTCAAGATGCTAATGATAGGGGAAATGGGAGCTCAACATCAATGAATACCATGTCTCAAACATAAGCTTAAGAGAAAGCATTTGGAAGATAGATAGAACTTTATTCATGTTTAACCTTGCTTATTATCTGTTTCTCCAAAGTGTCCACCTTTACATTCAGAATTCAGAAGAATACTCTATGACCATTATAGGATGTCTTTACTTTGTTTTATTTCATTTTGCATATGTTATACTTTGTGAGTTATTATTGGACATCCTTACATTGAATATTTGATACCATTTGATAATATATCGTGCATATTGCTACTCCTTTGAGAATGAATCATTTAACTTTGTGTAGCAGGAATAATCTTCTTTGATATCTAAGATAGTAGTAAAGTACAAAGCTCATGTTAGTTTTATCACCTTCATACTCGAGGACGAGTATAGGTTAAGATTGGGGATGTTGATGCATGTAAAATGCATACATGATCTTTGCACTTTACCACTTGATATTCCATCTTATTTGCATCATATATTGATTATATTCATGCTTTTTGATGATTATTGGGAATAATTCACAAGTTCCCTAATTTTATTGGATTAACCTTGGAAAACCAGAAAACCTCTATTTCTATGTTTTTAACTTTCAGGGACCCAAACGGAGTCCAAATGACCTGAAACTTTGCGGGGGCTAATTTTTTGATAGACCAAGACTTAGGAGCAAAGGAAGTGCAACAGAGGAGGCACGAGGGCCAAACGGGCATGGCCCACACGGCCAGATTCCTTGGTCGCGGGGGGCCTACCTATTTCCCCCTCGTTGCTCTGATGCCGTCGATCTTTGTCCTGATGGATTCATCTTTACCTAAAACTGACTATATAAAGGGTCCCCCGACGGGTCGTGAAGGAGAGTGCCGCTGAAACACAAAACGACAAAACAGGAGCCTGGGAGACAAAGTTCGGAGGGGAAAAACTCCGGCGGGGTGCTGCCGGCGTGATCTCCACCCTCTCTAACGACTCTACCTTTGTCACGATGATGAAGAGGGAGTAGTCCACCTCTGTACTATGGGTTTGTGGCAGTAGCTATTGTATCTCTCTTCTTCATTGTATTAGCATCATATGAGCTGCATAACATGATTATGGCCATATTTGTATTACCTTTGTGATGGATCTTTCTATGAGTTGAAATTTGAGATTGCAATTGTTATTTGTTTCAGTATATGAGTAGATGCATATTATGTACCCTGTTCTTGTTTACTTGTTTTGATCAAGCATGTTTATTAGGGCGTGTATGGGGGAACATGTGTATTAGTTGGAGTAACGGGGGTTGAATACTACGGGGAGGACAGTCCTTGGGTTTCACATGGGTGTTTACCTTACTTTGTTGCCTCACTAGGGTGGGATAAAGAAAATACCATGCTACCGGGTATCTTTGGTGTGACCTTACCAAGTATCCACGACTTGATCTAGTATGTTCTTATTTTAACTTCATGTCATTGAGCTTAATGCTATACTCTGAGTTATTTCTTACTACTGAGGTGATTAGGTTTAATTCCCATCTCGGTGGAGTATGAGAGATATGAATAACCAAAACATCTCTATGTTAGGACGTGATGCGCATATGAATATTATCTGTGCTTGAACATTGTTGCAATCCTTTATGTCAATTGTATGATCATGTTTCCGCCATATCTTTTATGAGAGAGTGCATAAGAGAACCCATGAACCCCGGTCCACTTTTAATCATAAGAAACAACTTTCCAACCAGTTTATCATTGTTTTCATTTTCAGTACTTACTAAATTCGAAAATACAAAAATACTTTTATTTACTACACTTGCAAACCAAAACACTACACCGCCATCTTTTACTGTACATGTTTATCATTGCATTGCATATTCCCGCGGCACAAGACTTTTTCTGGTGCCGTTGCCATTGCATATTTCATTTTAGTTTTGTATACTTACACACACCTTGTGCTTGACAACCACTTGGTGAGGTTGAGGGCACAAAGCAAATTTATTTTATTTTGAAATATGCTAGAAGAAGGATAGGAAGATAATTCATTTACACACAGTTCCCCAAGAGTTCGATATAACCCTCGAGTCACCCTCGTGGGGAAAAAGCAAGCTTCCGTGTGCTCAACACTCTGCTCTTGGAGTCTAAACCTAGTGCGAGTAGTTACCGCTTCAAGCATCATCAATCACCCAGTCACTGAAAAATATCACCAAAACCTTGTGCTTGCATCATATGGTATAGGAAAGCCCAGTTGACCTTGTCATATGCCTTTTCAAAATCAATTTTGAAAAAGGACTCCAGGGAATTTTCTGTGATGTATCTCATAAATTGCTTCATGCAAAATCACAATGCCCTCCATTATGAACCTATCCTTGATGAAAGCAGTTTGTGTATCATAAATCACTTTCTAAATTATCAAACCCAATCAGTTTGCCAAAATCTTTGTTAGTATTTTATAACTAACATTCAACAAGAATATGGGCCTGAATTTCTGCATAACATTTGCATTTGGCACCTTGGGGATAAGAGAGTTAACACCATGGTTCAATCTCTCAATATCCAGTTGGCCAGAATGAAACTTGTCCAACATCTCTTTCAGATCATACTTAATTATATCCCAAAAGTTTTGATAAAACTCTGCTGGAAACCCATCTAGGTGTTGACAACCGTTTTTGGCTTACAAAGAAGATACCTTAAGATGGCCTCAAATGAGAAAATAATAGTTGAGAAAGTTGTGCGTCTCGTCGAAACAAGTAACTTTGGTTTTTGGATCATCTCAATCCGAGGTCACATGCAATTTCTAGGGTCAAACCAAAAAAGCTGGAACAGTGGCTAGCTAGTACAAGTACTAGCGAATTTCTGTAATTTCGTAGCCCAAAGCCGAGGCTGACTGGTACAAGTACTAGTCGCGCTCTGTATATGCCGAAATCAGATAAAATTTAGAAATCGATGGAAAAGACCCTTTAGACTATCTCGGATGGAAAAGTGGCCAACATGAAAATTGTTCGTTTTTTCGAGACGAACAACTTTGTAGTTTACGGGATTTCGATCCGAGGTCGTTTACTGCCTCAAAACAGACCCGGAATATACAGACAAGTTTTTGACCGAACAGTTTTGGAAAGTTTGGACCCACCCATCCAAATTCGACCCAAACTAGGGTTTTGGACGTGAATCCAGCCCTCTTTCTTGCACGGGAAGTCCAGCCGCTCCATATATACATGAGGGGTGACGGCCGATTGAACAACAACACACAATCGCAAAAACCAATCTACAAACCTCTATTTTTTCTCTCTCGCCCTTGTTTCCTGCTCATCGTTCGTCGGTGTTCTTCGTGTTGGAGAGCTTCAATCTGCGAAGTCCTAGGGGCGGGCGAACCGACCTAGGGCAGCCCATCACCGCCGTGCGCCCAGACGGGGTCTCTCCCGGGCGTGTGGGGTTTCGGGTCTTCAAAAAGAGCTAGCCGGATTGTCCTGCGTATCGCGCTTCCGGCTAGCCTCCTCCGGCGACGTGTCCTGCGTATCGCGCTCGACGTCGGAGGTACACGGTGACGTGTTCGTGTGCGAACACACTTTTTGGCGACTCCGCTGGGGAAGATCATCATGTCGAGCGGTATACCCCAGCCTGCTAAAGTTAGCGCCGAAAACATCATCAAGCCTAGTTTTGATGATCTTTCGGCGGATCAACGCGAATCCTACGAGGCGCTAAAGAAGCAGCGTCTAGAGCAACTTGAGGCGCTGGAGCTGAAGCGCAAGGAGGAGTTCGAAGCTTTGAAGAAGAGGCAAGAGGAGGAAGATAGGGAGATGTTCCTTGCAAGCTTCAAGAAGGACCGCCATGGGGCTGTTACCTCGCTTGGAGACATCCAACTTCCACCAATGATCGGCGATCCAGTCAAGTCCTCTGTAAGTACTAGCGTATTTTCTAGTGATCAATTGGCTGCAATTAATCATTATGCTACTGAATCAAGTCGTCAAGCCTATGATGCTATGATAGAATACATAAAAGCTAGTAATAATAAGCCTCATGATACTTTTGGTAATGTTAGTGCTAATGCTGCTGTTGAAAACCCTAGCCATACATTACCTAGCACATCGGTGTTTCCTCAGGGCATGCCGATGAATCCTTACATTAGCCAAGATGGTCAGATTGTAACCGCGCCAACATACCATACTCCTATTAGAAGTGTGCCTTATTCGGCAATTCCGCCGAACCAGGCCACACGTCCTGCAGCCACAGTCACGGCGCCGAATTTTAATTCGGTACCAGCAGCGCGAGTAAACTCCACGGCTAATAATTCTGTTGTTCCTGCACAAGTACCACAAACAAATTCGTCTGCCATAGACGAAAACATGGCCACACTTAGGTCAGAATTGCAGAAGATGTTCTATGATAACTTCGGAATTGAGCCGAAGCCTGTAAGCCGGATGTATCAAAAGCCTTATCCGGAATATTTTGATTCGTTACCATACCCCCAGGGTTACAAAGTGCCTGATTTTGCTAAATTTAATGGGGTAGATAGTAAAACGACTTGGGAACATGTTAGTCAATATTTAGCACAGTTAGGAGAAGCTGGCAATAGTGATCCTTTAAAAGTGCGTTTGTTTCCCTTGTCTTTAACTGGTACTACTTTTTCATGGTTTTCTGCTTTACCTTATGGTTCTATTAATACTTGGTATCACCTAGAAAAGAAATTCCATGAGAATTTTTATAGCGGTGATAATGAGCTTAAGTTGTCACATCTTACATCGGTTAAACAAAAGCATGATGAGTCAATTACTGATTATGTCAAAAGATTTAGAGATACTAAGAACCGATGTTACAGTTTAGTAATTACTGAAAGAGACATAGCAGACTTAGTGCTCAATGGTTTAAGAACTTACATTAAAGAAAAAATTGAAGGTTATGAGTTCTTAAATGTTAGTCAAGTTTTGCAAAGGGCTCTGGCCCAAGAAAGCCAAGGCAAAGAAACAAAAGATATGCATAGGTCAAAGTTTGATCGTCCTCGCATAAATACTGTTGGATATAATAGTGAAAATTCTGACGATGAGGCTGATATTTATGCTGCAGAATTTGTTTGGCCCTCAAAGGCCAAACCTTATATTTGTGATGCTCTTAAGCCGATTCGCAAGAATCGTGAAGATGAGATGACATTCAGTTTTGATGTAGCCAAATGTGATAGGATATTTGATGCTATGTTAAAAGATAAATACATTTGTTTGTCTCACACTATACCGCCGTTTGAGGAGTTAAAACGGCGCGCTTATTGCAAATATCATAATTCATTTTCTCATGCTACTAATGATTGCAACGTTTTTCGGCGACAGATACAATCGGCTATCAATGATGGACGATTGAGCTTTGCTGATATGCAAATTGACAAGCAGCCATTCCCAATGAATACTTTGGAGCTGCATGGAAAGAAAGTCCTAATTCGGCCAGAGACGGCCGGATCTGCTAATAAAGATAATGTTGTTGTTGGTGAACCCAGGAACAACAAGGAAAATAACAAGGTCTTGGGAAGGGAGATTGTTCTTGGAAAGCAACCTGATGGCAAGGAGACGTTGAAGATCACTATAAAAAATCCTGCACCCGGGGGGCAACCAAAAGAACAAGGTGATGTGCGTGCCAAGTTCATCAAGCCCAAGAGTCCAGAAGTTGGCAAGTGGAAGACCAATGAAGTCAAGGCGCAGCGCAAGCAGATCAAGCCAACTTTTGATATGTTAATGTCTAAGTATGCAAACCAAGCGACCGGTTCTAACTCAAACCGGTCATCTCATGTGAAACGTCCATGGTCACCTCCAAGAGAGAGATATCCAAGACACTCAAGGCCGTATGGTCAGTGGGTGCCAGGGCCATGGATGGCGCCGCCACCATATGCACCGTATTACTACAATGGAGGATGGATGCAGCCCCCAATGGCGCCATATGCTTTTCATCCAGGATTGGCAGCACCCAGGAAATCTGTGCATGACAGGATCACTCGACCTGTTCGAGACCGTTTGAGTTATAATACTAATCGGTCACATCCAAAATCTTCAGAGGGTGCTGAGAAGGAGCGACGTCCTATGTCGCCATGTGCTGAAACGTCAGAGTCTAGCAAGCAACAAGGGAAGAATCCTAATGTCAGCTCAATCATAGTGGGCACACAAGCGTTGAAACTCAAAGAGCCGGTTGATATTGATAAACCGGCTAGTTCTGATAAGGCTATACTGACTATTCAGCCAAGATCCTCGGCTAATGATCACGAAGCTAGCACAAGCAAAGCCAAGCCGAGGGACCCTAAATATACTCAGCCTAAGTGGTGTCCTCTTGGATTGATAAAAACCAAGAAAAGGAGGCTGCAGCGCATGAGGAATCAAGAGAAGATGGAGAATGAAGCTCGCCCAGTGCCTTCTAAGAAGTGGGTACGTAAGCAAGTGGAAGATACCACAGTTCCCATGATAATCATAACAGTTCTGACACCATCTCAGGAGGGGAGCATGAGCATTGTTACTACACCACGTCCTACACCTCCTTCAACTGATGAAATTCTAGAGCAAACTCTCGCACCGGAAGATGATGAGGAATTGGTGGACTATGATAGCTCGCCAACTAGGGAAGGTATGGATATGAATATGGTTTATTATTTACCCTCTGAATTTCGTGCCATAGATGAAGAAGGGGAGGTAGCATAGCTGGACTTTGGGCCCAAGAATGCCATCTTTGAGAAGCCAAAAGAACCGGTGAAACACTTGAAACCATTATATGTCAAGGGATACATTAATGGGTCGCCGGTTGCTAGAATGCTTGTTGATGGTGGCGCTGTAGTGAATCTTATGCCATATTCGGTTTTCAAGAAGTTGGGGCTTGATGAGAATGATTTAATGAAGACCAACATGGTGCTTAATGGGTTTGAAGGTAAAGAAAAAACTGAGGCCAAAGGTGTCATGAGTGTAGAGCTCACCGTGGGAAGCAAATCTTTGGCCACCGCCTTCTTTATTGCTGAGGTGCAAGGTAATTACAATGTCATATTAGGCCGCGATTGGCTCCATGCAAACCAATGTGTGCCATCTACTTTGCATCAGTTCTTGATACAGTGGGTTGATGATGAAGTTGAGGTAGTCCATGTTGATAATTCATCGTGCATTGCTTTGGCTGGTTCACCGGTGGATTGGCAACATCCTAATGCTACTTGTTTGACGGGGCGTGATCTTTCAGATTTTGATTTTCTTAGTGCCACAAAGAATGGATTTGTGCCTGTATCTTTAAAGCCGATTTATAGTAATCGGCTCCCAAACATGTGATTTAAATGGATCCCAACGAAGAGTGGTTGCAGAAGAGGCTTGTGGAATATCGGTCCAGTGGGAACGATATGTATGAGTCAATTGAAGAATTAGATGATATGGATAAGTTGGGACAAGGTTTTACATCGGCTGATCCATTGGAAGAGGTAGATATAGGAGATGGTTTAATTCCTAGGCCGACGTTTGTAAACAAAAATCTGAAAGCCGATTATAAGGATATGTTAATCGGGTTGTTAAAAGAATATGTCGATTGCTTTGCGTGGGAGTATCATGAGATGCCTGGTTTGAGCCGGGATTTAGTTGAGCATCGATTGCCTATCAAGGCCGGTTTTAGACCTTATAAACAACCGGCCCGGAAATTCAATCCTAAAATGTATGACCGGATCAAGGAGGAGATCGGTCGTTTGCTTAAAGCTAATTTTATTAAACCTTGCAGGTATGCAGATTGGATTTCTAATATTGTACCTGTGGAGAAAAAAGGATCAAGCAAGTTGAGGGTGTGTATTGATTTCAGGGATCTAAATAGAGCTACACCCAAAGATGAGTATCCTATGCCAATAGCCGATATGCTTATTAATGATGCCTCTGGTAATAAAGTTATTAGTTTTCTTGATGGCAATGCGGGGTATAACCAAATTTTTATGGCCGAAGAGGATGCATTCAAAACAGCCTTTCGGTGCCCTGGCTTTGTTGGTTTATTTGAGTGGACGGTAATGACCTTTGGGTTGAAAAATGCCGGTGCCACATATCAGCGGGCTATGAATTTAATATTTCATGATTTGCTTGGGGTCATACTTGAAGTCTATATTGATGATATTGTTGTCAAATCGGATGCTAATAAATCTAATTTAGCCGATTTGCGTTTAGCTTTTGAGAGGATGAGGAAGTATGGGCTCAAGATGAATCCTTTGAAGTGTGCTTTTGGTGTATCGGCTGGGAAATTCTTGGGTTTTATTATACATCAACATGGCATAGAGATTGATCCACAGAAGATGGAGGCTATCCAGAAAATAGAAGCACCAAAATGCAAGAAAGATATGCAGAAATTCCTTGGCAAGGTTAATTATTTGAGGCGATTCACAGTGAATTTGTCAGGGAAGGTTGATGCATTTACTCCTATTCTTCGGTTAAAGAATGATGATGATTTTACCTGGGGGGCAAAACAGCAAGAGGCATTCGAAAATATCAAGCTTTGTTTGTCTACTCCGCCGGTATTGAAGGCGCCCAAACATGGAGAGATTTTTAGGCTCTATATCGCTGCGGAGGAAGACGTTATTGGTGCTGTTTTGACTCAAGAGACCGAAGGAAAGGAACATGTCATAACTTATTTGAGTCGGCGTTTACTGGATGCCGAGACAAGGTGAAAACAAAGATTGGAGAAGGCCTATTGTTGAATATTTGCAGGATCCTAGCAGGAGGACGGATAGGGCTGTTTGGCGGATTGCTTTCAAATATGTTTTGATAGATGATAATCTTTATCGCCGAACAGTTGATGGTATTCTCTTGAAGTGTTTGGATGAAGACCAAGCAAGGGTCGCTATGGGGGAGGTACATGAAGGTATCTGTGGTACTCATTAGTCGGCGCACAAGATGAAGTGGTTACTATGACGTGCAGGTTTTTATTGGCCGACGATGATAAATGATTGCTTCAGATATTATAAAGGATGCGAAGCTTGTCAAAAGTTTGGTGATATTCAGTTGGCTCATGCTGCTATGTTGAATCCTATTATCAAGCCGTGGCCATTTAGAGGTTGGGGATTGGATTTCATTGGCATGATTCATCCTTCTTCTTCGAAAGGGCATCGGTTCGTGTTGGTAGCCACTGATTATTTTACCAAATGGTCTGAAGCAATACCTCTCAGGAATATGACCCATAAGGAGGTGATCCAATTCATAACTGAGCACATTATACATAGATTCGGTGTTCCTCAAACTTTGACCATAGATCAGGGTTCATCATTTATGGCAAAGGAAGTAAAAGAATTCGCCGAATCATATAAGATAAAGATGCTCAATTCATCTCCATATTATGCTCAAGCTAATGGACAAGCTGAATCTAGCAATAAAACTTTGATCAAGCTCATCAAGAAGAAGATTGAAGATCATCCAAGGAGATGGCATGAAGTGTTGTCTGAAGCTTTGTGGGCGCATAGGATTTCAAGGCATGGTGCAACAAAAGTAACTCCATATGAGCTCGTGTATGGGCAAGAAGCCGTTTTACCAGTAGAGGTGAATCTGGCTGCTTTGAGGTTCGCGAAGCAAAATGATTTATCGGCGGTGGATTTTCATAACTTAATGATGGATAACATTGATGAAGTCGCCGATAAACGTCTAATTGCTCTAAGAGACATAGAGAAGGAGAAATTGTGGGTAGCAAGAGCATATAACAAAAAGGTAAAATTGAAGAGCTTCCAGGTTGGTGACCTAGTGTGGAAGGTAATCCTGCCAGTTGGTTCAAAAGACAGAAAATTTGGCAAATGGTCTCCGAGCTGGGAGGGTCCTTTCAAGGTCATGAGAGTAGTTCCTGGAAATTCATATTTGGTCGATATACAATTATCGCCCTTAGCATACATGGCCGATATAGAGTTATCGCCCTAAGAACAGATGGCCGATGGAGTGTTGACATCGTCCTTAGACAAAATGTGGTGCAAGTTATTTTTCGGCACGCAAGTATTGCCGAAAAACAGGGGGGCATGTGTTGACAACCGTTTTTGGCTTACAAAGAAGATACCTTAAGATGGCCTCAAATGAGAAAATAATAGTTGAGAAAGTTGTGCGTCTCGTCGAAACAAGTAACTTTGGTTTTTGGATCATCTCAATCCGAGGTAACATGCAATTTCTAGGGTCAAACCAAAAAAGCTGGAACAGTGGCTAGCTAGTACAAGTACTAGCGAATTTCTGTAATTTCGTAGCCCAAAGCCGAGGCTGACTAGTACAAGTACTAGTCGCGCTCTGTATATGCCGAAATCAGATAAAATTTAGAAATCAATGGAAAAGACCCTTCAGACTATCTCGGATGGAAAAGTGGCCAACATGAAAGTTCTTCGTTTTTTCGAGATGAACAACTTTGTAGTTTACGGGATTTCAATCCGAGGTCGTTTACTGCCTCAAAACAGACCCGGAATATACAGACAAGTTTTTGACCGAACAGTTTTGGAAAGTTCGGACCCACCCATCCAAATTCGACCCAAACTAGGGTTTTGGACGTGAATCCAGCCCTCTTTCTTGCACGGGAAGTCCAGCCGCTCCATATATACATGAGGGGTGACGGCCGATTGAACAACAACACACAATCGCAAAAACCAATCTACAAACCTCTATTTTTTCTCTCTCGCCCTTGTTTTCTGCTCATCGTTCATCGGTGTTCTTCGTGTTGGAGAGCTTCGATCTGCGAAGTCCTAGGGGCGGGCGAACCGACCTAGGGCAGCCCATCACCGCCGTGCGCCCAGACGGGGTCTCTCCCGGGTGTGTGGGGTTTCGGGTCTTCAAAAGAGCTCGCCGGATTGTCCTGCGTATCGCGCTTCCGGCTAGCCTCCTCCGGTGACGTGTCCTACGTATCGCGCTCGACGTCGGAGGTACACGGTGACGTGTTCGTGTGCGAACACTAGGCTAGGTGCTTTATCGTGCTTCAGATCATCAATAACTTCCTTAATTTCTTCTAGAGAAAAAGATTTGACAAGCTCCTATCTATCTTCTTCTCCAAGTTGAGTACACTCAATCCCTTCCATTCGCAAGTAAGTGACAGAGGAAGGACCAAACAATTGCTTGTAGAAATCAGTCACATGTTTAATTAAATCAGATTCACCCATAATTTCTTCACCATTGTTCTCCAACACTGAGATGTGATTCTTTTTTCACCTCCCACTGGCTTTCAGATGAAAATACTTGGTATTACCATCTCCTTCCTTCAAGTCTTTTTCTTTTGCTCTCTATCTCCACTTGAGTTCCATATCTCTCAGCAGCTTCTTCAATCTAGCATGCATATCCACTTGCTGCTCTTTTTCGAGTGGCGTGTTTTCTCCTTTTATGTCCAAAGTATCCATTATGTCTAACAACATCTTCTCTTTTCTATAAGCCCCCTCAACATTTATGTGCCAACCTTTAATATGTCTCCTCAATCTTCTCGTCTTTTCTTGCCACTTAATAATATCATATTTATGATAAGTATTGGCAGCCCAACTTTCTCTCACAATTTCCATGAAACCATCTTTTTCTATACAACAATTTTCATATCTAAATGAACTGCAATGTCGTGGGGGTGCTCCATACTTCCACAGCAGTAGCACATGGTCCGAAATATCTCTATTCATCCATGTCACCACAGCTAAAGGGAAAGCTTGATCCCACTCAGCAGGGACTAGAACTCTATCGAGTTTCTCATAATTGGGATCAGGCAAATTGTTTGCCCAAGTATATTTTCTACCAATTAGTTTAATCTCTTTTAATCCATTCAATTCAATGATGGAATTAAAGACATGAATCCATCTTGGTAATACACAGGGTTTGTTCTTCTCACTTGCTTTCCTGATGATATTGAAATCACCACCAATAACAGCAGCTTCTTACATTTATTGCACACATGTGCAAATTCTGCAATGAAATCATCTTTATCCTCTAATTGAGTTGGGCCATAAACAACTACCAGGTGCAAGCTTAATCCAGATATTTTATCAGATAGCCACATCCTGATGAAATGTTTACCAGTCTCAGTTTCCACCACTTCATGTAAATCAGTGTCTACCCCAAGAAGAATCCCTCCAGATCTCCCTACTGGAGGAACACTCCTAGGCAAAATTTCTATTCCCAGCAATCTTAAACCAAATAGGGGTCTAGTTACTTTTTATGGTCTCACTCAGACCAATAAAGCAAGCTCCTTCTGCCCTAATTGTGTCTCTTAGGAACCTTTGTTTGTCAGGGTGTTCCACTCCCCTGATATTAACAAAGCATCCTGTCATTTCTTACTTTTAGGGGGTCTACACCTTTTCTTTACCAGCTCAACCCTAAAAACAGGGAAGCATAGCTTGATGATTTTAGAGTTGGTTGGCTTGCTTAACTGAGCCCTACCAGGGTTAGTATGCATCTCTGTCATATCTATCTTTGTCAATCTTCTTAACCAGCTCATCATCCCTATGTTCAGCCATATCCTCAACCATCTCTGTTACTTGAGATCAGTTCCATTAGGCTGATGTATATCCTTAAATCATGTCTAGAGAGAAGTTAAGTTGGTCTTCCTCTCATGAAGGGCGCTCATCGAACAATGGGGCACATTGCCTAGCGAAGCATGCTTTAGGTCTAGAAGAGGGGCGCCATGTTTGGCTGATAAACCCTCCTGCTCTCATGGCCGTTCCTATAAACATTTTGAATTAATAAAGTTGAGTGTGCTTTGCCCTAAAAAAATCTCTGAATGTGTTAATGACAAGGGGACTTGGACATGTGAGCACGAGAAAGCAGAATGGAGAAGAACTCTGAACGCCAGAATCCGAATCCGATCATGTCGAGCAGTAGCATCAACGTGGTGTATATCATTGTATCAGCTACATCTCATCTTCTACAAAGCTACAGCACGTACAGACGAGTCACACGAACTGGATGAGAAAAAAAATCAATGAATCAATAGTCTGTGTTCAATCCGAAATAGTTTGTATCTACGTACAACTTCCCTATCAGTCATGGCCAACAGAGCCAGTACACTATGATCAGTGTAATGGCCATCAGCGGCGAGCTCGTGCACCGCCACCTCTTCACCTATGAAAAGAGCATCCATATGGAGAAAAGTGAGTCAGTGAACATGGTTTACATGATTCCAAAGTGAGGAAAGAAAAGCATTGCTTGCAAAGGAGGGCTAGCATAAAATGCACTGCTCGGGTATGCTGGAACACGCAGCCACTTTTGCTAGTGCCAAACATGATTGCCCATTCGATGAGCAAATCTATCAATTTATTTTAGTACTTTTTCTTTTTGTAAGAACAAAACGAGCATGGCATCTTGCATCATTTCTCATGTCCAAATTTTAGATGTGTACTATTAGTAACTTTATATAGTAATCAAGGTATCAGAGATTCAGAGTACACTAGCTACAATTAAAAAATAAGACTTCTAGAAACATAAATCCAAAAATGGGTTGCACTGGCTAAAAATTTAAGCTAAGATGTACTACTAGTTATATGGTGACTATGTGGCATGATCAAAGATAGCACAGTTCTATACTTTGCTTATCAAATCAACTAATGAACTACTCCCTCCGTCAGAAGTAAGTGTAGATGACTTAGTTTGTACTAAGTTAATACAAAATCACACTTATTTTCAATCGGAGGGTGTTAATATACAAATGTACCATTAACGAAATAGGGCCGGGAAACAGTGCAACTTTGTTAGGTCCATGGTATGTTCCATTAGTGAGATCAACAGTGGAACCCGGCCGCAAGATGCAGACATTTGAAAAAGAACTGTTAACGAAGTTCTCAAAGCAACTAAGTATATGCATTACGACGTGGAATCTCACCTTGAGCGTTGCAGAAGAAATGGTGTAGTATCCAGTCATTCCAGTGCCCGGACCGACTCCGCCCGTCTCGCCGGGCCCTTCCCCCACGATCAGCCCGGCGCCACCACCGGTGCTGTTGTTGTTTCCCTTGCCGCTGCCGTTGTCATTGCTGCTACCCTTCCCACCACCGATACTGGGCGCCTTGACGCCGACGTCGTACGCCGGCGTGCCGTCCGGCTTGAACAGCCCGTAATGCCGCTCGGACGCCGGGCCAGGCTTCTGGTTCTCGTTGAAAAGTGCGAAAACGTAAACCTGCAACGGCTCCCCTGGCGCCGCCGGCGTGCCCTTGCTCTGGGCCACCAGCTTCATCAGGTTGCCGTTGTACCTCGCCGCGTTCTGCGGCGAGGCCCCGGCCTCGTCGCCGTCCCCCTGCGACGGCCAGCCGGTCTCAGACACCTGTATCTCCACCGCCCTCCCGTAGTCGGCGGCGCATATCGCCGCCCGCACGGCGTCTACCTGCGCGTGCAGCATGTTGCCGTACCGCAGCCCCGTGGCGGCGTCGAGAACGCCGGCGTTGGACTGGAACAGCACGTAGTCCAGGTCCACGCTTCCGGGGTCGCCCTTGTAGGCGAAGTAGGGGTACGCGTTGATTAGAAACGGCGAGTTGGTCTTGGCAAGGAAGGCGAGGAGCGGCGTGATGTAGGGCAGGAGGTCGTGTCGGAACGCGGAGGTGGAGGGTGGGAATGAGGAGGAGAGCACGGCGAGGGAGTGCGCGGTGGTGACGGCGATGTGGGAGGTGATGTTGCACACGGCTAGCGCGGCATGGAGAGACTCCATGGCCGGGAGGAGCGAGCGGAGCATGGTGGTGTCGGTGCCCGTGAGCACCTCGTTGCCGACGGTGATTGTGGTGATGGAAGTCGCCGGGAGGTGTGGGATGATGTTGGCGCGGACCCATGCTGCTGCAGCGGAGGGGTTGGATGCCAGCCGAGGGACGAGGTTGTCCGGTACTCCCACGGTGAAGTCGACGCCGGAGCCGGCGAACGCGCTGAGCACGCGCGCGTCCGCGTCGTAGAGCTTGACCTTGGTGGCTTTTAGCGCGCGAAGAAGCACCGCCGCGTCCTGCGGCGATGGCAGGTTGTCCGCGACCTGGCCGTAGTTCACCCCTAGCGCTGCCGCCAAATCCAATGCAAGCGCGGAGACGGCCACGGCGAGGAGGAGCCGCAGCGCCATCGGAGCGGCAAGACGGAGTAGGAACGTGGAGCTCTCCACAACGTCGGAAGTGACAGCCACATAAGTGAATGCTCGAATCGCGCGCTTTATAGCGTAGGAGGCTTTGCTGTTTTTGTGTCGGCATCGTGAAGCTGCCGCATCCTCCGTTGGTAGACTGGTTACTTCGATCACGACCGTACAATCTTGGTGCTCTCGCATTCTTGGTGTCTTGGGTGTGCACGGATCACGAAGCCGATTTACAGTCTGGACATGGACAGGCCTGCTTTGAATTGAGTCAAATTAGAGAATACTTTTCATATCTTTTCAAGTTCTCGTGGTTTTTTTTGTTCGTCAGGTTTGAGAAGTTGGAGGCAGAGTTTGGGCACATGATCCCTGCATGTGGGTAGTTCCTGAATCCTGATGGAGCACGCCTAAGAACGTCATTTATCTTTGGCATATGTTCTTTTCTTCAGATGTTTGCACTTCCATTATGTTTCTTTCTGCAGATGATTGAACTCGCTGAGCAAATAAACTGGACAAAGGTAATCAAGAATTTCAGATACCAAGCTACCCCATCACTGCCTTGGTCGAGTTCTACTTCTATCATAGCCAATGCACTACTCATTTACAGAAATTTCCCTTTGTTTGCGCGGGCCTAAAAAAACATGCACCAATCCTAGTCGGTACACAAAGTATATCTGGATGTGTGATGCAGGATGACAGGAGAGCGTCACAGTCCCTTTGTTTGCTACCTCTGTAGTCTTCGGACTCTAAATAAGTTAATAAACGCGAAAACCACAAATATAGCTCGAGCTATATGTAGCTCGTTTTTAGAAAAATTCGAAAATACCATTTTGAAGTTTCAAAAAAATCTGAAATTAAATATACAAGTAGACAATGTTGTGATCTACAATCGTGCAAATTTTCAAGTCAAAATACCTTATAGTTTGAGCTGTGCAAAAATGACAAATTCTGAGATCTACAATAGTGAACAGTGCAGATTTTTGAAATCTCACAATCTGTCAGAGTTTGTCATTTTTGTACAACCCAGAATATTAGGAATCTCAAGTTCAAATTTTGCACGTTGCTAGATCATATCATTGTCAACATCTGGATTTGTTTTCAGAATTTTTTGAAACTTTAAAATACCATTTTCGATTTTTTTAAAAAACCGAGCTATATGTAGCTCGCGCTACAAAAATCCACTCTCACATATGCATCATTTTAATCTCAGGGGCTTTCCCCATTTCGAAAAAAAAAATCTTAGTCGGCACACAAAGTATATTTGGCTGTCTGATGCAGGATGACAGGAGAGCGTGACAGTAACTCGAGTGAAAGAGCTGAACCCCAACTGGAGCCAACACTATCTTCCCTTTCATTAATTTATCTTGGTCGGAGAACATATATGAGATTGGAAGAAGATAGATAGCACTCCAAAAGCAAAGATGGCTCCAAAAGAGGGTAAAGCATCAAACGGATACTAGACACTTTAAAGTGATCAATGTATGGTGCGCGGTGTTGCTGGTGCCGGCGTCGTCGCGTCCTTTGCCTGACGGAGCGGCTCCGTTCTTGATGTAATGTCAGAAAAAGAAGATGACGGCCGTCAGTCTATTGTGACTTCAGACCGGGAGAGTGAGTACTCAAATGTGCAGCAGCATGTCTCTTTCTCGTAGCTGGAGAGTGTTAGGAATATGCAACTTATATTCCTAGGAGACCAAAGGCTAGTCTATATACATGTGGAAACTATGCAGGAAACCCCTCATACAAACGGGAAAATACACAATATATAATATAGCTCTAACACCCCCCCTCCCCCCCCCCAAACTTATGGTGGATCCACAACATTGAGTTTGGAGAGAAAGAAACTATGATATGCTCTAGTCTCGGCTTTCGTAAAGAAATCCACCAACTGTAACTCTGAAGGCACATACTGGAGCGCAATAACCTGATCCTGCACTTAGCACGGACATAAAAAGCATCAACACCGATATGCTTGGCAAGCTCATGCTTTACCGGGTCTCGTGCAATATTGATAGCACCTATACTGTCAGACAAGAGAGTAGTGGGTGTCGTAACGGAGACACCAAAATTGGCAAGTAACCACCGCAACCAAGTCACCTCAGCAGTCAAAAGAGCCATAGCTCGCAACTCAGCCTCTATACTCGAACGGGAAACTGCGATCTGTTTCTTCGTCTTCCAGCAATGAGAAAACCACCAAAAAACACACAGTAGGCAGAAAATCCTCACAAAGGCGGGCCTTAACAAAGGCAATATACTCAGAGTCATCGCCGGTGATGATCATATCATCAACATAGAGGAGGAGAAGAGTGCGACCACGAGAAGAAGTGTGGACAAACAATGCAGGATCATGAGCACTGGGGGGGTAAACCGGCAGTAGTCACCACAGAGGCGAAGCGCTCAAACCAGGCGCGAGGGGCCTGTTTAGGCCATAAAGAGAGCGCCGAAGACGACAAACCATGCCATCAGGAACAGAGTACCCTGGAGGAGGCTGCATGTAAACCTCCTCACGCAACTCACCATTGAGAAATGCGTTCTGAACATCAAGCTGAGACACAGACCAGTGGCGAACAGAGGCCACAGCAAGAAGAGTGCGCACAGTGGTCATATGGGCCACTGGGGCAAAGGTCTCATCATAGTCACGGCCTTGCTCCTGTTGGAAGCCACGAGCCACAAGACGCGCTTTGTAGCGCTCAAGAGATCCATCAGAGCGGGTCTTAATCTTGTAGATCCACTTGCATGTGATGGGACGAACACCGGGAGGAGGAGAGAAAAGATCCCAAGTGCCAGTGCGCTCAGGCGCAGCAATCTCCTCGGCCATGACAAGCTGCCATTCAGGATGACGCTCAGCATCCCGATAAGAAGTCGGCTCAAGGGCAACAGAAAGACCATACTGACTAGGAGAGTAACAATCAGGTGGACGACGACGGCGAGGATAAAGAGGAGGAGGCAGCTCATAAGAGGAAAAAGACTCGAAAGAGGAAGCATCGGAAGAAGCATCCGAAACATGAGAGTGACGAGAATAATGGAAGGGAAAAGGAGACAACGGTGAGGTGGGTGGAGGGTCAGAAGAGGAAGGAGAATGACTAGGTGATGAGGAGGATGGCGGTGTGGAAGGGGAAACATCAGCAAAAATGGGGCGTGGTGGAGGATCAATAGGAACAGAGGGTGGTGTATCAGGAAACATGAGAAAGGATATATCCTCCACCGAGAAGGCCGAGGAGAAGGGGCGAGGATAGAAGGGACGCGACTCATCAAAAGTGACATCATGAGAAATGCGCATCCGACGGCCAACGGGGTCCCAACACCGATAGGCCTTATGCTCATCATTGTATCCAAGAAAGACACACTCAACAGACTGAGCGGTCAGTTTGGTGTGTTCACGAGGGGCAAGAAGAACATAGCAAATGCAACCAAACAAACGAAGCGCCGAGTAATCAGGAGCACAACCAGAGAGACGCTCTAGAGGAATACCACCATGCAGAGCAGCAGAGGGTTGAATATTGACGAGATAGGTGGTAGTGGAAATAGCCTCAGCCCAAAAGTGAGGCGAAAGAGAAGCGGCAATCATCAACGCACGGGCCGTCTCAAGAAGGTGACGATGCTTGCGCTCAGCCACGCCATTCTGAGCATGAGCACCAGGACAAGAGAACTGAGCAAGAGTACCCTCCTCAGCAACAAAAGCGCGCAGTGAATGGGAGATATACTCGCCAGTAGAATCTGCACGAAACACACGAATAGGAGTGGAGAACTGGGTATGAACCATGGCAGGAAATTTCTTATAGATAGACAAGACCTCACTATGAGAAGACATGAAATATATCCAAGTGTGGCAAGAGAAAACATCTATAAAGATAACATAGTAGCGATGACCCCCTTTCGACGCGAAGGGAGCTGGACCCCAAACATCGGAGTGAACAAAATCGAAAGGACGCTCGGACACACACTCACTATGAGGATACAGTAGCTGAATCTGCTTACCAAGCCGACAACCTAGACAGTCCAAAGAAGCATTTCCGGAGACAGACCCCAGAACACCACGATGAACTAAAGATGAGAGGCGAGAACCACATAAATGTCCAAGACGATGATGCCACTGCTGAAAAGAGCTAGTAGCTGCAGCTACAGATGCCAAGGAACTGGCGACGGTGGCATCAGAAGGAAGACAAAGCCATTCAAGCTCCCAGAGGCCATCATGGCGCCGGGGGCTAGCACCAAGCAAAGCGCCGGTGCGACGATCCTGAACAGAACAGGAATCAAAGTCGAGAGTGATGCTACAACGAGAGTCGACGATCTGACTGCCAGAAAAGAGCTGCATGTTAAGCTGAGGAACATGCGCAACAGAAGGAACATGAAACGAGAAAGTACTAAGAATGCCTCGACTAATGACTGGGAGGGGGTACCATCGGCAGTAAGAACACGAACAGAAGGGTCGACAGGTCGAACATAATTCAACAAGGAAGAATCATGAGTCAGATGAAAAGAGGCACCAATATCAAGAAGCCATGGGGATGTACCTGGAGAAGGAGAAGGTGGTCTCTCGATGCCAGAAATATCAGTCATAGAACCAGTAGAACCTGTCAGTGAAGAATCCCAAGCATCAAGCAAGCATCAAAGCTGCACAATCTCATGCGCAGATAGGGTCATTGCTGAAGAGGTTGAGGTACAATCACGTCCAACGAAGAGTGGTCATCACCACACACAGAAGCCACCAAAGGTGTCGATGTAGAGCGCCATGTTGGTGTAGAGCGGTGAGCCGACGTAGACAAAATCGGCGAAACACGGGCAGAACCACGTGAAGAAGCCGCGAGAGTCGATGTAGAGCGGCGAGCCAACATAGACGGAGTCGGTGAAAGGCGGTCATAACCGCGTGAAGAAGCCGCGAAAGTCGATATAGAGCGACGAGCCAACGTAGACGAAGTCGGCGAAAGGCGGTCATAACCGCGTGAAGAAGCCGCGAAAGTCGACGAAGAGCGGCGAGCCAACATAGACAGAGTCGGCGAAGAGCAACAAAGCAGCGGAGACGAAGCCGCGAGGGTCGACAAAGAATGGTGCGCTGATAAAGATGAAGTCGACGGACAAGGACCAAGTAACGAAGTAAGACCCGCGTGCACACCGGGAGCAGCGGAAGAAACACTGGAAAGGATCTCCGAACAAGGAGGGTGGGAGACTACCATACCCGAAGACATACTATCTCTTTTTTTTAACTAGTCAGTCCTCTGGCACACAAAGAAACCACACAAATTGATTGATTGCAACCACACTAGGCAAGGCTAGTCTGATTCAGCCGGCAGCGGAGCAGATCGGCCGCCGTCCTACCAATTTCCAGTAGTAGGGAGGAGATCAGCACCTTGCCCATGTAGATCGATGTAGGCAGGTGGGCGGGACGAGACGGCGCCGTCCGGGCCAGGCAGGGCGAAGCCAGGTGGTGGCTGGGCGATGGAGAGAGGGCGGCGACGGCCCAAATCGAGGCAAGGACGGGCTCGATGGCGGGCTCGATCGGAGCAAGACAACGATGGCCAGATCCAAGCACAAAAACGATCCCAATTAGCACAGGAAGGAGTGACGTGGGCGACGACGGGCAGCCTCCAGGACGAGGCGACGGAGACGAGACGGGGCAAATTGGAAACAGCGGCGGCCGGTTAGACGGAGAGCGGCGGCGGACGGTTAGAGGACGAGTTGCGCGTCCAGAAAAGAAAACCTAGCTCTGATACCATGTTAGGAATATGCAACTTGTATTCCCAGGAGGCCAAAGGCCAGTATATATACATGTACAGGTGTGGAGAATATGCAGAAAACCTCTCATACAAACGGGGAAATACACAATATATAATATAGCTCTAACAGAGAGAATGGCCGGCGAGCATTGAGATGGAGCGCAAAGCAAAGAATCTTCCGTGGTTAAAGGTAAGAGACGTTGAGCCCTTTGTGCGCCGTGAGGGAATCCCACCTGCGCCCCTATAGCCCCCAAAACGGCTATTGGAGGCGCCAAACAGCAAACCGAGTCGCTTCCACGTGATGCTATTAGTTGTTAGCATAAAACCATGACATTTGACGAATTTTTTCAAAATACCACAACTTTATGTTTAAATCGTAAAAAAATCACACATTTTGATCTAATTTTTGCATTTCACACTAAACTGAAATTGATAACAAATTGACATTAAAACTGACAAGACGGGTCAGTGCAGATGTGGCATAGTTTGTTGAGGTGACTGCCTGTCATCTCAATTAAAACAATCTAAATATCCAAAAAAAATAACAATCACCACCTACCCCGCACCGCCCTAGGACCGCCACCCTGCTCCTCCGACCACCTGCTCCGCTGCTGGCCAGCCTTCGGCGAGGAAGGCCCATCGTGTTCCCACGACCCCTTGCTACGTCGCCACCCTGCTCTGCTCTCCCGACCCCCTGCTTTGCATCCCCTCCTCTCTCCTCGTGGGCAAGCACCACCGTCGCTCATCCCTGCTCATGGCTCGATATCGCCGGCTTGCCCCTGCTCGTGCCCTAGCGTTGCAGCCCCTCGTTTCTGCTTGTTGGCAAGCGCGACCTCTCCTCCATGCTCGTGGGCAAACTCCGCCGCTCCTCTCTGCTCGCGGGCAAGCGTCGCCATGACGATTGTGCGGCTTTCTGCGAGAGGGGCTCCGGGCGTAGGACGAGGTCGTGGCTTGTTAGAGTGGTTCGGAGAGCAGGGTAACATGCCGATGTCAAGTATCTAGGATGAAAGAGGGGCAAATCAACGACTACAGTGTTTGTCGGGCTTGGAGAAGATGAGGGCAACATCGTCGTTCACGGGCGTCCACATCCTCAAGGTGGTCTTGCTCAACCGGGGTCGCCGTTCTCGCTCTTGTCTAAGGCCACGTGTGACTGTGAGGCTGCAGGGAGGGCACGGGGCAGCGCGGTGAGGGCCAAGGCGGCAAGATCGGGGCGGCGCAAGCTGTGAGATCGGAGCCGGCGGCGGGGTGGCCAGAAATGTGGTCGGCGATGGTGGGGATGATATGTTGACTTTTTAAGAGGATTTTTATTTTTATTAGATTATTTAATGGGCAGACAAGTGGGCCCTTGTGCATGTCAGCATACATACAAATTTATTTGCCAACTCAACACTTACAGGCGGGTGCCACCTATCAAATTCCATGTCAATTCGCTATCAGTAAGATTAGCAAACATCCGCCAAAAATATCGTGGTTTTTTTGCAACTGAAACGTAAAGTCATGGATTTTTGAAATTTGTGCTGAAATGTTGTGGTTTTATGCTAACAAATCAAGCTACCAGGTGCACCCCGATATGTGCGTATGCTAACGCCAAGTTGACGTGGGAATATGCAGTTGATGGTCCTTGTGCGTGGCGAACAACCAGCCCGTTGGGAACCCCAAGAGGAAGGTGTGATGAGTATAGCAGCTAGTTTTCCCTTAGTTAAGAAACCAAGGTATGTCGATCTTGGAGAGAAGGGACAATAACGACTGAAGGTGATGCAGACTGACTTAGTAACACTCCAACAAGGGCGCCGTTTAACGATACTTGTTGACTCGTCTTCGGTCAGTAGCAACGCGGAACCTGCACACAACACAACCAAGTACTTTGTTCCCAACTTGCGATGAGGTTGTCAATCTCACCGGTTTGCTTGAAACAAAGGTTATGAGCGTATCAAGTGGAAAACAGTAGAAGTATGCGAGTAAAGTAAGCAGTGCGAGTAAAATAAACAGGTGATAGCAATATGATGAAAATAGGACCGGGGTCCACAGTTCACTAGTGGTGTCTCTCCATAAGATAAATAACACATGCTGGGTAAACAAATTACAGTTGGGCAATTGATAGAATAAAGATAAACGTGATATGTCAAGAAGATCACTATGAGATTTACTCTGGGCATTACAACAAAATACATAGACCGCCATCCAACTGCATCTATGACTAATAATCCACTTGTGGCAAATCAATCCGAGAACTCCACAAGTATTAAGTTGCGAACAACAGATAATTGCATTAAGCAAAGTGTGTAATATAAACAAAGCATATGCCCTTGAGCATATGAATGTTGTTTTCTCCCTAGTAGCAACAGCACATCTACAACCTTAGAGGTTTCTGTCACTCCCCCAGGTTAAATAGAGGCATAAACCCACTATCGAGCATAAATACCCCCTCTTGGAGTCACTAGCAACTACTCGGCCAAGATAGCTACTAACAACGGAGAGCATGCAAGATCATAAACAACATAGAGATAACAAAAGATAATATTCAGTACAGCAACTCAATCATAACACCAATATTCATCGGATCCCAACAAACCAAACATGTAGAATTACATAACGGTGATCTCAATCATGTAGGGCAGCTCATGAGATCTAAACATGAAGCACATGGTGGAGAAGACAACCATTTAGCTACTGCTATGGACCCATAGTCCAAGGTAGACTACTCACTCATCGCTCTGGAGGCAAGCATGGCGATGAAGAAGACCTCCGGTGGCGATTCCCCTCTCCGGCAGGGTGCCGGGAAGAGCTTCTGGACCCTCCCGATCTTCGGGTCGACGGCGGCGGCGGATCACGATATGTTCTGGAAAATTGAGCAGGTACTTAGGTTTTTCCCGTCGGGGGGTCTTTATAGGCGAAGGGGCGATGTCAGAGGTGGCCCCAGGCCTCCTCACGCCAGGGCGGCGCGGCCAGGGGCTTGGCCACGCCAGCCCTGCATGAGGGCGGCCTGTGGCCCCTCTCCTTCTTCTCTTCGGATAACTGGAAGCTCCCGGAATAAATAAGACTTGAGGAACTTGTTTCGTCCAATTCGGAGAATATTTCCTGTGTATCACTTCTGAAACACAAAAATAGCAAAAAACAGGGAACTCGCACTGTGGCGACTTGTTAATAGGTTAGTTCCGGAAAATGCATAAAAGTGACACGAAGTGTAACGAAACAGTAAGCAAATGGTGTAAAAACAAGCATGGAGCATCAAAAATTATAGATACGTTGGAGACGTATCAAGCATCCCCAAGCTTAACTCCTGCTCGTCCTCGAGTAGGTAAGTGATAACAAAAGAATAATTTTTGAGGTGACATGCACCTACACAATCTTGATCATGTATGTAAGCATTTGTGAGCTGGGATCATAAGAACTTAAAACATGGGCATGAAGATATAATCTTGACAATAAGAACTTAGCAACCATGTTGTAAACATGCAAATGAACACAAACAAAAGATCATGAAAATGAAACAATGAAAGTCAAACATGTGTTCAAATCATAAGGAAAAATATACAAATGGTTTTCAGCTTGTCCTTCAAAGAGAGCAAAACATAAATGCATAGGACACCTTCAAGTTTAAGAGGGCGACTAGATACAAATAATTTGAGAACGAGTGAAACCAATAATATGAATCAATCAATGAACTTTGGGACAATGCATATTATACTAAGAATGACAACTATGCTCTCTTAATGGTGCATAAAGATAGAAGGTGGTGACTCAACATAAAAGTAGAAGAAAGGCCCTTCGCAGAGGGAAGCAGTGATTGCAAGTTTTATAACCTTCAAAAATTATGGTACTTACCGACTTTGAGCTCTCATTGCCCCCATCATAAGCATCTTGAATGGTTAAATTTAATGCGAGAACAATTATGATGCATATGCTTGACAAATCATAAGTTGAAAACCTCGTGTCCCATAAATACGAGTACCCAAACCTCATGCTACTTTACTTAGAGTCCCAAGCAAGGCTCGTGTCATTGTAAATATATGCATATCATTGAGAACCGCCAATGGGATACCTCCGTGCCCGATGACATGGAACAAGCCCACATCAAAATGACAGGACAAGCAGACAATAAACACCTCGACATCTCTTTTATTTGCCATTTGTTTAGCTTTTTATTGTGAGATGCGTCGTCGAATGTTCACCATGGGTATGCTACAAATTTCCACCATGAATTATGCATGGCTTAGATTAGCGGCCCGGCGTTTCCCTAACACATATATAAACTCCATGATCCCCACAAGATTCCCAATTCATTTCACACCGCGGGCATCCATAAACAAAAGATCACGATATCAACTCAAATAAGAAGTGCAATGTTGAAAGCTTGCCCATGACTGCATGGCTGGGCTAGTCTCCAACTTACAACTTGCAAGCATAACAACTCAATATAAGAGACCACAATGTCAAATTTTTAAGAACAGGAAAAAGTAAAGTGTGCCTTCCGGTTCGTGAGAGCTTTACTGACCGAATTTCGCATAACACTGGTAAGAGTTTAATTTGAAGAGAAAATAAAAGCAAGTCAAATTTACTTGGAATAGCAAATTGCTAGTAGGTATGTATGGTGGACACTTTGGAAAACTTTGGCTTTTAGGAGTTGGATGCACGAGTAGAGCTCATACTCAGTACAAGGCGAGGGCTAGCAAAAGACTGGGAGCGACCAACTAAGAGAGCAGTAATGGCCATAATCATGCAAAGCGACAAAGCGACATTAAAAGAAGCATAAGATGGCATCAAAAGTCAAAAACTAAATGATCATAGAGGCTATTGGCGACTTTGTAAGAGTCTAACATGTGTGAGCATGCGCCAAGTCAACCCAAATAAAGCATCAAGGAGAAAACCAAAATAATACTTCCATACAATAAAAACAACGCATGATTTTTTTCAAAGGCTCATTAAGCAATCTCAGTTATTTGAGACAAGTCATGCTACAGCAAAACCACTAAGTATACTATCAAAAAGACATCAAGCATGACATGAAAAAGCCTAAGCCGCAGTCTACACAAGCTCCTTCTTGTACCACTTTTTTGCACAAAGCTTTTTCTCTTTTCCAACACCATTTGAAATTTTTAAAGACACCTCTTTTGATGAAAACCAATAAAGATCAGAGGCAAAAATACACCTTGATGAAAAGATATGACAAGGTCTGAATGCAAATCAAGGCAAAAACGAAAACCAAAAGCAGTAGCAGAAAAAGAAGAACACCCGGTGAAATTATAAGAATGAAAACAGAGTGTTCTTGGCAAATGAAAACGAGGCAACTTCTCCAAAGGAAATTTGTTGGGGTCCAACCATTTATTGCAGCAAACAAAACTAAACTAACTAAGAAAAGTAAAACAACTGACGCTCCAAGAAAAACACATAGTGCATGAAGCAATAAAAATATAGTGTATTGAAAGGTGACCTGATTTTTGCCGATGAAGAAGGGGTGCCTCGGGGGCATCCCCAAGCTTTGACGCTTGTACTTCTTGGATATTTCTTGGGGTGATGCATGGGCATCCCCAAGCTTGAGCTTTTGTCCATTCTTCAACTCATCTCATCATTCTCCAATCCCTACACTTGAAAACTTCCTTCATACAAAACTAAACACAAATCTATTAGCAACATTAGTGTAGCATAACATATAATCAACCTCTTTTTGCTTCAGGTTTCAACTCAAAACCACCACATATATAGCAAATACTACTGTAGCAACTTCCCAAAAAATTCCATGATCAAAATAACTTAAAAGAAAGCGATAAAGCGGCAAACACAAATATTGGCAGAAATCTGTCAAAACAGAACAGCTGACAAAGGACGAATTTTTGAGGGGTTTTCTGTTGCTCAAATTAAAAAGTGTTCGACTAACGAAAGTTTGGATATAACCTGGGGCATATGCACAAGAAATCGCTGGTCCAAAAGATATACAGAGAATTTATACGAATTTTTACGGTGCAGCACCGAAAACAGTTTCAGGACAGCAACATCCCCAAATCTTTACCTCACTCGAATTAGAGGCTTCTCTTGGCACAAAAACGAAATAAACAAGATAAGGAGCGGTCATTACAGTAGTAATGACTTCCAAGACTCAAATAAAATAAAAGGTACTGAAAAGAAAACATTGGGTTATCTCCCAAGAGTGCTTTTCTTTAACGCCTTTGAGCTAGGCGCAGAAAATTGCGAATCAAGTAATATCAAGTGATGAAGCATTAAGATCAATTGCAGAGATCTTTTCAAAAATGAAGGAAAATGTGTTCAACTGAGTTTTTTAAAATCCTTTATGATCACGCTTTGGCACACTACTTTCATCGAAAAGATTTTCAGGACAAATCCAACTAGTATTAGCTACCAAGGCATTATGAATTCCTACAAGCTTACAAGGTATTGGCAATCTAGAATCTTCGTTGGGTGTACCAACAATTTCAACAGGCGAGCCAAGCTTGTTAAACTTCTCAAAAACTTTCCTAGCCTCAATTGCAACATCTCTAAATTCTATGCGCAAAGTTTCCAAAATAAAAGCTTTCTTTTCAGGATCTTCAATTTCATGAAGCTTAAGGAACATGTATTGCATAAAAGGATTAAGACTAGCAAACCTAGTTTCCAACATGTGAATTAAATAAGCAGAAGCAACTTCAATACTAGGAGCTAGCTCAACCAAAGATTTCTCCTTAACTTCCTCATGCATACTAATGTGATTAAAGAACTCCTCAATGTTACTTTTTTCAATAATTGAACCACTACCTACTGAGAGGTCCTCCAGAACGTACTTAGGGATCAACATAATGAACTAAAAGTAAAGAAATAACAACTACCAAGGATTCTAATTTTTTTTGGGTTTTTGATATAAAACGATGCAGGTAAAATAAATAAAGTAAAGCAAAACCATAACAAAGTAAAGGATGTGCGTGCAAAAACTCCCCTCGCAGAAGTCTTCCAATCTCCCCGGCAATGGCGCCAGAAAAGAGACTGGTGCCTAGTTGACGAGGGAGATTATTCTTCTTTGTTCCCCGGCAACGGCGCCAGAAAAGAGGCTGCTAACGCCAAGTTGACGTGGGAATATGCAGTTGATGGTCCTTGTGCGTGGCGAACAACCAGCCCGTTGGGAACCCCAAGAGGAAGGTGTGATGAGTATAGCAGCTAGTTTTCCCTCAGTTAAGAAACCAAGGTATGTCGATCTTGGAGAGAAGGGACAATAACGACTAAAGGTGATGCAGACTGACTTAGTAACACTCCAACAAGGGCGCCGTTTAACGATACTTATTGACTCGTCTTCGGTCAGTAGCAACGCGGAACCTGCACACAACACAACCAAGTACTTTGTTCCCAACTTGCGATGCGGTTGTCAATCTCACCGGTTTGCTTGAAACAAAGGTTATGAGCGTATCGAGTGGAAAACAGTAAAAGTATGCGAGTAAAGTAAACAGTGCGAGTAAAGTAAACAGGTGATGGCAATATGATGAAAATAGGACCGGGGTCCACAGTTCACTAGTGGTGTCTCTCCATAAGATAAATAACACATGCTGGGTAAACAAATTACAGTTGGGCAATTGATAGAATAAAGATAAATATGATATGTCAAGAAGATCACTATGAGATTTACTCTGGGCATTACAACAAAATACATAGACCGCCATCCAACTGCATCTATGACTAATAATCCACTTATGGCGAATCAATCCGAGAACTCCACAAGTATTAAGTTGCGAACAACAGATAATTGCATTAAGCAAAGTGTGTAATGTAAACAAAGCATATTCCCTTGAGCATATGCATGTTGTTTTCTCCCTAGTAGCAACAGCACATCTACAACCTTAGAGGTTTCTGTCACTCCCCCAGGTTAAATAGAGGCATGAACCCACTATCGAGCATAAATACCCCCTCTTGGAGTCACTAGCAACTACTCGGCCAAGATAGCTACTAACAACGGAGAGCATGTAAGATCATAAACAACATAGAGATAACAAAAGATAATATTCAGTACAGCAACTCAATCATAACACCAATATTCATTGGATCCCAACAAACCAAACATGTAGAATTACATAACGGTGATCTCAATCATGTAGGGCAGCTCATGAGATCTAAACATGAAGCACATGGTGGAGAAGACAACCATCTAGCTACTGATATGGACTCATAGTCCAAGGTAGACTACTCACTCATCGCTCCGGAGGCAAGCATGGCGATGAAGAAGACCTCCGGTGGCGATTCCCCTCTCCGGCAGGGTGCCGGGAAGAGCTTCTGGACCCTCCCGATCTTCGGGTCGACGGCGGCGGCGGATCGCGATGTGTTCTGGAAAATTGATCGGGTACTTAGGTTTTTCCCATCGGGGGGTCTTTATAGGCGAAGGGGCGATGTCAGAGGTGGCCCCAGGCCTTCTCACGCCAGGGCGGCGCGGCCAGGGGCTGGGCCGCGCCAGCCCTGCATGAGGGCGGCCTGTGGCCCCTCTCCTTCTTCTCTTCGGATAACTAGAAGCTCCCGGACAAAATAAGACTTCGGGAACTTGTTTCGTCTAATTCCGAGAATATTTCCTGTGTATCACTTCTGAAACACAAAAACAGCAGAAAACAGGGAACTGGCACTGTGGCGACTTGTTAATAGGTTAGTTCCAGAAAATGCATAAAAGTGTCATGAAGTGTAACAAAACAGTAGTCAAATGGTGTAAAAACAAGCATGGAGCATCAAAAATTATAGATACGTTGGAGACGTATCAGCGTACCACCAGGAGTACCTGGCGCAACCCAATATGTCTGTACCCTTGGGCAGGAACATGAGCACTGGTGGCATCGACATACCGCCACTGGCAAACTCGAGGAGCACGAGATGGACGATGGAGGTCCAGTGCCACTTCTAGAACGCGATGATGGACGTCGAGCGCGCCTTGGCGCTCTATAACCCTAAAAACTACGCCCACTTGGACTCCATCTTCCCCACGGCAGGAATTGGAGCCTGCCCGCCACAACAGCGGCCTCGTGACACCTAGAAAAAAACCAGGCCGATCGTGGCCGCTGATGGGGTGCGACCGGCCGCACCCTATAAGTCGTGCTCGACCACATTGCGGCCAAAAAGTTATTGGAGATGTTGCCGCCATCTACCCACTTACTCGATGGGCGGCGCGGACTATGTCGCATTTGTCGTCCTCACATTTTTCTTCTTCCATGAGGAGGACGTCGTTCTCACTTCCTCGGAGCCGCCCTCCCTGCACTTCTTTGTCCAGAAGAGCGGGGTGAAGGAGGACATCATCTCCTCGCCAAGGAAGTTCTCAGCGCCGCAGTGTGATGGCATTGCCTTCCTCAAGCAGGCATGCGCGCGAAAGACTCTCCATCCGCCGCTAGAAGAAGCATCACCCGCCGCTGAAGTCCAAGAGGAAGAGCCATGAATGGTGGGGCCGGACACGGAAGAAGTGGATTGGAGAGCAGGTGATGAGAGAAGAAAATGTTCGGAAGCGAGTTGGAATTGTTTTCCTTTTCTCATTCGATGATTCACTCGGAAGCGAGTTGGAGAGCAGTCTTCTTCTCCAGTTCTTTCCATTTTATGTATTTTATTATTGTTACATTTTGAAAGAAAATTAGATTTAATAATTAAATTATAACAAATTTAAAAAGTTGAACATATTTTGAAGTGGATTTTTTTGAATTGGAATAAATTTCAAAATAGAACAAATTTTTAATTGGGACAAATTTTGAAATGGAACAAAAAAATGTATTCAAACAAATTACAAATTCCAAAAAATTCGAAAATTTGTAAAAAAATAGAAATGGAACAAAAATTGAAACTATACAAATTTAGAAAATTGAACAAAAAATCAACTTTGAACAAATTTCAAAATGGTACAAATTTCGAATCTGAACATATTTCAAAACTAGCAAATTTTGAAACTAGGAAAAATAACGAAGCCAAAAAAATAATTTGAAAATTTAAATTGTTTTGATATCAGTCAAAAGACAAAAGAATCAGTGAAGAAACACAACAGAAAAGAAAGAAAAACAAAAAAAATCTTACCTGGGTCGGCCCAGCTCTCCCAGCGACGCGTGCGGGATGGAATCCCTCACGCAGTAAGCGGGGGTTAGGATGTCCCGCAAAACATGCGCTCCGACCTGGTTGGAGCCTGCACCGCGCCGCACACCCCACGCGCGGTGTGGGCCGGCCCACTTAGGCGTTAGAATTTGTTTTTATTTCTGTTTCTTTATTTTTTGTTTTATCTTATCTTTTCTGTTTCTTTTTCTTTTGAAGATTCGAAAAAAATAAAAATGTGCGGATTTATAAAATTTTGAAAATTTCAAAATTTTAGAATTTTGAAATTCGCTCAGATTTTGAAATTTGTTCTAATTTTGAAATTCGTTCCAATTTGAAATTTGTTCCAATTTGAATTTTGTTCTAATTTGAAAATTGTTCCAATTTGAAATTTGTTCCGATTTAAAATTTTGAAAATTTGTAATTTTTAGAATTTTGAAATTTGCTCAGATTTTGAAATTTGTTTCAATTTGTAAATTTTTCCGATTTGAATTTTGTTCTAATTTGAAATTTGTTCTGATTTGAAATTTGTTCCGATTTAAAATTTGTTCTCATTTGAAATTTGTTCCCATGTAAAATTTGTTCCAATAGAAAAATTGTTTTAATTTTGAAATTTATTCTTATTTAAAATTTGTTCACTTTCTATAAATTTTTAAACTTTTAAAAATGCAAATAAAAAAGAAACAGCAGCAAATAAAAACTAAAAAAAGAAACAGCCGAAAAAATGAAAAAGAAACAGTAAAAACTAGAGAAATCGTTGTTGGGCTGGCCCAACACCGCCGCCTGGTGTGCGGCGCCCCCTAGGGGCCGACCCCGGAAAACCTATACGTCGCTTATAGCCGCGCGCCGTGCCTGCGCCGCACAAGGATTTACGCGCGCGAGTCGGGGTGGGCCTGGCCCATTAGTGAGGGTCGGGTGTTATCTGATTTTTTTTGTTTGTTTTTTATTTATTTGCTGTTTTTTATATTTCTGTTTTCTATATTTATTTTATATCATAATTTTTATGATTTTTAAAATTTAAGAATTATTTTCGAAATAAAAAGTTTAAAATATGAAAATATTCAGAATAAGAAAATGTTCAAAATGTGAAAAAGGTTCAAATGTGAAAAAATGTTCAAAACATGAAAAAAGTTCAAGAAGTGAAAATTGTTCATATTTTTAAAAATATTCAAATTATAAAAATGTTTAAAATTTTAAAAATGTTCAGATTTCAAACTATGTTCAGATTCGAAAAATTGTTCAAATTTTAGAGAATAGTCAATTTCCGAACTAAACCCGCATTGCAAAAAAGTAGTTAATGGGCCGGCCCAGTTCAGCCGCAGGTCGAATGCGCCTGTGCGGGCTGGGGCAGAAGCGCCGCTATAAGCGCGCTATAGGACCTCCCGGCCGACCCGGTCGGTGGCGAGGAGCTCCCGGATTTCCCGTCAGCATATAGAATTCACCTACTTCCTCGCAAGGAGGCCCTTTTTTTCTAGGCCACCCATAGCATGAATATATCGCGTGTCCGCAACTTGACAATGGGCCGACATTCTTATCCAACCTTGGTGCCCCATGGTATTTGAAAACAAATATGCCCTAGAAAAAATACTATTTTTCCATTTATTTGAACAAAAAAGCTTCACTTGCAACAACCTGAATAAATTTTTGCTAGTTGCTATTACCCAAAAAAATATTTATTAGCTCAGTACAGGTACAGCCCGTCAGGATGTATTGTTCATTGCTAAATGAAGTAAAGTTGAGAAAAATCCCAATCAAAATACTCTCCTTTTTTAATTAGTTGACTTAATTTTATCTAGACTCTCATGTATATAACACTAAAACGCGTCTAGATATAAGTGAGTAGACAAAGTTAAGTTAATTAATTTGGAACAAATAGTACTAAATTTTACCAAGTATATATGGTGAAATATCAACATTAAATACTGAATAAATATATTGTGAAAATACATTTTATGATTGATCTATCGATATCTGGTATTTTATTGTAGATTGCATAATTCTGCATGTATATACTTTTTTGAATGGAAAAACAGTAGGGAACTTCTACTTTTTCTAACTTTTAAGCATTGATTCTTAATAAAATCAATATGCCATGTATTTCGTGATGTAGGGAGTAGGATGGCTAGAGGGGTGGGCAAAAACGGTCTCGCGGTTTAGGCGGATTTTGCAAGTTTATTTTTGCACTAAACTAGAGGCTGCGATTGAAATTTGTGAAGGGCAATGGTTGTCAAATTGAGTCGGATCCCACGGTTTGGATGGTGTCAAATTTTGCACACCCTAAGATGGTTGTGCATACGCTTGTGTAGATACTTTCTTCTTTCGTCAGCCTAAACACCCAAATTGGGTCTTATCTATCCAGTAGGAGATAAACGGACAAGAAATATCTCTGTTACATGTCAAAGTTACATTTTACTTTTTCTGTCCATGCAAGGTTGCGGCGAGGTCAATGGAATCTCACCAACTCACAGAAGAGAAACTTCCCATAAGAAATATCCACGTCACTCCAAAAATTGTACGAAAAAGTAGGTGTACTGGCGTAGAACATTTCAACACGAAGTCGACATCGATGAGAAGGACGAACAGAACACAGTACTTAGTACTATGTCTGAAGAAGGAGAAGAACGTAATCTTGCCTAGGTAGATGATCGGAAGCAGAGGCCAGGAAGTTGACAACGAGAGGGAGTCATGTGGTGCAAAGAAACAATCATCTCAACTTGAGCTGCTCAAGTGGATGCATGTACTTAACTTGTGGAGGCCGTTACTTTGTGTTCTTTTCCTTGAAAAAAGAAGAAGCGTGGATAAGGAAAGAACTGAAATTTTAGCAGGTCCCAATTGCCATTCCATCATATCGTTGCCTATTCAGAAGAGAACTAGTAGTGTAGATATTACAAGCATCATGTTTATGTGCTGCAAAACTGAAGCGTGATACGGTTTAGATTAGGCGTGTCGAAGTTACACATTTTTTTGATAATGGACGCTTTTATTACTTAAAAAAGTTTAAGCAATACACCTAGCCTCTGCATGACTAAGATGCACACAGCCATCCAGTAGCAACAAGTTCAAAACAAAAGTGTGAATTATATATCATATTGCGCATGTCGAAGTTACACATCAGAGCGAAGACCCAGTCTTACTTTGCTAATGAAGGATCGGCAACAGATAGAGGCGCAATGAAACAGTCAAACGTCAGCCGTTTCATCATCTGCTTCAGTGCACATGTTGTGCTATTTATTTATTTTTGAGGAACTACAGTAGCCTTGCTAGTCATATTTTTATAGATTTTCAAAGCTTTTTGGTACAGTTGTACAAGAGAATTTTACAGAAAGAAAAAGCTAGGCCCATATAATTACAGAAAAAGAACTATCTAAGAAGAAAAAAGATCGTAAGTTTTCCTTGTTGCTTTGTATTTGATCCATTTCAGCTCCTATTTGAACAAGGCCTTGCATCTGTATAAGCTAGGCGTCATATTCTGTAACACACATGCATTCCTTATTTCCTTGTCTTTCATATAGCTCCTAAGATCACAATTTCCATAAAGATAGGTTTCTGGAACATGTGTTTAAGCCTGGAGATGCAACCCAGGTGAGAACTCGTTGCTGCAATATCCCAACCAGAACACAAGTATATCTAACATTCAGGTGCATGCAATGGAAAAAGAGGTGATCCCTTGTTTCTAATGCTTGATCGTTGCACACCGCACAAGTGTAATCCTGGAGAAAGAATTCTTCTTCGGAGTAATCTCTTGTGGTCAAAGGATCATTACTTGCTAGAATTCTTCCATGTACAGGTCATATATGTTACTTTGGTCAGCCGTTGTTCATGCAAGTTCACATTCAAATCTCTCGACTTGTGCCTTTCGAACGTGTAGTGGATAAAATCAGAACAAAACCAGAGACTAATTTACATTTAACCGGATGAGCACGTACACTAGTGGAAAACGGGCCTTTAGCCTGGACCCTTTAGTCCCGGCCTCCATCTGGGCCGGGACTAAAGGCCCGGCCACGTCGCCCCAAAATCGCCTAGCCGTCCAGGAGGCTTTGGTCCCGGCCCGTAACGAGCCTTTAGTCCCGGTTTGAGACACAAACCGGGACTAAAGGGCTATGCGGTGTGCAGCCCGCATGTGCGCCTCCTTTAGTCCCGGTTTGTGTCTCAAACCGGGACTAAAGTCCTCTGCCTATATATATTGGCCACAGCCCCTCTCTCCCCTCTTCCTTGCATTTTTCTTGGATGGAAGAGTGTGGGTGTGTGCTAGCTCTCCATTTTTCTTGGATGCACTAGAGGTGTTTGTTGAAATGTGTGTTAGAGCGATGCCGCTTCAGTTCACCGAACACAACTACGATATGAGATGCCCGAGCCACGCTTAAACCTCTTCCTCTTTATTTCTACTTATTCTAAAAGGTTAGCAACTATATTTCCTCGTTTAGATCGTGCGGTACTAATTTTTAGGATCGTGATTATATTTGATATACTGTCGTATAACGCAGATGAGCCATCCATGGATGTACGGTGATCGACGCACAGCCGCTTACAGAGAAGGCGTGCATTCTTTTCGAGATGCAGCCGATGCGAACAAGCATGGTGGTGGCTATATGTTTTGTCCATGTGTTGAATGTCGGAATGAGAAGGATTACACTTCCTCAAGAGTCATTCAGAGCCACCTGCTTCGGTCCGGTTTTATGTCGGGCTATAATGTTTGGACCAAGCACGGAGAAAGAGGGGTTATGCTGGAAGACAACGATGAAGAAGAAGAGAACGATGATAACAACTACCGATCTATGTTCCCTGAGTATGCTGATACCGCAATGGAAGACAATGAAGAAGAAGATCAGGGTGAAGAACGGGAACCAGATGAGCCCGCTGATGATCTTGGCCGGGTCATTTCTGATGCACGGTGAGGCTGCGACACAGAAAAGGAGAGGTTGCAGTTCGAGCAGATGTTACAGGACCACAACAAATTGTTGTACCCAACTTGTGAAGATGGCCAGAAGAAGCTGGGTAGCACACTGGAATTGCTGAAGTGGAAGGCAGAGACCGGTGTGACTGACTCGTCATTCGAAAAGTTGCTGGTACTGATGAAGAAGATGCTTCCAAGAAAGAACGAATTGTCCGCCAGCACGTACGAAGCAAAGAAGCTTGTCTGCCCTCTAGGATTAGACGTGCAGAAGATACATGCATGCCCTAATGACTGCATCCTCTACCGCGGTGAGAAGTACGAGAATATGGATAAATGCCCGATATGCACTGCATTGCGGTATAAGATCAGAAAAGATGACCCTGGTGATATTGAGGGCGAGCCACCCAGGAAGAGGGTTCCTGCCAAGGTGATGTGGTATGCTCCTATAATACCACGGTTGAAACGTCTGTTCAGAAATAAAGATCATTCGAAGTTGTTGCGATGGCACATGGAAGATCGTATGAAAGACGATAAGTTGAGGCACCCCGCTGATGGTCGGCAGTGGAGAAAAATTGAGAGAGAGTTTCCGAGATTTGCAGGTGACGCAAGGAACTTATGGTTTGGTCTGAGTACAGATGGCATGAATCCTTTTGGGGAGCAGAGTTGCAGTCACAGCACCTGGCCCGTTACTCTATGTATCTACAACCTTCCTCCTTGGTTGTGCATGAAGCGGAAGTTCATTATGATGCCAATGCTTATCCAAGGTCCAAAGCAACCCGGCAACGACATTGATGTGTACCTAAGGCCATTAGTTGATGAACTTTTACAGCTGTGGTCCGAACCAGGTGTACGTGTGTGGGACGAGCACAAATAAGAGGAATTTGACCTTTGAGCGTTGCTTTTCGTAACCATCAATGATTGGCCTGCTCTTAGTAACATTTCAGGACAGTCAAACAAGGGATACAGTGCATGCACGCACTGTTTGGATCAGACAGAAAGTATATATCTGGATAAAGGTAGGAAGAATGTGTACCCGTACAATCGTCGTTTTCTTCCGCCCAAGCATCCCTTAAAGAAAAAAGGCAAGCATTTCAATGGCAAGGCAGAACCCCAGGGGAAGCCTGTCATCCGTACTGGTGCTGAAGTATTTGATATGGTCAAAGATTTAAAAGTAATCTTTGGAAAGGGTCCTGGCAGCCAACCTGTTCCTAACGGCCCTGATAAGCGCGTACCCATGTGGAAGAAGAAATCTATATTTTGGGAGCTACCCTATTGGGAAGTCCATGAGGTCCGCTCCGCAATCGACGTGATGCACCTGACGAAGAATCTCTGCGTGAATATTCTAGGCTTCCTGGGCTTGTATGGGAAGTCAAAAGATACACCGGAAGCACGGGAGGACCAGGAACGTCATAAAGGAAGAGATGGCATGCATCCAGGGCAGTTTCAAGGGTGTGCCAGCTATGCTCTTACCAAGGAAGAGAAGGAAATCTTCTTTGAAGTCCTTTTCAGTATCAAGGTCCCGACTGGCTTCTCGTCGAATATAAAGGGAATCGTAAATATGAAAGACAAAAAATTCCAAAACCTAAAGTCTCATGACTGCCACGTGCTTATGACGCAATTGCTTCCGGTTGCATTGAGGGGAATTCTACCGGAAAATGTTCGCCTGGCAATTGTGAAGGTATGTGCATTCCTCAATGCAATTTCTCAGAAGGTAATCGATCGAGAAAGTCTATCAGGGTTACAGATTGATATGGTCCAATGTCTGGTCAGCTTCGAGTTGTTGTTCCCGCCATCCTTTTTCAATATAATGACACACCTCCTAGTTCACCTAGTCGAAGAGATTAGAATTCTCGGTCCTGTGTTTCTACACAATATGTTCCCCTTCGAGAGGTTCATGGGAGTCTTAAAGAAATATGTTCGTAACCGTGCTAGGCCAGAAGGAAGCATCTCCAAGGGCTATGGAACAGAGGAGGTCATTGAGTTTTGTGTGGACTTTCTTCCTGACCTTAAGCCGATTGGTGTTCCTGAATCTCGGTATGAGGGTAGGCTGACAGGAAAAGGCACACTAGGAAGGAAAGCAAAAGTATGTATGAACGGGCATTCTTTCTCTCAAGCACACTACACAGTTCTACACAATTCCACCGTGGTGGCTTCGTATATCGTGAGACACCAGAATATTCTACGCTCCGAAAACCCGGGGAAGACTGACTCTTGGATCAAAGGGGAACACGAGAAGACTTTTGGCAGTTGGTTGCAGACACATCTCATGAATGACGACACCGTTGGAGATCAGCTGTACTGTTTGGCCAGGCCACCATCTTCGACTATATGTACTTTCCAAGGGTACGAGATAAATGGGAATACATTTTACACGGTTGCCCAAGATAAAAAGAGCACCAACCAAAACAGTGGTGTCCGCTTTGATGCAACAGACGAGAATGGGCACTGTTTGGAAACATATTACGGGTACATAGAGGAGATATGGGAACTTGACTATGGACCTACTTTTAAGATCCCTTTGTTTCGGTGCAAATGGGTGAAGCTGACAGGAGGCGGGGTAGTTGTAGACCAAAAGTACGGCATGACAACAGTGGATGTCAACAATCTTGCGTACATGGACGAACCATTCGTCCTAGCCAACGATGTCGCTCAGGTTTTCTATGTGAAGGACATGTCTACAAAAACGAGAAAAAGAAATCAGCAAAAGAACACATCGTCCGATGAGCCAAAGTGCCACATAGTTCTTTCAGGGAAAAGAAACATCGTGGGAGTAGATGACAAGACAGACATGTCAGTAGATTATAATAAGTTTCATGAAATTCTGCCCTTCAAAGTGAAAACTGACCCAAGCATCCTACTGAATGATGAAGATTCTCCATGGCTACGACCCAGAAGAAAACAGAAATAATAGATAGGATTGTTGGTGCAATAATGTAATAATGTATTAAACCTTTTATGTAATGCATGATGAAGATTCTCCATGGCTACGACAGACACGGTTACATGGATGGCTAGATGTGAATAATGGTATGGATCGGTCATCACCGCTCTTTAGAAAAAAAAAGCCGGCTCACTAGTTCTTTTCCCGTCCTGCTCTTTATACACACCGTGCTGCGTCTTCCTAAAGCGCCTCCCCTCAAAGCCAAAACGAAAGCAATGGCCGCCGTCTCTCGCCTCAACCCCGTTGCCTCGCCTTTCGTTCCGATGGCACTCCTCCCGACGGGCTACTACCTCTCCCCTACCCCTGCCGCCGCTATACCCAGTCCTGATTTCTTCGCCTCGCAGTTCTTGTACCCACAGCCTCCACATAGAAAATTGTTTTGAATTAGTTATTCAATTTCAAACACTTTTCATATTCATAGTTTTATCAGATTCTAAAATATACAAAAAGAATATTAATCAATATAGTTTTAATTAAAAATGGCAAACTAGTTAATAGTTTGGATAGTTAAAATAATTAATTTTGAAAATATAAAATAGTTTTGAATTAGTTATTCAATTTCAAACACTTTTCATATTCATAGTTTTATCAGATTCTAAAATATACAAAAATAATATTAATCAATATAGTTTTAATTGAAAATGGCAAACTAGTTAATAGTTTGGATAGTTAAAATAATTAATTTTAAAAATAGAAAATAGTTTTGAATTAGTTATTCAATTTCAAACACTTTTCATATTCATAGTTTTATCAGATTCTAAAATATACATAAAGAATATTAATCAATATAGTTTTAATTGAAAATGGCAAACTAGTTAATAGTTTGGATAGTTAAAATAATTAATTTTGAAAATAGAAAATAGTTCTGAATTAGTTATTCAATTTCAAACACTTTTCATATTCATAGTTTTATCAGATTCTAAAATATACAAAAAGAATATTAATCAATATAGTTTTAATTGAAAATGGCAAACTAGTTAATAGTTTGGATAGTTAAAATAATTAATTTTGAAAATATAAAATATTTTTGAATTAGTTATTCAATTTCAAACACTTTTCATATTCATAGTTTTATCAGATTCTAAAATATACATTAGTTATTCAATTCAAAATTAAAAATTGATATTTGAAATGAAAACCTGAAAAAATTTATGCTTTGGCGCGCATTTATTGCCCCTTTAGTCCCGGCTGGAGCCACCAGCCGGGACTAAAGAGGGGGGGGCTCGGGCGCGAACCGCCCACCACCCTTTAGTCCCGGTTGGGGGCTCAAACCGGGACTAAAGACCCCCTTTAGTCCCGGTTTGAGCCCCCAAACGGGACTAAAGGGGGGGGGGTATATAAGCCCCCCTCTTCTTCCTCCCCGCACTTAGCCGTTTCTGCATCGACGCGTGCGAGGAGGTTCTGACACCGATCGTTGCGGCCACCGAAAAACTCGTCGCGCCGCCACCGAGCCCCGCCGCGCCGCCACCGAGCCTCCCCGAGCCGCGCCGCGCCGCCACCCCTCCGGACACCGCCCGCCGCCACCGAGCCTCCCCGAGCCGCGCCGCCACCGAGCCTCCCCGAGCCGCGCCGCCACCCCTCCAGCCACCGCCCGCTGCCACCGCCGCTCCTACCGCCGCGCGGTCCTCTCGGTGAGACGCCCGCCCGCCGCGCCGCCCCTTTTTTTGTTAAGTGTTAATTTGTTAGGTTAGATTAGGTTAAATTTTGTTAGGTTAGGTTTTTTAAATTTTGTTATTTGTTAGATAGAATTGTTAGGAATTTTTAGATAGAATTGTTAGGTTAGGTTTTTTTTAGAATTTTTAGATAGAATTGTTAGGTTAGGTTATTTGTTAGGAATTGTTAGATATAATTGTTAGGTTAGGTTTTTTTTAGAATTTATTATTTGTTAGTGTGTAATAGAAATAGCAAATAGAAATAAGTTAGAAAAAATAGCAAATAGAAATAAGTTAGAAAAAATAGAATTACTTTGCAAATAGAAATAGAATTAAATAGAAATAGAATTACTTTGCAAATAGAAATAGAATTAATTTGCAAATAGAAATAGAATTACTTTGCAATTAGAAATAGAATTATTTTGCAAATAGAAATAAGTTAGAAAAAATAGAATTACTTTGCAAATAGAAATAGAATTAAATAGAAATAGAATTACTTTGCAAATAGAAATAGAATTAATTTGCAAATAGAAATAGAATTACTTTGCAATTAGAAATAGAATTATTTTGCAAATAGAAATAGAATTATTTTGCAAATAGAACAAGAATTATTTTGCAAATAGAAATAGAATTACTTTGCAAATAGAACTAGAATTATTTTGCAAATAGAAATAGAATTACTTTGCAATTAGAAATAGAATTATTTTGCAAATAGAAATAGAATTATTTTGCAAATAGAACTAGAATTATTTTGCAAATAGAAATAGAATTACTTTGCAAATAGAACTGGAATTATTTTGCAAATAGAAATAGAATTACTTTGCAATTAGAAATAGAATTATTTTGTAAATAGAAATAGAATTATTTTGCAAATAGAAAAAGAATAATAATCTAGCATCATATATTGTTAGTATTTTTAATTTTGTTAGTTTATTAGTTAATCAAATGTCCGTATTTTGCAGAAACTATGGATCCACATAGCAGGAACCTCGAAGAGGAAGAACTTCTCGAAGATATAATCAAAGACGCCCCCGACGTTGAACCAGCTGAATCTCCGTCGTCATATCTAAACCCCTCCGGAAATGGAATGGAGGTCGACCGACACGAAGATGAAACCGATGGGGTGATACGTCTCCAACGTATCTATAATTTTTGATGCTCCATGCTTGTTTTTACACCATTTGCATATTGTTTTGTTACACTTCGTGGCACTTTTATGCATTTTCCGGAACTAACCTATTAACAAGTTGCCACAGTGCCAGTTTCCTGTTTTCTGCTGTTTTTGTGTTTCAGAAGTGATACACAGGAAATATTCTCGGAATTGGACGAAACAAGTTCCTAAAGTCTTATTTTTCCCGGAAGCTTCCAGAGATCCGAAGAAGTGTCGGAGGGGGGCCACCAGGGCCCCACACATAGGGCTGGCGCGGCCAGGCCCCTGGCCGCGCCACCCATGTGTGAGAGCCCCTGGCTCCACCTCTGACATCGCCCCTTCGCCTATAAAGACCCCCCCGACGGAAAAAACCTAAGTACCCGATCAGATTTCCAGAACATATCGCGATCCGCCGCCGCCGTCGACCCGAAGATCGGGAGGGTCCAGAAGCTCTTCCCGGCACCCTGCCGGAGAGGGGAATCGCCACCGGAGGTCTTCTTCATCGCCATGCTTGCCTCCGGAGCGATGAGTGAGTAGTCTACCTTGGACTATGGGTCCATAGCAGTAGCTAGATGGTTGTCTTCTCCACCATGTGCTTCATGTTTAGATCTCATGAGCTGCCCTACATGATTGAGATCACTGTTATGTAATTCTATGATGTTGGTTTGTTGGGATCCGATGAATATTGGTGTTTATGATTAAGTTGCTGTACTGAATTATATCTTTTGTTATCTCTATGTTGTTTATGATCTTGCATGCTCTCCGTTGTTAGTAGCTATCTTGGCCGAGTAGTTGCTAGTGACTCCAAGAGGGGGTATTTATGCTCGATAGTGGGTTCATGCCTCTATTTCACCTGGGGGAGTGACAGAAACCTCTAAGGTGGTAGATGTGATGTTCCTACTAGGGAGAAAACAACATTCATATGCTCAAGGGCATATGCTTTGTTTACATTACACACTTTGCTTAATGCAATTATCTGTTATTCGCAACTTAATACTTCTAGGGTGTTCGGATTGATATCCCCGGGGGTGGATTATTAGTCATAGATGCAGTTGGATGGCGGTCTATGTATTTTGTTGTAATGCCCAGAGTAAATCTCATAGTGATCTTCTTGACATATCACGTTTATCTTTATTCTATCAATTGCCCAACTGTAATTTGTTTACCCAGCATGTTATTTTATCTATGGAGAGACACCACTAGTGAACTGTGGACCCCGGTCCTATTTTAATCATATTGCTATCACCTGTTTACTTTTCCCGCACTGTTTACTTTACTCGCATATTATTACTGTTTTCCACTCGATACACTCATAACCTTTGTTTCAAGCAAACCGGTGAGATTGACAACCTCATCGCAAGTTGGGAGCAAAGTATTTGTTTGTGTGTGTGCAGGTTCCACGTTGCAGCTAGCAAGCAAAGCTTGGACGAGGCGCCATATATAAATTGTCCGCAGCTGTCGCAAACTAGCAAGCCTCACCTTCAGTCGTTTGTCTCTCCTCTCCTGACAGATATTAAACCTTGGTTTCTTAACTGAGGGAAAACTAGCTGCTATACACATCATACCTTCCTCTTGGGGTTCCCAACGGGCTGGTCATTCACCACGCACAAGGACTGTCTGCTATACACATCAACCAGCCAGCAGCTCTTTTCTGGCGCCATCACCAAGTAGCAGCTCTTTTTCTGGCGCCGTTGCCGGGGAGGAAAGAAGACTTCTGCGAGGGGAGTTTTCGCACACGCATTCTTTACTTTGTTATTGTTTTGCTTTACTTTATTTATTTTACCTGCATTGCTTTTTATCAAAAACCCAAAAAAAATTAGAATCCTTGGTAGTTGTTTTTACTTGTTTACTTTTGTTTTGCTGAAATGGGTACTCCTGAAAACACCAAGTTGTGTGACTTTGCTAGCACGACCAATAGTGATTTTATCTGCACTCCTATTGCACCACCTGTTCCTGCTACCACCTTTTATGAGATTAAGCCTGCTTTGTTGAACCTTGTTATGAAAGAGCAATTTTCCGGTGCTAGTACTGAAGATGCTGCAGCTCATCTCAACAATTTTGTTGAGCTATGTGAGATGCAGAAATATAAGGATGTTGATAGTGATATTATTAAGCTCAAGTTGTTTCCTTTTTCTTTGAGAGGAAAAGCTAAAGATTGGTTGCTGTCTTTGACTAAGAATAGTATTGATTCATGGGCTAAGTGTAAGGATGCTTTTATTGGTAGATACTATCCTCCTGCTAAGATTATATCTCTGCGTAGCAATATTATGAAGTTTACTCAGTTTGATAATGAACATGTTGCTCAGGCTTGGGAAAGAATGAAATCTATGATAAAGAATTGCCCCACTCATGGACTGACTACTTGGATGATTATCCAAACTTTTTATGCAGGACTGAATTTTTCTTCAAGGAACCTACTTGATTCAGCTGCTGGAGGCACTTTTATGTCCCTTACCTTGGGCGCCGCATCAAAGCTACTCGACAACATGATGGTAAATTATTCCGAATGGCACACCGAGAGAGCTCCACGAGGTAAGAAGGTAAATTCTGTTGAGGAAACCTCTTCCTTGAATGATAAGATTGATACCATTATGGCTATGCTTGCTAATGATAGGACTCATGTTGATCCTAGTAATGTTCCTTTGGCCTCTCTGGTTGCTCAAGAAGAGCATGTTGATGTGAATTTCATTAGGAACAATAATTTTAATAATAATGCTTATAGGAACAATTTTGCTAGTAACAATTATAGGCCGTATCCTTCTACCAATGGTAATGGTTATGGTAATTCTTATGGTAACTCCTACTACAACACTAGGGCCGCGCCCTCCGAGCTTGAGGTAATGCTCAAGGACTTCATCGGTAAGCAAACTGCTTTTAATAAGTCTGTTGAGGAAAAGTTAGGCAAAATTGATATTCTTGCTTCTAAGGTTGATAGCCTTGCTCATGATGTTGAACTTCTGAAACTAAAAGTGTTCCCTAATGATGTGAAAGAGAACAATGTTTTTGCTACCGCTAATGCTATTCAAGTCGGAATTGATGAAAATATTAGATTGTTAGCGGAATTGCATGCCAGGTGGGAAAGAGAAGATGAGATGGCTAGAGAGATAAAGGTATGTACTATTACTACCTCTAATGATGTTATTCCTACTGGTACCAATCCTCTCACCTTGATTGGTGTAGAGAAAACTCCCACTCCTTGTGTTAAAAAGCCTAAAACTGCAAAAACTTTTTCTCAAAAGAGTGCTGAAATTTTTCGGAGTGTGGGAGATGATAGCTCTACTTCTTTTAATGATTTTGATGTTGATGGCTGCAATATATCTGAAGTTATTTTGTTCTTGCAAAAGCTTGCTTTGACTCCCAATGCTAGTTCTTTAAATATTGCTTTTACTAAGCATATTACCAATGCTCTTATAAAGATTAGGGATGAAAAGTTGAAGCAAAAAGCCTCTGTTCCCAAGAAGTTAGAAGATGGTTGGGAACCCATCATTGATATGCATGTTAATGGTTATGATTGCCATGCTTTATGTGATCTAGGTGCTAGTATTTCTATCATGCCTAGAAAGATTTATGACATGCTTGATTTACCACCGCTTGAAAAGTGCTATTTTGATGTTCCCATTGCTGATGTTGCTAAGAAGAAACCTTTGGGAAGGATTAATGATGTTCTTATTGTGGTTAACAATAACCTTGTTCCCGTTGATTTTCTTGTTATGGACGTTGAATGCCATGCTTCATGTCCTATTATTTTGGGAAGACCATTTCTTCGAACTGTAGGTGCTATCATTGATATGAGGGAAGGCACAATCAAATATCAATTCCCACTTAAGAAAGGTATGGAACACTTCCCTAGGAAAAGAAAGAAATTACTTTTTGACTCTATTCTTAGAGCAAATTATGAGCTTGATGCTTCATCACTTGATATTACTTGATTCGCAATTTTCTGCGCCTAGCTCAAAGGCGTTAAAGAAAAGCACTCTTGGGAGATAACCCAATGTTTTCTTTTCAGTACTTTTTCTTTTATTTGAGTCTTGGAAGTCATTACTGCTGTAATGACCGCTCCTTATCTTGTTTATTTCGTTTTTGTGCCAAGAGAAGCCTCTAATTTGAGCGAGGTAAAGATTTGGGGATGTTGCTGTCCTGAAACTGTTTTCGGTGCTGCACCGTAAAAATTCGTATAAATTCTCTGTATATCTTTTGGACCTGCGATTTCTTGTGCATATGCCCCAGGTTATATCCAAACTTTTGTTAGTTGAACACTTTTTGATTTGAGCGACAGAAAACCTTTCAAAAATTCGACCTTTGTCAGCTGTTCAGTTTTGACAGATTTCTGCCAATATTTGTTTTTGCCACTTTATCGCTTTCTTTTGAGTTCTTTTTGATCATGGAACTCTTGTGGAAGTTGCTACAGTAGTATATACTTTATATGTGCTGGTTTTGAGTTGAAACCTGAAGCTAAAGGAGGTTGAATATATTTTATGCTTACACTAATGTTGCTAATAGAATTGTGTTTAGTTTTGTATGAAGGAAGTTTTCAAGTGTAGGGATTGGAGAATGATGAGATGAGTTGAAGAATGGACAAAAGCTCAAGCTTGGGGATGCCCATGCATCACCCCAAGAAATATCCAAGAAGTACAAGCGTCAAAGCTTGGGGATGCCCCCGAGGCACCCCTTCATCATCGGCAAAAATCAGGTCACCTTTCAAAACACTATATTTTTATTGCTTCATGCACTATGTGTTTTTCTTGGAGCGTCAGTTGTTCTAGTTTTCTTAGTTTGTTTAGTTTGTTTGTTTGCTGCAATAAATTGTTGGACCCCAACAAATTTCCTTTGGAGGAGATGTACTCGTTTTCATTTGCAAGGAACGCTCTAGTTTTCACTCTTATTAAAAATCGCGCGTTCTACTTTTTCTGCTACTGCTTTTGGTTTTCGATTTCGCCTTGATTTGCGTTCAGACCTTGTCATATCTTTTCATCAAGGTGTATTTTTGCCTCTGATCTTTATTGTTTTTCATCAAAAGAGGTGTTTATAAAAATTTCAAATGGTGTTGGAAAAGAGAAAAAGCTTTGTGCAAAATAGTGGTACAAGAAGGAGCTTGTGTAGACTGCGGCTTAGGCTTTTTCATGTCATGCTTGATGTCTTTTTGATAGTATGCTTAGTGGTTTTGCTGTAGCATGACTTGTCTCAAATAACTGAGATTGCTTAATGAGCCTTTGAAAAAATCATGCGTTGTTTTTATTGTATGGAAGCATTATTTTGGTTTTCTCCTTGATGCTTTATTTGGGTTGACTTGGCGCATGCTCACGCATGTTAGACTCTTACAAAGTTGCCATTAGCCTTCATGATCATTTAGTTTTTGACTTTTGATGCCATCTTATGCTTCTTTTAATGTCGCTTTGTCGCTTTGCATGATTATGGCCATTATTGCTCTCTTAGTTGGTCGCTCCCAGTCTTTTGCTAGCCCTCACCTTGTACTGAGTATGAGCTCTACTCGTGCATCCAACTCCTAAAATCCAAAGTTTTCCAAAGTGTCCACCATACATACCTACTAGCAATTTGCTATTCCAAGTAAATTTGACTTGCTTTTATATTCTCTTCAAATTAAACTCTTACCAGTGTTATGCGAAATTCGGTCAGTAAAGCTCTCACGAACCGGAAGGCACACTTTACTTTTTCCTGTTCTTAAAAATTTGACATTGTGGTCTTTTATGTTGAGTTGTTATGCTTGCAAGTTGTAAGTTGGATTCTAGCCCAGCCATGCTGTCATGGGCAAGCTTTCAACATTGCACTTCTATTTGAGTTGATATCGTGATCTTTTGTTTATGGATGCCCGCGGTGTGAAATGAATTGGGAATCTTGTGAGGATCATGGAGTTTTTATATGTGTTAGGGAAACGCCGGGCCGCCAATCTAAGCCATGCATAATTCATGGTGGAAATTTGCAGCATACCCATGGTGAACATTCGACGACGCATCTCACAATAAAAAGCTAAACAATATAGCAAATAAAAGAGATGTCGAGGTGTTCATTGTCTGCTTGTCCTGTCATTTTGGTGTGGGCTTGTTCCATGTCATCGGGCACGGAGGTACCCCATTGGCGGTTCTCAATGATATGCATATATTTACAATGACAAGAGCCTTGCTTGGGACTCTAAGTAAAGTAGCATGAGGTTTGGGTACTCGTATTCACGGGGCACGAGGTTTTCAACTTATGATTTGTCAAGCATATGCATCATAATTGTTCTCGCATTAACTTTAACCATTCAAGATGCTTATGATGGGGGCAATGAGAGCTCAAAGCCGGTAAGTACCATAATTTTTGAAGGTTATAAAACTTGCAATCACTGCTTCCCTCTGCGAAGGGCCTTTCTTTTACTTTTATGTTGAGTCACCACCTTCTTTCTTTATGCACCATTAAGAGAGCATAGTTGTCATTCTTAGTGTGATATGCATTGTCCCAAAGTTCATTGATTGATTCATGATGATTGGTTTCACTTGTTCTTAAATTATTTGTATCTAGTCGCCCTCTTAAACTGGAGGTGTCCTATGCATTTATGTTTTGCTCTCTTTGAAGGACAAGCTGAAAACCAATTGTATGTTTTTCCTTATGATTTGAACACACGTTTGACTTTCATTGTTTCATTATCATGATCTTTTGTTTGTGTTCATTTGCATGTTTACAACATGGTTGCTAAGTTTCTTATTGTCATGATTATATCTTACATGCCCATGTTTTAAGTTCTATTGATCCCAGCTCACCAATGCTTACATTTATGATCAAGATTGTGTAGGTGCATGTCACCTCAATAATTATTCTTTGTTATCACTTACCTACTCGAGGACGAGCAGGAGTTAAGCTTGGGGATGCTTGATATGTCTCCAACGTATCTATAATTTTTGATGATCCATGCTTGTTTTTACACCATTTGCATATTGTTTCGTTACACTTCGTGGCACTTTTATGCATTTTCCGGAACTAACCTATTAACAAGTTGCCACAGTGCCAGTTTCCTGTTTTCTGCTGTTTTTGTGTTTCAGAAGTGATACACAGGAAATATTCTCGGAATTGGACGAAACAAGTTCCTGAAGTCTTATTTTTCCCGGAAGCTTCCAGAGATCCGAAGAAGTGTCGGAGGGGGGCCACCAGGGCCCCACACATAGGGCTGGCGCGGCCAGGCCCCTGGCCGCGCCACCCATGTGTGAGAGCCCCTGGCTCTACCTCTGACATCGCCCCTTCGCCTATAAAGACCCCCCGACGGAAAAAACCTAAGTACCCGATCAGATTTCCAGAACACATCGCGATCCGCCGCCGCCGTCGACCCGAAGATCGGGAGGGTCCAGAAGCTCTTCCCGGCACCCTACCGGAGAGGGGAATCGCCACCGGAGGTCTTCTTCATCGCCATGCTTGCCTCCGGAGCGATGAGTGAGTAGTCTACCTTGGACTATGGGTCCATAGCAGTAGCTAGATGGTTGTCTTCTCCACCATGTGCTTCATGTTTAGATCTCATGAGCTGCCCTACATGATTGAGATCACCGTTATGTAATTCTATGATGTTGGTTTGTTGGGATCCGATGAATATTGGTGTTAATGATTAAGTTGCTGTACTGAATTATATCTTTTGTTATCTCTATGTTGTTTATGATCTTGCATGCTCTCTGTTGTTAGTAGCTATCTTGGCCGAGTAGTTGCTAGTGACTCCAAGAGGGGGTATTTATGCTCGATAGTGGGTTCATGCCTCTATTTCAACTGGGGGAGTGACAGAAACCTCTAAGGTGGTAGATGTGATGTTGCTACTAGGGAGAAAACAACATTCATATGCTCAAGGGCATATGCTTTGTTTACATTACACACTTTGCTTAATGCAATTATCTGTTATTCGCAACTTAATACTTCTAGGGTGTTCGGATTGATATCCCCGGGGGTGGATTATTAGTCATAGATGCAGTTGGATGGCGGTCTATGTATTTTGTTGTAATGCCCAGAGTAAATCTCATAGTGATCTTCTTGACATATCACGTTTATCTTTATTCTATCAATTGCCCAACTGTAATTTGTTTACCCAGCATGTTATTTTATCTATGGAGAGACACCACTAGTGAACTGTGGACCCCGGTCCTATTTTAATCATATTGCTATCACCTGTTTACTTTTCCCGCACTGTTTACTTTACTCGCATATTATTACTGTTTTCCACTCGATACACTCATAACCTTTGTTTCAAGCAAACCGGTGAGATTGACAACCTCATCGCAAGTTGGGAGCAAAGTATTTGTTTGTGTGTGTGCAGGTTCCACGTTACAGCTAGCAAGCAAAGCTTGGACGAGGCGCCATATATAAATTGTCCGCAGCTGTCGCAAACTAGCAAGCCTCACCTTCAGTCGTTTGTCTCTCCTCTCCTGACCGATATTAAACCTTGGTTTCTTAACTGAGGGAAAACTAGCTGCTATACACATCATACCTTCCTCTTGGGGTTCCCAACGGGCTGGTCATTCACCACGCACAAGGACTGTCTGCTATACACATCAACCAGCCAGCAGCTCTTTTCTGGCGCCATCACCAAGTAGCATGGGGCAAGAGATAACTCCAATGATGGAGAAGGTGATAGCTCCACTGATGGAGAAGCCGGTGGAGAAATAACAAAGTCCGGCGAGGTATACATATAAAGTTCGGCAATCACTTGTAATATGTGAAAAATATTGGAGATAGCTCTATAGTGTATACATATATATTAATTTGACGAATGTTTCTCCCTCTTAGGCCTCCACATCGAGCAAAGCTACGAAACGAGGCCCAACTAAAAAGTTGGATGCACGGACGCATTACACCTTTGAGGTGATATTGCCTACGGGCGAACCCAAGCTTCCTAAGAATGTTGCTGACACATTCAAGAAGCAATGCGGAGTTCTCGTTAGGGATCACGTCCTGATCAGCGTTCGGGAGTGGAACAAGCACAAAGGGGCGGCCGATAGTGACTATGTCGCCGAAAGGTACAAAGATAATCTTTGGAATGATATCATGTCACATTTCAACGTGCCAGAATGTGAGAATGAAGACGCCGCAAATAAACTGAGGGCCAAAGTCAAGCAGTGGACTCTAAAGAAGATGGCCGAACTGCTCCGTAGCTGGAAGAAGAAGCTATGGAAAAACTATCTGAAGACAAAGAAAGTGACAGTATTCGAGGGGTATCTAGCCAAGCAGGCGAATCACTGGAAGGTATTTCAGGAGTACAAGCAGTCAGAACATGCCAAGAGATTATCACAAAAGAACAAGAAAAATGCCGACAAGAAGAAATATCATCACACGCTGGGGCCAGGGGCTATGAGACTGCCATCCCAAAGTGGGATAAGAAAGAGCAAGATATGCTAGCTAAAGGCATCATACCTGAACCCATCCGTGATGAGTGGGAATTGAGAGCAAGAAATTGGTTCCTTGCGCATGGTGGTTCGTACGACGAAGAAACAGGGGACCTTATCTGCAGTGACGGTCTTAGGATACCCAGGGAGAATTGGAAAAAGATAGTGAAAGAAATTAAAGAGGGAAAAAGACAGTTCACTCTAGATAGAGAGAAAGATTTGCTCACACTGGTCCTCGGCAATGACGAACATGGAGGACGAACGCGAGGCTTCGGTCCTTCTTACCCGTGGTGGCTTGGGTTTGCCAGAGACCAAGACACTTACAGAAGCCGAGCGAGAGCAAAGAAGCGACAGCGGGATGAGGAGAATGACAAGTTCAACCAGTTGCTTGCCAGGCTTAACGAGCAACAGAAGCAGATTGATGAGCTTAGAGGAGTAGCGCGCCAGGAAGATCCTGCACTCGATATTACCGGCGCCCCATCTAAGCGGAAAAGCAGCATGGCTGAATCTGAGGCCCCGCCTGACGATGCACGAAGAATGATAGAGGGCGGTCCCGGCTACCCCGTGGATGGAATCAAGGAGTCAACATCATGTGAACTCCATCAGAGATTCAAGAACATATCCATGAAGGTGGCCGTCGGACAAGCTTTACCTTCTGGCCCTGATGTACGCTGGCATGGCCGTGAGATTCCAGCTGGCTTTGCTAAAGTCGGGGTGGATGAAATCGTGTCGGGGTTTCATGATATGGAGCTCGACATAGCTGGACCCGAAGATGAGAGGACACTCGGAGAAGTACTGGGTGGAGTCATCCTATGGGACAAGAACTACATCAAGCTTCCAGGCTCGGCCCTAAGGACAACACCGCCTCCGAGTCGTCGCAGGTCACCTACACCTCCATCACCTCCAAGCCCTCCACATGACGACGGCCACCACAACACGAGTCCATCTCGATCACCACCGCCGGACTTGGGTCGGCCGTCTCCGCCGCCGCCCGCTAAGGATACTAAGCGGAAGCGTGCCAGCAAGAACGCTCCGTCGATGAGTTCTAAGCGACGGAGCTCCCCAAAGCGCAAACTGTCGCCCCTCCCAAAGGTACCTCATGCTAATCTTCCTATCAGACCTTATGATCGTACCGACGAGGAAAACGCCAGGATAGCAAAGGAACATTATGATGCGCAGATGAAAAAGAAGGAACCCGAGCCCCGCCCGGAATACACCGAGAAGCAAATAGCATATGCAAAATACTTCACGACCCTTCCATCACAGTATGACTTACACCATAAGCCTGACGACTATACACGCACATTGCAGAAGGAAGGGAAAAAGAGCAGATCACGTGCAAGTGCAAGTGGGAGCAAATCAAGTTCAACTACAAGCAAAAAAAGATCAGACGTTCCTCAGCTTGGACAACAGGCCAAACAGTCGATCCCACCCCTCAGGGTGTTACCCGAGAATGTTCCCTCTCTGGTGCAGGGGCAAGATTTGGAATTAGCAAAGAAGTGGGCGGTTGAATGGGGTATAAGTGTTGAAGACGTTCTGGCTTCCCAAGACGACAGGTTACCCAAGGCTGTGGTAGCCCCTAAGCCACAGTTTGTCATGGGAGCGCCTTTGGTCAGCAAAGATAAGTTTGATGATCTCTCAACAAATATGCGTTACTTGCATACATGGTACTTAAGTGAAGCAAAGAATGGGAGAACGATGATTGTGGCGCGTGTCCCACGGGAGTACTACGGCCGTCCCGAAGACATCCATATCGACTTTGATGAACTCTTCCAGATGTACAATGCCGACGCCCTCGACAAATCGCTTATGAGTTGCTATTGTCTGTAAGTTTTTCAATTCGTTGTCTACATATAACTTGTTCAGTTATTTCAATTCATTGTCTACATATAACTTGTTCCGTTCTGACTTGTACTCTATTATGCAGAATGAAGATTCTGGAATGTAAAAGTAGGAACATCCTAAATATTGGGTTTATTGACCCAGATAAAATACATATAACGACGCTAACTGATAAACCCAAGGAGACGGAGGAAAACCTTCTAAGGTTTCTAACGGATCAAAATTTCTGTGACCACATACTGTTTCCATACAACTTCAGGTGAGGGTCTTACTCTGTTGTGTCCATTCACTTATAAGTGTAATTGATAAGTTACTGACACATATATATATATATACATGTGCAGCTACCACTGGATTCTGTTGGACATTCAAATTGATAAGGGAAGAGTTGATGCCTTCGACCCATTATCGAGACCCTTGGAACAGTTCCAAAGCCTGCAGGACATGCTCCAAGGGTAATTTCAATCATTCTTGCGCTCTATCGGTCTCTTTCGATGATTTTCTGATATATCAATTAATGAAAAACTTAGCAAATCATTTTCCTTGTCGGGCAGGGTTTGGAAGCGGTTCAAGTGCGTGACTGACGGTATCCAACATGAGAAGCTGACCTTTAGAGCGGCTCAGGTAAGTAGTAGTATGATATACTTCTATTTTCAATACATTTATGATGCTAGATTATTATTTTGATTATATATATTCTATTCTCGTAAAGTGCGACCAGCAGCCACGGGGGACGCATCTATGTGGATACTACGTTTAAGAGACCATTCGCACGTTTACCTCTGAGCACAAGGATTACAGATACGACGTAAGCAATAAACATTCACACCTCTATTTTTACCCGTCATTCTTTGTTATCATGATTGATAGTCATATTCATCTCCTCTTCTTATATAGTACATGGCCATGCGGGAGAAGTACCTACCAGAGCAACGCGCGATTGCTGTTGCAGAGGAGCTAGCGACCTTTCTGAGGACAGAAGCTATAGACGACAAAGGACGATTTAGTGTAGCTAGGGGCCATTACTGATGTTGGTCCATGTAATCGAATAGACGGGCTCTAGTCTCGATAATTCTGATCTCCATATAATTGTATATATATGCTCGCTTGTAAGATAAGTTAATCTTATATATATGCATAAACATGTATATTTAGAATTATACGAAAACTAATTCCCGAACACCAAACAAGGCACCAAACGAGGCATCACGTTAATCCCCCGAACACCTAAACCCTAAAACGCTAAAATAAACAAAATCTGCAGAAAATCTTTAGTCCCGGTCTGTGTTATGACCCGGGACTAAAGGGCCTGCCCCTGAGGGCTCTCCCAGGCGCCCACGTGGAGCTCCTTTGGTACCGGCTTGGAACAGGGCCGAGACTAAAGGTTAGGCCTTTAGTCCCGCCTGTTTGGTCCCGGTTGGGAAACCGGGACTAAAGCCCCTTACAGACCGGGACTATAGGCCCTGTCCCCACTAGTGGTAGTAAATACAAGTACGCAACATGTATGAATTGTTGCCGTCTCTATCTTACCAAACACAAAGACGTATGTATTGATTCTGTCTCATTCTTAACAAACACAGTGACAAACATCAACACCAAGTCTGATGCTCTTGCCAACATCGATTCACCCTGAAATCCCATCACTGCCAAAAAGAATGCAGAATAAAGGAAAACAAGTTGATTGGTGATCCAACAAGTTGCATTTCTAGATCATACGTTGAACGACTCACAACTTGTGCATCCAGCTGAATTACTAGAAAAAAGAAGTGCTGAGCTAGTTTCAGTCCACATACTTTCCAGAAAGCATCAACATGTTACAAAAACCCTTAAAGGTAGCACTCGGGCCAGCTGTTGCACACGTTTTAGCTTCTTCTGGACATTTCTTTAATCTCCTGAATTATTCAAGTATTGTTTTCAGACTACAATATACACCAGTGGCACACTCGATCGCTGGTCTTCTTTAGCTAATCATATCCGTAATATGCTTAATCGCACTAAGAAACAAAACGGTTCAACAGCTACACTACACACGTGCAGCGTAACGGCCACCAATTAAGCTAGGCTGCGGCCGCCGCACTGGCTAGTCCAACATGTTTATGCTCTTTGGACGAATTTCTTGGCTTGAAATCCGGGACTCCAAAGCACCAGCAGCAACCACTGACTGATCTCTTGTCGGGCGACATGCACGCATCCTGTTTCAAAGTTCAGACAATATAAACAGCAACGTTTTTCAACCGGTAGCTTCTTTTTCATAAAAAATGTTATCCTCTTTCAAGTCCAGAGCCCCTCCCCGTCAAATTGGACCTGATGTTCAGTGCATTTCTGAATTCTCAACAACCGGATAGACAAGGCGAAACCGAAACTATATGCGCACGCAGATTCTGAATTTTGTTTTGCATCAAACATTTCCAGTTTGGCGCTTCGCGTCAAGTTAAAATGCACATACTCTGGTAGTCCTTGTCAGCGAGAGAAAAGACCTAGCGGTTGGGCGATCTCTGGCCGTCGACACATCGCATGGCCAGACGGCAAGCAGCCGCCTATGAATATGCTATCTAGATTCCAGATTGATAGGAAGATACTCGTACAACAGTTTAAAATTAACCCAGTTGATTAATTAATCGATACTGGCATATGTGATACTACTACTCATAGTTGTTGTGTAGAAAACTGTTGCAACTGTCTGCATCGACATACCGCAATTGAAAAACTGAACTTGACCGCTCATGTACATGCTCCAGATGTCAGCTGTTCTTACGTATGAACGGGTTGTTGGTTAACTACTTAACTTGGCCTTTGACCGTGGTACTGAGTTCTGGATCTTTATCTTGCAGCGTCAGGAAGCTGCCCTCTTCTTTCCCTAAGTGATCTTCTGAAGCTCCAAACAGGCTCTGTGAAACACGAGGATGCCATGCAAAAGAAGAACAAAAGAGAGAACGGAAACTTGATGCTTCCGTCGTATGAAGCTTCACGCCTCCGAAGGAACAGATCACGATTGATATATGTGTTTGAGTTGTCTTGTGGTTCTTCACGAACAAGTGCTTCTCTTTCCTGCCTTTTTGTTTGGGCTTCTAGGTGCTTTCCAAAAAAATAAGCCGGTTGTTTGAAACAAAGACCTTGGTTGTGCATTCAGCTTTTACCGAAGCAGGTCCTTCTCCCGCATACAAGAAAAAGCACGTACGGGAGGTGCTTCCCGAGCTTTTCTTTCTCAACCCGAAGAGGTATTACTCTTTGCCCATAACGTTTCACGTATTTACTACAACTTGCCACCGGAGGGCCCGACCCAGACTGCTCTCGCTCATTTAGACCAAAAAACAAATCGCAGAAGGGCCTTGCTGCCTCCCGTGCGAGCTGCCTCCCGACTGGAGCTATCTGTGCGCCACCTGCCGTCATGTAGGCGGAAACAAAGACGGGAAAAGCAGGTCGAGGACGCAAGTTCGCCGCATGCGAGTACCCGTACGCACGCGAGCAATATCGTTCCGTGTCAGTCGTCGCATCGCCATTGCTGCGTGCATGTATGCGTGTACCGTGTACGTCTGTGAGTCTCGCTAAGACATTTGCATCAGTTGTTTATGCGACTCTTTGATCAGCTAGCTAGTTGGTAATTTATTTTTACATTGCACGCATCCTTGGATCAATTTTCAGTTTTCAAAATATAACTAATCAATTTTGTATACATAGTGTAAGATCAACACCCACCTCTAGTACTACAAATAATGTGAACAATTTTGAGTATGCATATTTCAATGTATTCATAGCAGTATTATATTACAAAATGCTTGTAACTAATCTTTATTCATTACGGATGTTATCTTATTTGTGTACTGATACAAGTATGTATTTTGGATAAACGTATATTTAATTAATTACTAGTGTGCTTACTTATTGTGTATTCATAGTATTTTGCGGTCAAAAATACGTTAATATACTTAAGTCAGCAACCATGAGGGCATTTCAGACAATTCATCAACACACAGCCAGCCAGCCAGATAACTAGCCAAACGGTTCAACTCAGAACAGCAGCTTTCCCTGCACAGCAGCTTTCCCTGCACAGCCAGCCAGCCACAACCCAAACAAACAGGCCCTCAGTCGGTGGTTTTGCTGCTCGTTTCACCTGCTGGAATATATGCTAACAGTAGATCACTGTCGAACGAAAGCAGTAAGGGTGTGTTTGGTAGGCTGTATCATCCCAGATTGTCTTTCTCATCTCATACAAGCTCACCTCAGCCAAGCTGAGCTGAGAATTTGTCACATGTTTGGTAGCTCGGGTTTGTTCATACATGCTGAGCCAAGATGTTGTTTGGTGGCTTGTATGTGTTCAGATGTGGCTTAGATCTAGTTTCTTACACACAAGACCTTTTTCAGCACTTAAATTGTAAACAAGTCCAATTTTCTTACACAGAACACCCTGAATACAAAACAAAATAGAAACCGAGTCCCTAAATAAAAATAAAAAAGCAATCCAATCCAGATCGGGATCCAGCTCGGATCCGGTGCCGTCACTGGCGGGAGGAGCCGTCGCCAGCGGGGGAAGCACGCCGGCGGGAGGAGCACGCCGGCGGGGGAAGCGACCTGCGGGAGGAGGCACGTCGGCGGGAGGAGCCGTCGCCAGCGGGAGAAGCACGCCGGCGGGAGGAGCACGTCGGCGGGGGAGGCGACCTGCGGGGGAAGCACGCCGGCGGGAGGAGGCGACCTGCGGGAGGAGGCACGTCGCGAGGGAAGCACGCCGGCGGGAGGAGCACGCCGGCGGGGGAAGCACGCCGGCGGGAGGAGCACGCCGGCGGGGGAAGCACGCTGGCGGGAGGAGCACGCCGGCGGGGGAAGCACGCCGGCGGGAGGAGGCGACCTGCGGGGGAAGCACGCCAAGATCTCGGGATCAAGCTCGGTACAAGATCGGGATCCGCGCGTGTGGGCGGCGGCGCGTGACCGACGGCGACCTGCGGCGGTGGGGTGGCGACCTGCGGCGGTGGGATGGCGACCTGCGCCGGTGGGGCGGCGACTTGCGGCGGTGGGGCGGCAACTTGCGGCGGTGAGCTCGGGAGAAGAGAGAGAGAGGAGAGAGAGGGGAGAGGAAAGAAATGAGTGGGAAAGAGAGGGCCGGGTGGGGGTCTTGGGGGGCCGGGCCCACGCGATTGCGGGATGAACTCGGCCAGGTTGAGGAGCGAAGCTCGATTCGAGCTTCTCTCCTCGGCCAGGCTGAGGGCCGTTATTTGCATGAGGTGGGCAGTGCCCAGATGACCCGAGCCAGCCTACCAAACAACAAATAAGGCTGTCAGCCAGGTTGACTTGGGAATCTCTGTGTTGGCCCAGCCTACCAAACACACCCTAAGAGAATGCGGCTTGTGCAGGTCAAGTCCTCGAGCAGTGGTCATCTCGGGCATTATCTCCATTGTGCGGCGCAACAGAGATAATTAGATGAGATCGACTGCAGCAAATGCAGAAAAGCATTGGGTTCAATGCGTTATCTGCTTAACATATTCTGTCTGAACTAATGCCTACGACTTCAGAAAAAAAAAATGTCGAAAGATTTGGGAATAGAAACGAGATGAGGCTAAATAAAGAAGGTTATGCCCTCGGAAATGGGAATAAAAATAGGCTGAGGCCAAATTTGTGCCCAAACAGCTAGCCTTCGCCTTTCGAAAAATGGGATAATGACTCACGCTGACATTTGACTTGTGCAGCACAAAGCGTTATTTGTTCAGTGGATCGGTCCTCGGTGCCTAATGCTAAATGTTTCCACGAATAAAAGTACTACCCAATATCACTGCCGATCGTAGACGGACACCAGGATATGAATCATATCACATGATTGTCGACAACGAGGGCTAATAAGATTCTTCTCACATGACAGACGGCAAACTCTTCCGGGTCCAGGCACACCCTGAACAAAACCAAACGTGATGTGTCCGCTAATGCATGGAATAATGGAACATTTGTAGAGCACAGCTGGGCACTGAACAATCAACTGGTGAATGATAGTCTAACAGCGAGAGAAAGCTTTCGATTCGGATTAGCTTTATGAACGTTTACACGAGGGGTGTTCTTGATACATATGGGGCAGGCAAGTGTTGGATCTGGAAACGCCACCAGGTCCCTGCACTGCCCTCCCAGCCATCTGGGAGGTCAGAGCTGGATCTGAATCCATCTCGGTGTCTAGGAACACACCACATGCTCCGTTGGTCCTTCGAGCCGTCCGATCGCTGAGCGGACCGTCCGGATCGCGTAGTAGGGAGAGACGCGAGAATTTTTGACAAATAAGACCACCTGCGCCACTGAAATGCTAGAAAAGACCACCTCTGAAAAATTTTGTCAAAAAGGACCACCTGCGAATGGCGGCACCCTTGCCGACGCGACACGTGGCACGTGCCGCCAATGCCAAAGCCGGCACCACCCTGCCGCCAATGCCAACACCACGTGGCACATGCCGGCAACGGTGGTGGCGGCACCCTGGTTTTTAATGGTTTATTTTCAGCTGTCTATCTATCATCGCATGCAACGAAACGGTCGGGCTGCCCAGGGTGCCGGCGATCACACTGGCGGCACGTTGCCACTGCCGGCGTGGAACGGCAACATGCCGGCGTGGGCATTGGCGGCAGGCCCCTGCCGGCACCGGCCCAGGCGACACGTGCCACGTGTCGCCTGGCCAGGGGTGCCGCCACTCCGAGGGGGTCTTTTTTGGCAAATATTTTCAGAGGTGGTCTCTTTTGACATTTCATTGGTGCAGGTGGTCTCTTCTGTCAAAAATTCGAGACGCGAGATCCAGAGAGCAAAGTACAAGCAGCATGAAGTGGTCACCGAAGATCATGCGTGACCACTGGCAAATTGGAGGCATTCATGCAATCAAACATCTGCTTCTTGGAGATTATTAGCATTTCGGCGGCATGAGAACCAAGCATTGCCGCCGCACAGGAGGTGCAGGCACCCTACCGGGTTTCGTTCTCACGGATCGCAATCGCTCTTCCTGTAAATAGGACGGCCTTGATTTGCATACACTGTTATGGTGTGGCATGTGGAATGACATTATGCAGATATAGCCTTATCTTTGTGTATGTGCAGCACTGTTCTTTTCAAGAATATGGTTCGAGGTTTAAGATCGCATCCAGTTAAACAGGAACAATCGGATGAAAGACTGCTAAAGAAAACGATAGTAGCTCAAGAAAGAGCTTCTTTTATTTGAAAAAGATTACTCTATCATGCTTCCCCTTAGTTATTGGAAGATGGCAGATACAGAAACATGTGGCTAGACTCACTGAACCTGAAAAACGCTGTTACATCGTAACACATGGAAAACTTCAGAGCTCAACACTTGGCTGCAGCTCAAGAAAGAACTCATAATCGAAAAACAAGGACTTCTCCTGTTTCCCTTTGATTATTGGAAGGGGCCAGATGCAGAGACGACAGGTGTCTGGAGTCACCGAACATGAAGAACGCTGTTGCCGCGGGCCACAGAAAAGACTCCAGAGTTCAACACTTGGCTGCTGCTCACCCACACATGTCCACGCATCCGGGAATCCGTGGAGCCATTGCTCTCTTCTCCAACCGGTCCAGATCCACTCCAAAGCCCAAAGCTGCTTGTGATTTTTCTGAAGAGATGATCATGGAATACATGTGCAAGCTCCTTGGAAAATCAGATATATACGACCTCAAGTACCAGCTGAGTGACACGCGACACGCACAAGAACTAGTTTTACCAGGGTAGCAGAGCGCTTGTTGAATTGGATCCGAATATATTTGGTTTATTCAGCGATTCCAAATTTAAATGAATGCTTTCAGACAAAGAGAGGCATGTGCCTGCGATGCTCTGTACTGGAGCGGTCGATCGAGCAAAGAAGTGGCATCTTTGTTACTGCAAAAATAAAAATAGCAATCTGATAGAGCAGCAGAGAGCCAGGTGACCATTTCTTTCCCGCCTCTTCTTCGGATCCTAGGCAAAAGTCCAATCTAGCTCGCCTCGAAAAACCTCTGCGTCGTGCTGCCCTTCGATGACATCCTCTTCTTCTAGCTCGTGCAGGAGAAAATAACGGAATATTGCAGAGGACCTTTTCCCAAAAGCGCAAAGTAGTAAGACAAATGGTAGCACTGCTCGAGGTTTCCAGATTGATGATTCGAAAGCAGCCACACAATGACGAGAGAATCACAGAAAGCAGCACAGCCGCACATTCACAGAGCCGAGACGATTTCTTTTTGCAACTTGTAACTTGAAGAAAGTTATAGTATGGACAAGGATGTAGATCAAGGAGATTGAGTCCACACATCCTCATCTCGGCGAGCAACAGACGAAGTTCAGAAGGAATAAAGAACAAGCAAATGATAATCGATCGAAACACAAACTTGGTAGTACTGGTAATCTTTTCTTATTCATCAAATTAACAAGGGAAACAGTGGACTGACGCATGTGAAATAAAAAACTGGCGCCAAATTAAACTCCGGCGATACTAACGGCGACGAGACGCCCGACGACTCAACCATGACACGATACAACACTGGCAGCTTCACCAGCAGGACAACAGGGAACTGGAGGAGGCCACGGAGCAAAGCTCCTGCTCAGACGGTGAGCCCGCGCATGAACTCCCAGTCATCATCATCATCCTCGGCAGCGCCGGCCGCCGACCCCTCAGAGTCGCTGCTCATGCCGCTGCTCTCCACACTCGCCATCTCCACGGCTTCATTGTCAAAGGACAGGTACGGCATTGCGCCGAACGCCCTGGCGAGCGCGGCGGCGGTGGCTCCGTCGGTCCTCTGCTTGAGCACCTCGAACATGACCTCGGGCTCGTGGTGCATGGCACGGAGCACGTCGGCGCAGGACGGCCCCGGCGAGGCACGAGTCACGGCGAAGCAGTGTGGCCCGTCGCTCTGGGACACGCGCACCACGCTTGGCCCGCCGAACAGGTTGTGCAGCCCGCCGAGGGCCTCCTGGTAGGCGCCTCCGAGGAACATGCCCAGGTAGTAGCCGCGGGTTCCGTGGCTGGGGAGCTCGTGCAGAGGGAGGCTGTGCCTGCCGCCGATGAACTGGTCCACCTTGCCGTCGCTGTCGCAGGTGAGGTCCGAGAGGATACCGTCAATGGCAGGGCGCTCCTGCAGGCGCTGGATGGGGATGATGGGGAAGAGCTGCTCGATGGCCCACATGTCCGGGATGGAGGTGAACACGGACAGGTTGATGTTGTACGTCCGCGGCCGCTCCGCCACGCCCATGCCACGGGCGACGATCTCGCAGAGCCCGTCGACGGCTGCGAGGTGCTCCAGGCCAAGAACTCCCTCCTTGAACTGCTCGGCGCAGCGCCGTTTCAGTTGGTCGGCGTACAGAGCGCAGGTCTCGAAGTCGCCGCGCACGGCGGCAGCCATGAGGTTGCGGTAGTCGCCGCGGCAGTCGTCGGTGAGCTCGTCGAGGAGGTAGGCCGTTGCAGAGTCGATGTTGGAAGCAGGCGCCGACGCCGAGAAGGCCTCGAACACGAGGACGGAGTGGTGCGACACCAGCGCGCGGCCGCTCTCGCTGCAGATGACCGGATGCTTCACCCCCTTGCGGTCACAGACGCGGCCAACGGCGGCAACCACGGCCGCCGCGTACTCCTCCAAGCTGTACGCCACCGACATGTCGGTCTCCGCCGAGTGAGTTCCATCGTAGTCGATGCCGAGGCCACCACCACAATCAATGACGCGCATGGCCGCCCCGAGGCGGGCAAGCTCGCAGTAGATCTGCGTGGCCTCACCGACGCCGTCCGCGAGCAGAGCCGTGGTCGGGATCTGGGAGCCAATGTGGAAGTGCAGGAGCTGGAGGCAGTCGAGCATACCGAGGGCCTTGAGCTTGGCGACGACGGAGAGTATCTCCCCGGCGTTGAGGCCGAACTTGCTCTTCTCCCCGGAGGTGGCGCCGAAGTGTCCAGCGTGCTTGGTGCGCAGCTTGGCGCGCATGCCGACGACGGGGCGGATGTTGAGGCGGCGGCTGGCCTCGATGACAATGTCGAGCTCCTCCTCCTGCTCGAGCACGATCATGGTGTCGAGCCCCATGGTGCGGGCGATGAGCGCGAGCGAGACGTACTCGACGTCCTTGTAGCCGTTGCAGATGAGCAGGGCGTCGGGGCTGCCGCGGGCGACGAGGCAGCTCATGGTGAGCAGCAGCTCCGGCTTGGAGCCGGCCTCGAGGCCGAACCCGAAGGGCGCGCCGAACTCGACGATGTCCTCGACGACGTACCGGTCCTGGTTGGACTTGACCGGGTACACGCCCTGGTACCTCCCGCCGTATCCCGTGGAGCTGACGGCGTAGCTGAAGGCCGCGTTGAGGGTCTCCACGCGGTGCCGCAGCACGTCCGGGAAGCGGACCAGCAGCGGCAATGAGAGGCCGAGCCCGCCGGCGGAGGGCGAGCCGGCGGCCCTGGCGACCACCTTGGCGAGGTCGATCTCCTGTCCGGGCAGCGTGGCGGCGCCGTGCGGGCGCACGGCGATGTCGCCGTCGTCGTTGACGAAGAAGTAGGGCGCGCCCCATCCGTCGACGTTGTAGAGCGCCGAGGAGAGGTCGGCGGACCAGGCGGGTTTCTCGGCCGCGGCCGCGACAACGTCGGTGGGGCCCATCAGCAGCGGGGAGGCGAAGCGCGCCGCGTCGCACGCGCCGAACGCGTGCGCCGCAACAGGTGCCGTGGCGTCCACAGCTAGCGCAGGCATCTCGTCACAAATTAACCGGAGAAAGCTAATCCACTGAGAAAAAAGTCAGGAATAATTTGTTTTGTTTCTTTTTGCTGTAATTACTGTTGCTGTTTCTGGTGGTGAGGAAAAAGTCAGAATTCGACGAAGAAAAAAAGAATGGTGTGAGGCGAGGCTATTCGATCGGGTTAAGAACAAGAATTAGAAAAAATAATAGTAAATCGAAATCTAGGTAGCGATTCCGAGGATTACTGATGCCAAAAGAGGAAGTTCTGGAAGGGAAGATAGAAGAAATCTAGGACGGGATTTTGGATCCTGTTGTAAGGAAGGGGGCTTAGAAAGCCGCCGAGGCCGGAGCCCCGGCTACCCCCGCAAACGGAGCAGGCGGGTGGTGCGCTCGCGGCGGGGAGGGTAGCGTCGCCGGAGGTGGAGGCTGGGCTCCCCACGCCGGCGTTCAGGAGGAGCTGGTGGGGGAGGAGGAGGCGGCGGCTAGGGTTGGGATTTGCCGAGGAACGGACGGCTCTGGGGACGCGAGCGAGCGAGCGAGCAAATGAGATGGGAAATGAATGAGCTGCTGCTGCGCTGCGTCGTTGTGAGGTGAGGGTTACGGCTGTGCGTGGCGCCGATTTTATAGGAGGCCCGGGCTGGGCTCTGCCTCTGCCTTTTGTTGGTGGCGTCCTCCCTCCGCGAATGCGTAATGCGTAAAGAAAAAAGAAGAAAAAACTCCCTTCGTATTTGGCTGGCTTTCCGTCCGCGAACGCGAGCGCGAGGTAGGTGCGTTTTGACCCCGGCCGCTTCTGGACCCAGCTGTCAGTAACGGAAACGCGTGGTGCAGGGAAGCCTCGTGGCTACGGGAGGCCGTGACCGCGCCGTAGCGGTTGTTGAGTCGTGGAAAAAGTCTATTTGCACCCTCAACTCGTAGCATTTGGCAAGATGAACCTGAATTCCGGTCAAAATCAAAACTTAGACCTCTTAGCAGACCAGCAAAAGAATTATTAGGGCATTTCCAACCATGCCCCCGTATCGAATTAGTTCGATTCGGTCTATTTGTCGTGACTGGCAAACAGCCTGGTGGCTTTTGACCGTTTGCAGGTGGCAGTGCATCCAACGGGGTCGCCGCATTTGAGGGGCCAGCATGTCCACTTGACAACAACTAGACGAGTTAGTGGCATGACGGGAGCTTAACCGGCGGCTCATGGCGACCATCGCATTTTTCGCCTGCACCAGCATTTCCCACTACCTTCTTCCGCGTGCGTCCATGTTTTCGGCCCACCGCGCCCATGTTCCCGCCAATGGTTGTCGGCGCCGATATAAGCACGCCGCCAGGGGAGGGAACGGCCACAAACCCAACCACACCCACCGCAGCCGCCATGCCTCGCTGCACCAGATCAAGCAGTCCACGCTTGAGCGGTACCCACCAAGCCCGACAGCGAGCAGCGAGGAGGAGTGCGAGGACTAGGAAGACCTCATCGGCAAGGAGGACGCACAAGGGTAGGACCTGCGCACATCAACGACCATGGAGCAGACCGCCCTGCTCACGTCCTTCCAAAGCGTGCGGCAGCATGCTCTGGAGACGTTCGACGCCACCATCCAAGACAGCGCCCTCGAGCCTTCCCGCAAGACAGCGGCCCTTTAGGAGCGCAGCCGCCTGTCCATGGCGCAAGAACGGCGGGTGGGTGGATCTAGATGCTTGAAAGCTGGCAGAGGAGGCCTCCCAAAAGTAGGTTGTGCACGAAAGCAGCGCCACGTGTGGGCTGCCATGGCGTCTATTCGGACGGTGGCCAACCGTCCCTTGGACAGAATTGGACAGGCACCGTTAGAGATGCCCTTACGGTAGAGGAAATCTATTGTCTCGTTAACTAGATGGGCCTCCGGCCAAAGCTGGTGTGTTGAACCCCTCACTGATGGTCGGAGCTTGCAAGCCGCCACCACTGCTTTTCCGTTTGGCTGGAGCTTGCAAGCCCCCACTGCTACTCGCTAAAAAGAAGGTCTAGCAAGCGGGAACGGGGGCACCACGCCCGAATACCGCCGCCGCCACTGCTTCCACACTGGGAACAAACGGTCTGCACCACAATGCTCTCAATTGGGGAAGAAGGCTGCCACGCCGATGTTGATGCTCGCTGACCGCCGTTGTCGCTCGTGCGGGGAAGGATGGTGTCACACCTTCGTCACGAACCTCCATGTCCTCACCCCCACATGCTCCTGCTACGGGAGATCCTCTCCCTCACTTACCCAGCCCTCTCGGGTGGAGGGCATCGGCGTTGAAAGTTGCCAGCTCCGCGACGATGGCACAAATTTGAGCTACATCGACATGTCCCTCGCCAAAAACCATGGTACCTCCCCTGCTAGAAGATGAGACCGGCAACCTCCCTTGATAGATTCAGGGAGATGAATACGACATGTGGACCAATATAGTTAGTGAGAGCAGCAAATTAGAAAGAAAAAAAATCTAACCGAAAAAGGGTCCAAGGTTTAATTTAGACCAAAATGAGATAGTTTAAGGTATAAATAACATGGATTAAAAGTTGAGGGGTATTTCTCCAAACCACTACAAGTTGAGGGTGTTAAAAATACTTTTTCCCAGAGTCGTGGACAGGACCCGCAAATTCCGACCCATGCCCTTGGCTTGGCATCCCCAGCGGCGCACGCACATGACCTGCGGGTGGTGGTGGTTGGTTGAATGCTTCAAGGCCCTCACGTTCTTTGATCCCTCCCTCGTCCCGTTGCGGCGCAGATGCATCGCGGACCGCCCGTCTACAGAATCGGACGGCCTGCAGCGCCCGAGATCGGACTTCTCCCCGGCTTTGTATGCGGTTCATGTGGGCTTGGGATTCGCGTCTGGGGTCACATCAGATCGGCGGCCAGCGCCAGCGCGCGGCGCAGGGGGTGACCCGCTCAGCCTGTAATTGGGCACGTCTACGGACGCCCACCAGCTGACCACCCGTGTTCATGCACGTAATACGGGACGTCCGCTAATGCCCAAATTAAAATGTGTGTTTCAAACGGCGTCCAGCGGCCCACTGAAACTCGTTCTGGATCACCGCCCACGCACGCGTTCACGAACCTAGCGATGGTGTGGGCCCCCCACGTCTTTATCCCCTCAACATCTTTCTTCCTATCCTCTCTCCTTTTTTCTCTGTCCAGCGCGTCCGCTCAACATCTGCTGCGCCGCCTGCCGCTCCTCTTCCATGGCCTCCGCCGCCCGCTGCAGCAAGCCCGCCGTGTCCCGAGCATGCTCACGCAGTCCGCCGCCGCCTCAGCCGCCACGGGCGCCTGGTCGCCGTCCGCCACCTCTGCCGCCACGGGCGCCTGGTCGCCGTCCGCCGCCATCCCCTTCATGGCCTTCCTCGCGTCCCACACGCCGTCCGGTCACGGTCAGCGAGGCGCACGTCAGCCGCCAATTTTTTCTCGAGAGCGTCTTTGCTAGGGATTCAAACAGCCCATCGGTTCGCATCGCACACACCTATTCACGTAGCGTGGCGGCGGCCTGGCGGCGGTAGTGGGCGACCCATGACCATCCGCCAGGATTTTTCGCATGTCCATGGGTGTCCAGAGAACGGAATTAAATGGGATGGGCTAGCGGCGCCGTGGACAGCCCATGTCCACTTACAGGTCTATGACCCGCGGCTCACAGGTCGCCACCAGAAACCGTAGGGTCAAGCAAAGCCTTCCTGGCCTGGGTGTGTGGTTTCGCCGCGCGCTGCCACTCGTTTTGACCGTGTGAGCTGTACGCCGCCGTTCGCTCCGTCTGCTCGGGCACCGCACGCTTTTCCCATTTCGCTCCTTGGCCGCAGAAGACGAAATACAAAGGCGCTATCTTCGTGACACGGGGGTAAAGGGATAAGCCGCTTTGAATTGCGGGGGGTGGAAATGGCTGATTTTCCAATTCCCACGCTATCTATCCTGCGGCGCTGCTATCTCCGGTCACCAGATTTCCACTTGGTTGGTCGATTCCATGTTGAGCTGGATTTTTGCGTGCGGTGGGCTTTTCTCGGGATAGGATCACAGCATCATCTTCCGCACCAAAGCTATCGGAATGAGCCCAAAAAGAACGATCACCTAGGGTCAGATTGAGATTGAGCCAATTGTTTACTAGATTATTGTCAACACGCATCGAGTTTCGCCTTGTTTGTCTGAACATTTACCTTCGAGTTCATCTGACGCCCTCTTCCCCCGATCCTAAGTCCTTCATCTAGGACATTTGCCGAGTTAACCCTCATCAATTGGCGCTGACCGTGGGGATCTTGGGCATTGGAACCATGAATTCGATGGCTTTTTCACTTTCATCCAACAGTAACCCGAAAGACGATGGAAACCAGATCACCTTTGGAGTCGTAGATTTTCAATCTCATCCACCAACCCTTACTCCGGTCTTTGCAAGCTTGGATCAGTAGATGGATCTGACGATCGGAAGCCTCAACTTTCGCGTCGGTTCCTTGGGATCAATTTGCCTCTCAAATCCGATAAAATCGGGTCCGTTAGCAGGAAAAACCGCATTAGAGGCAAAATCAGAATCATCGGTTGGCTCTTCCAGCGAGGTAAACTTGCCGGTCAGCTTCGAGCCAACGAAAAAAATAAAAGACATAATTGCAGAACTCGATGAAATCATGGAGAACCTCACCTTAGGGGAATCATTGGATCACTTAGATGAGGGTTTGATACGTCCATTTTGCATCACTATTTTGTATCATAATTTACTGTTATTCATTGATATATTTCACATTTAGAGGTGATACTTATATTGTTTTCTCTGTTTTTACATGTTTGATGATCATTGGAGGATTTGCTGCCGGAGTCAGGATTCTGCTGGAAAAAGGACCGTCAAGACACCATATTTCGGAAGATCAGGAAATTCTAGAAAAATACCAGAAAATTATATTTTACCAGAAGACTGAAGAAGCCGGAAGGAGAAGGCGAGAGGAGCAACAGGGCAGGCTCGCCACTAGGGGGCGCGGGCCCACCCCTGACCGCGCCAGCCTATGGTGAGGCCACCCTAGCCCACTTCTGCCATCGCCCCTTCGCATATTTTATCATCCCCGAAAACCTAAGTGAGGGGGGGCTCAGAGATAGACACCGCCGCCTCTGCGGGGCGGAAAACACCAGAGAGAGAAAAGCTCTCCGGCAGGCAGAAATCTGCCGGGGAAATTCCTTCCCGGAGAGGGGAGATCGTCGCCATCGTCATCGCCATCGCACCGGACTTCATCGGGATCATCATCATCATCTCCATCACCAGCACCTTCATCTCCACCATCACCACGCCATCCCGCTGTAACATCTTGAGTTGGATCTTGTTAAATTCTTAGGGGAAACTTTCCCGGTGTTGATTACTCTTGTGGTTGATGCTATTGAGTGGAACCTTTGAATTAAGATTTATGTTCAGATTGTTATTTACCATTATTTTGCCTCTGATTATGATCCATATGATGTCTTGTGAGTAGTTCGTTTAGTTCTTGAGGACATGGGAGAAGTCAAGATGTTAGTAGTGGATTATTGTTGAGTAATATTTAATGGTTTGATATTTATTTGTTGTGGTATTATTTCACTAGTGGTGTCATGTGAACGTCGACTACATGATACTTCACCATTTATGGGCCTAGTGAGATGCATTATGTATTTAGCTACTAATTGTGGGGTTGCTGGAGTGACAGAAACCTAAACCCCTGTTAGAAAACCATTGCACCAGGGAGCGTAGGATCTTAGAGTTTAAAGCTGTGGTTAGATTTATCTTAATTACTTTCTTGTATTTGCGGATGCTTGCAAGGGGTATAATCACAAGTGTGTATTTATCCTAGTAAGGGTAGTGCGCTAGCATAGGTTCACCCCCATAACACTTATCAAACCAATAAAGATTATTTAGCAGAATGAAGCGAAAGCTCTTGACAGAAACTCCCGTGTGTCCTCGAGAACGTTTGGTCATCATAAGTTATACAACCGGCTTGTCCTTTGCTCAAGAAAGGATTGGGCCACTTGCTGCAATTATTATTACTGTCTTTTATTTACTCATACTTTATTTATTTGCATTACTAAATACCCCTGAAAACCTGTTTGCTAGTATTTACAGTGAATCCTTGATCAAAACCACTTGTCAACACCTTCTGCTCCTCGTTGGGTTCGACACTCTTATTTATCGAAAGTACTATGATACACCCCCTATACTTGTGGGTCATCAAGACTATTTTCAGGCGCCATTGTCGTGGAGTGAAGCGATATTGAAGAGTGGAATTGGTAAAGGTAACCGTCGCTGTGAGTATTGTTTTTATTTCTATTTTTTATTTTTATTTTATTTTGCTATGGAGAGTTCTCCATTTGGTTTCCTGTTCGGGAACACTACTACCACTGCTGCACATGTGGATGAACCACCACCACCACCACCTGCTCAATTAGATCCTTTTAAAATACCTATGAAAATTGTTGAACGTGTTATGGATAACTGCTATTCAGGAGATGGAACTGTCCATCCGGGTGATCACTTACTTTTTATATATGAATTATGCGAGTTGTTCAAGTGTGCAGGTATTTCGCCGAGTCAGGTCAAGGGGAAGCTATTCTCTTTATCACTGAAAGGCAGAGCTGGGGAATGGTATCGGCTGCTTAAAGATGGTCCATCTATTGCTTGGGAGGAAATTGTGCCTCTCTTTTATTCCAAATTTTATTCTCCAAGTGAAATTCATAAAGATCGTAATCGAATATATAACTTTTGGCCTCATGATGGAGAAATTATTGCCCAAGCGTGGGGGAGATTGAAGTTACTAATGCTCAAATGTCCCATTCATGAGCTCCCCAGTAATATTGTTATGAGCTAATTACACTGGAGGTCCCAAAAGTTGTCCAGCATGTGCATTTTCGTCCCAATTCTTTCAAATTGGGGTGAAGTCGTCCCAAAACTTGAATTTTGCGAGCAAATTTGGTCCTAGCCAATCAGACGAAGACACGTGGAAGTCACGGTGGCAGAAGACACGCGCCCACGGTCATGAAAATCTTGCAAAAACATCCCCGGTTTCTTCTCTATTCTTCTCCACTCGCGCCAGACGCTTCTCTGCAAGTGGAGCTCCCGCGCAGCTGCTGCCGCTGCTTCGTCGTCGCCGCCGCCAGATCGCCACCGGCCCGCCGTCAACATGCCGAGCTGGAATGGCAGAGAATCAAGCGAGGAGCGCTTAGGGGTAAGCTCTATCTCTCCTCTGCTCGCCCTAGCTCGTCTCTGTTCTGCAATTAGGGTTCCTGCAATTTTGGGGATTTTTCGATTTGAGGTCGATTTGATGCATTCCATTCACTCTTCTGCAACTGTTGGTCGACTAGGATCTCACCCCACTCGACTTTGCTCCCAATACGATCGAGGACCCCACATTCTTTGGCATTGCGTCTGCTTGTGATCATGTCTGCGACGGCCACGGGTTGAAGCCTAGGAAATGTGTTGCATTTCAAGGGGTTGATACAGGCAGAAGGTTCTACATGTGTCCAATTGAAAATGTGAGTACAAATCAGAGTCCTTGCTTTAGGCTTTATTTTTCTGATAAGTTCAGTGTTCAGTCGTTTTGTTAAGTTCAGTGTTATTCAATGTTTAGTCTATTAAGTGCAGTGTTCATTCAGTGTTCAGTCTGTGATTGAGATGCTATTCATTGTATGCAGGAGATAATGAATTGTGGATTTGTGAGTTGGATAGATCCAGACTGGCCCTTTCCACTGCAGCATGCTCTAGGGAGGCTGTGGGCTATGCATGATGAGATCAACATGGAGAAAAATGAGCAAGGTTTAGAGCACTATAGAAAACTCCAGGAGGTTGCTGCAGAGAAAAAGAAGTTGGAGAAGGAATACAACACTCTGGTAGAAGATGTCAATAGGATGATGGATAGAGCTGAGAAAAGAGCAGTTGAGGTGAATTTGGCCAAGATGAAGGAAGAAGAGGAGAAGGCAGAATTTCAGAAGCATAGAAATATGCTCCTGGAAGAGGTGGCTCAGCTCAAAGATTTTCAGAAGCATGAAGAGGAGAAGACAAAGCTAAGGATGGAGCAGTGGGACAAGGAAAGGGAGGATCTCAAGGAGCAGAAGAGAAAGCTGGAGTACCAGTTCCTAGAACTTTTCAATGCAAATGATGTTAACAAGGACAAGCTGAGAAGGATGAAGCAAATTATGGATGAGTGATATGAGTATTTGCTCTACTGCCTTGTTTAATCATGTTGTAGCTTTGGCATGATGTACTTTGAACTTTAGCTGCAAGGCAGGCAATGTTGTAGTTTTTCAATGGTGTTTTGTGTGACAATAATGCAATCTGCAATGTATGGAAAATATTAAGTAATGAAATGCACTCTTTGATGTTCAAATATTTGAGTACATGATTGCCAGTAATTTATTACATTTACAGGCCCAAAAAAATTATTGCCATCTAGTTCATGGCTTGACAGGCTCTCTGCTACTTTATTACACTGGCTGGTTATTGAAAATACACCTCTCACTGTAACTTGTGCATTCAAATTCACAGCATCTTGTAGGTGCACCTTGGGTTACAACCACTTCATCTGCCTGACTGGGAGCATTAAGATCTGGAATTGGTTCACTGTGGGTACTTGCTCTTGCATCTTCTGAAGTTGGTTTCCTCTTTCTTCCTTTCCTTGTGTTTGTCCAGTAGACCTTCCTCTTCCTCTTGCACTTGTTGACTTAGCTCTGCCTCTTCCTCTCACAGTGACTGTTATTTGCCTAACTTTTGCAGCTGGAATGGAGTCTCTTGCAGCACCAACAAAAGTACTTTCTCCAGGAAGAGGGCCATATGATCTGTTAGTACCCACACTGCCTCTTTCCTGTAGAAGTATTAGTGTACATATAAGACATGATATTAACATAGAGAAATTCATGATAGAAATTCATGATATTAACATAGAATAATGTGTATTGCCTATTAACATAGAGAAATTCATGATATTAACATAGAGAAATTCATGATAGAAATTCATGATATTAACATAGAGAAATGTGCATTGCCTCTTAACATAGAGAAATTCATGATATTAGCATAGAGAAATTCATGATATAAATTCATGATATTAACATAGAGAAATTCAACTGATGACTACAGTACCTCTTGTCCCATGTTGTATACCATGCTCTCTCTTGCATGTGTAGGATCAGTAGATGGGTTTGTTTGTATAGGAATAATGTGCTGCAGAATTGAAGTGTCATCATATCCTTCTCTGTCTTGATCTTGAACATCTTCATGTGTAGGATCAGTAGCTGGGTTAGTTTGCACATATTTATAGTGCCCTTTCTTGTTGTGGTTGGCCTGTCCACATATGGAGCAATGCATTGTTATGCCACCTCTGCTAACATGAGTAGCTCCATTCTTCTCTTTTTCCTCAGGAGCCTTCCTCCTATTCTTTTTTGGTCTCCCCATCACTTTGGTGTACAAGGGAGGCAGTACTACAACTCCATTCATTTTCTCCCAGTGAACTCTACCTCTGAGAGGAACAAGATTGTAAGCATATGCTCTTTTATATGTATCAATCTTGTAGCAGCTATGAACCAGATCATCAACATCAAATCTATCTTCTCTGCAACATGCTATTGCATGGTGGCATGGTATCCCTGTCAGTTGCCATCTGTTGCAAGTGCATGTCTTTGTTGGCATGTCCACGACATATTCTTTTTCAAATTCCAGAGAACTGACATGATATAGACCTTTGGCAGCTGGGTCTACAAAGCATTTCTTGCTCCATTCAGTGAACTTGTCTATATTATTTTTAATTTTAGGACAAATTGTGCCTGTCCATTTCTCTACCTCCTTCTGCTTAGCAACAATACTGGCTTCTATTTTGTAGAAAATTGTGTGCATCATGGACAAGATGGGCATCTCTCTGGCCTCAAGGATGTAACTATTGAAGACCTCAGAGTGATTATTCAGTAGGACATCACACTTGGGGAAGTCAGAGAAAAAAGCCTTTATCCATGTATTTGGTGCTAGCTTCTCAACCCACTCATATGCTTCTCTGCTATCAGCTCTCATTTTCTCAAGATTGTGCTGCCACCTAGGGATATTGGTCGACCTTGCTATAGCCCATAGGTTATTCTTCAGCACCTCTCCTCTGTTACCAGCTTTCTGAAAATCCTGATAGAGATGCCTAACACAGAATCTGTGTTCTGCATCTGGCCAAATTTTGGTGACAGCATTGATTAAACCCTGCATGACAAAGCCAAAGACAACATGATGGTGAGGGAGAATTCACATTTCAGCAAGATGCTCGAATAGATAACAACAAGATGCACTGTTCATATGTGAGCCACTATTTCTGCTATAAGTAGGAGGCAGTGCCTATCCTTTCTCAGTAAGAAGACATGGATCAGCAGGAGTATCAGGTGTACACTAGGAGGAGGAGGTCCACTGGTAGCACACATCAGTACTATCGTAGGAGAACAGAGCAGGAGAGGCAGGAGAGGGCAGCAGCTAATGGTTTGCACCTCCTAGGGCAGGAACTAGTGTACTCATCAGTCATGGGCCTGCCTGCACCAACAGCTGAACCAAGGCCAGGTATTCCTATCATGCATGAGCTACCTAGAAGAGTGAATGGAATGCATCCTAGGCTAGCTGCATTTGAAGATATCCAGCGCACAACTTATAATGCTGCATATCATGACCATTTCTTCCCCCAAATGGTGCCTGAAAGACTAGTACCAGGAATTAGAGCTGCCAGTGCATTGTGCAAGATTAAGAAGGGAATAGACTATGTGATGAACAAGCTTAAGAAGAAGAAGAAGGATAAGAAGCATGTAACTTGGGCAGATCAGGAGTAGTACTAGTAATGTATTTCCCCAAGTGTGTCATGTATTTCCCCTTGTAACTCTGTATTTCCCCAAGTGTGTCATGTATCTTGGGCTAATCAGGAGTAGTACTATGTATGTCCCCATGTACCAAGCCTAGTTCAGTTGAATAAAATGCAGAAGGTTACCTTTTGTTTGTCACTCATAATTGTGAAGGGGCTGGTATTTGTAATGTTGAGGTCATCTCTTAAAGTTGTCTAAAACCACTCCCAGCTGCTTGTGCACTCAACCTCAACCAGAGCCATTGCAATGGGATAAATACATTCATTTCCATCTATTCCAACTGCTGTCATAAGCTGGCCTTTATATTTAGTTTTTATGTGGCAACCATCCAGGAAGATGATAGGCCTACATCCTTCTAAGAAACCTCTTTTGCAAGCATCAAATGACCAATAGAGTGTAGCTAGGTGTTCTTTAGAAGGCTCATCCCCAACACCTGCAACCCTATTTGTGGTCAAGTGAAATCTGCTACCAGGATTTGATCTTCTCAGCTCTTGCCCAAAATCAAGTAGGAGAGCAAACTGTCCATCCTCATCTCCATTTATAATATTCAGAGCTTCTTTTCTTGCTCTCCCATGCTTCCATCTATTTGGGCACATGTTGAATTCTCTCTGAACTTTAGCTGCAAATGTCTTCAGATCCATCTTCTGGTTGTCTCTAATTTCATCAAGAAATCTCTGACAGAGAAATGGAGCAGTGAGGGTTTTCAACTCCCAACTGGCCTGACATGTGTGCTGACCCATAAAATAGCTCCTTATCACAAAACCACCAGTTATGCTATCCTTTGAAGCTTTTAGGAACCATGGGCAACCTGGCTTGCACACTACATCCACTCTCCTCTGATCATTCTTCACTTTCTTTATTTTAATCCTGTTTCTAACACTGTAAGCATTCAGTGCTTTTCTGAGCTCTTCTACTGAATTGAAAATCATTCCTGGCTTGAACACTGGATTATCCAAGTCAACTGATGGATTGAACACACATAGCTTGTTCTGAAGCAACTGCTCATCTCCATTCCTCAATCTCAGGTCAGTATCATCCAAACCTTCATCATTTTCCAAATGAAAATCATCTTCAGTTGCATTGTTATCATGAACCTGTTTGTCCACATTATCAGCAAACAAATCATCATCTCCATCTTCCACATCATAGTCACTATCATGAAAATCTGAATCACAATCACTGTCATCTTCAGAGTCCTTCAAGACATCCTTATTTTCCAACTGACCCAATGCACTCTTCCCTGTCCTTGCATTTTCTGTTACTGGTTCAGTTCCATTAGGCTCTTCAGATGCATTCCTGTTCTCAACATGTGCAATTGTTGTCACCATATCAGGCCTTAGATTCCAAACAAAATTAGTGTGATCAGCTAGTACACAGATTCTTCTCTGCTCTGCAGCAGCTTGCACCATTGCCCTGACATCTTCTTCAGTATAAATAAGGTGAAGACCATCTTCAAAACCTTTCCCAGGCATACACCAGTATAAATGCATCTTTCCATCATCTTTGTAATCGAAAAATCTCCTGATGCTTGCAATATCAGCTGATGAAAATGTCCCAAGATCACAGTAGTCAAAGTGATCAACTGATCCACAATCATAAGTCAATTCTCCTCTCAGGCCAGAGAAGTAACCATTGCGCTCAAACTGAACAGTGAAAAGGTTTTGATTCCCTACAGCAATCAGAAAAATAGTCAAGCACCATCTTCACAGTATTCAGAGAAAATTCCAGGGAAACAACAAAGTTCAGTTAAAAGTGACACCTTGCAATATTCAGACAAAGAAACATGACAAATTTGTTCTACATGATTCACTATTTATCTTGATGTTGCTGCTGCACATACTAATCACCATCAAGTACATGGCCAATTCCACAAGAAATCGTCGCTGGTAATGCTCCCGGCGATGCCAACGACGACGGCGGCCGTGGGGCGGCGACAGAGACAGAGAAAGAAAAGGAACAAGGTCATGGACAGGGCAAGGTAGATGCTGCTGCTGCACATACTAATCCCCAGCAAGTACATGTTCGATTCCAGAAGAAATCGTCGCCGGTAATGCTTCCGACGATGCCAACGACGACGGCGGCCGTGGGGCGGCGACAGAGACAGAAAAAGGGAAGGAAAGAAGGCGGCGAAGCGGCGAAGTGGCGAAGCATTACCGTACACCGGCGGCTCATCATCCTAGCGACGGTAACGCGGCACGTCCGGCGGAAGGTCCATCACGACGACGGCGAGCGCAGCAGAGGGAGGAGCGGTGCGGCGAAGCAGTGGCGGAACTAATCGAGGAAGGCGACGCCACGCCGACCGCACGTGAGTTACTTATCAGCTCAGACCAGAAAATGGCAGGGGGTAATCTGCAAACTACGCTTGTCCCCACGTCGCCGCCGTGTCCTCCACACGTCGTCCTATGATTGGTTGGGACCAAATTTGCTCGCAAAATGCAAGTTTTGGGACTACTTCACCCCAATTTGAAAGAATTGGGGTGAAAATGCACATGTTGGACAACTTTTGGGACCTCCAGTGTAATTAACCTTTATGCGCGGCTTACTCTTCATGATAAGGATTATTTGGATGCTTCTTGTTTTGGATCATTTACTCATATGAAAGAAGATGCTAAGTGGAAACTTCTTGACCGTATCCAAGAGAATGCTGAAGGATGGGAAAACGACAAAGGTAGGAAGTCAGGTATAAATTATAATTATGAATGCATTAAAGCTTTTATGGGAACCGATGAATTTCATAATGTTAGCACTGCTTATGGTCTTGATTCTCAAATACTTGCTAAGTGTTTTAAGGCTTTTGCCTCTTATCTTGATGTTCCAAAGAAAGATTAGAACAAATATCATGCGTCTTATAAAGATTCCATTAGTCATATTCCTGCTGCAGCTACTGAAGTTTGTACTGTTGATAGCATTTTGCCTGAACCTTATTTTGAGAAGACACCTTTCCCTGCTAAGGTAAAAGAGCATTCTACTTTGGTAAGTGTGTCTAATAAAAGTACTTAGAAAGTTGTAGAACCTGATGAGCAAATTAATATTAAGTCTCCTATGGCTATAGTGAAGGACCTTGTTACTAAAGATGTAGGGGATGAACATATTATCTTTTGTGAAGATGCTACTAACATTATTTCACATCCTAATAGGCGTAGGAAAACAAGTGTTCCTGTTATTTCTGTCAGGATTGGAGATCATTGCTATTATGGTTTATGTGACATTGGTGCAAGTTCAAGTGCCATTCCTTTAGAGCTTTACAGAGAAATTATGCATGAGATTGGCCCTTGTGAACTTGAGGATATTGATGTGGTTGTTCAGCTTGCTAATAGAGAGACTGTTTGGCCTCTTGGTATTGTTCGAGATGTGGAAGTTCTATGCGGTAAGACTAAATATCCTACTGATTTCCTAGTACTTGGTACGGAAGCTAGTAAAACTTGTCCTATTATTTTTGGTAGACCCTTTTTGAATACTTGTGGTGCTGTGATAGACTGTAAGAAGGAGAATTTTTTTACTAAGTTTAATGGAGAATCTTATGAGTTTAATTTTTCTAAGTTTGCTAAGACTTCTTATGAAAATGACATGCCTAATGAAATTTTTTGAGTTGAACAGCTTGCTTCTATTGCCCTTGCTCCTAATAATGCTTTGCAGCAATTCATGGAAGACCATGAAAGTGATGTTTACAGGAAGGAAAGGGAAGAGATTGTCGATATTTTCCTTCGTCAACCACCGTTGATCAAGCACAATTTACCTGTGGAGGATCTTGGTACCACTTTGCCACCTAAGTAAGATCCTGTGTTCAAATTAAAACCTTTACCTGATGATCTCAAGTATGCTTATATAGATGATAAGAAAATATATCCTGTTATTATCAGTTTTAAACTTTTAGGAAAGGAAGAAGAAAGGTTATTGGAGATATTGAGGAAACACCGAGGAGCTATGGGATATACTCTTGACGATTTAAAAGGGATTTATCCTACTATATGTCAGCATGCTATTAACATGGAGGAAGACGCAAAGCCAGTTGTTGAACATCAGCGCCGCTTAATTCCCAAGATGAAGGATGTGGTAAGAAATGAGGTATTGAAGCTCCTTGATGCTGGTATTATTTATCCTATTGCTGATAGTAGATGGGTTAGTCCTGTTCATTGTGTTCCTAAGAAAGGAGGTATGACTGTCATGCCTAATGAGAATAACGAGCGTATTCCTCAAAGGGTAGTAGTTGGTTATAGGATGTGCATTGACTATAGAAAGGTTAACAAAGTTACTAAGAAAGATCATTATCCTTTACTGTTTATAGATCAGATGTTAGAGAGGTTATCTAAGAAAACTCATTTTTGTTTCCTTGATGGTTATTCTGGTTTCTCTCAGATTGTTGTTAAAGAACAAGATCAAGAGAAAACCACTTTTACTTGTCCTTATGGAACTTATGCTTATAGACGTATGCCGTTTGGTTTGTGCAATGCTCCTGCTACTTTTCAAAGATGCATGTCTGCTATTTTTCATGGTTTTTGTGAAGAAATTGTGGAGGTTTTCATGGACAATTTTTCTGTCTATGGAACTTCTTTTGATAATTGTTTGCACAATCTTGATAAAGTTTTGCAGAGGTGTGAAGAAACTAATCTTGTTCTTAATTGGGAGAAATGCCACTTTATGATGAATGAAGGAATTGTCCTTGGACATAAAATTTCTGAAAGAGGTATTGAAGTTGACAGAGCAAAAGTTGAAGCAATTGAGAAAATGCCCTGTCCCAGAGATGTTAAAGGTATTCATAGTATTCTTGGTCATGCTGGTTTCTATAGGAGGTTTATTAAAGATTTCTCTAAGATTTCAAAGCCTCTTACTAATCTTCTTCAAAAAGATGTACCATTTGTCTTTGATGATGATTGTAAGGAAGCTTTTGAAACTCTTAAGAAGGCTTTAACTACTGCTCCTATTGTCCAACCACCTGATTGGAATTTACCCTTTGAAATTATGTGTGATGCTAGTGATTTTGCTGTTGGTGCTATTCTTGGACAGCGCGTTGATAATAAGTTGAATGTTATTCATTATGCTAGTAAGACTCTTGATGCTGCTCAGAAGAATTATGCTACTACTGAGAAGGAGTTTCTTACTATTGTTTTTGCATGTGATAAGTTTAGACCTTACATTGTTGATTCTAAAGTTACTATTCATACTGATCACGCTGCTATTAGATATCTTATGTCGAAGAAGTATGCTAAGCCTAGGCTTATTAGATGGGTGTTGCTTTTACAAGAGTTTGATCTGCATATTGTAGATAGGAAAGGTGCTGAAAATCCTGTTGCTGACAATTTGTCTAGATTGGAAAACATTTCTTTTGATCCTATTCCTGTTAATGATAGTTTTCCAAATGAACAGTTGGCTTCAATAAATGTAACTTCATGAGACCTTCCTTGGTATGCTGATTATGCTAACTTTATTGTTTCCAAGTATTTTCCTCCAACCTTTACAGCTCAGCAAAGAAGAAAATTCTTCTATAATTTGAGGCATTATTTTTGGGATGACCCACATTTATATAAAGAAGGAGTTGATGGTATTATGCGAAGATGTGTTCCGGAATATGAACAACAAGAAATATTAAGAAAATGCCATGGCAGTGCTTATGGAGGACATCATGCTAGAGATAGAACTGCACAAAAGGTTCTACAATCAGGTTTTATTGGCCAACCCTCTTTAAAGATGCTAGAAGGTATGTTTTATCTTGTGATGAATGTCAAAGAGTTGGTAATATTTCTAGACGCAATGAAATGCCTATGAGTTACACTCTTGATATTGAACATTTGATTGTTGGGGATTTGACTTTATGGGTCCTTTTCCTCCTTCAAAAGGCTATACTCACTTACTTATTGTGTTGATTATGTTACCAAGTGGGTAGAAGCCATACCTACGAAGAGTGCCGATGGTGAGACCTCGTTAAAAATGCTTAAGGATGTTATTTTTCCTAGGTTTGGTGTGCCTAGATATCTTATGACTGATGGAGGTTCTCATTTTATTCATGGCGGTTTTAGAAAAACTCTTGCTAGATATGACGTTAATCATAGAATTGCTTCTGCTTATCATCCCCAAACTAGTGGGCAGGTAGAGCTTTCAAATAGAGAGATCAAGTCTATCTTGCAGAAGACTGTCAATAGATCTAGGAAAAACTCGGCTAGTAAGTTAAACGATGCTTTATGGGCTTATAGAACTACTTATAAGAACCCCATGGGCATGTCTCCTTACAAAATGGTTTACAGAAAAGCGTGTCACTTGCCCTTAGAATTAGAACACAAAGCTTTTTGGGCAGTGAAAGAGCTTAATAGAGATTTTAAACTTGCCGGTAAGAAAAGGTTGTTAGATTTGAGTACCCTAGATGAGTGGAGAAAAGAAGCTTACGAGAATGCCAGACTTTTCAAAGAGAAAGTCAAACAATGCATGATAAGAGAATTCTTAAGAGAGAGTTTCACGTTGGTGAGAAAGTTCTATTGTATAGGTCTCGTCTCAGATTTTTTGCAGGAAAATTACTCTCAAAATAGGAAGGACCATATGTTATTGTGGAAGTGTACCGCTCAGGTGCGATAAAGATTGCTTCGTTGAAAGATGACACTACACAAGTGGTGAATGGTCAAAGACTCAAACATTATATTGCTGGAGATTCTTATAATGAAGATGTTGATGTTATTCAAACAGTTTCTCCAGAAGAATTCATCCAGGATAATATGCAGGAACCTGCAGAGTTCGTTTTCGAATAGGTAACAGTTCTAGTCAGAAAAGGTTCGTGAAAAACTTTTCTATTAATATTTTTGTTGTTTTTGTTAAATATGAAAAATCACGAGACGAAAACGGGCAGGAGACGGAGTCCGGTGGCTCCTCACCACCAGGGGGCGCGGGCCTACCCCAGGCCGCGCCGCCCTGTGGTGAGACCACCCTGGAGCTCATTTTCGTCCCAGATTCCTCATGTGATTTCGTCTCGATGTTTAATTTTTGCCTATATAACCCCCCAGAATACCCGAGGTCTGTATATCATGTTTTCGTTGTGTTTTCATTTTGAGCTATTTCTGTCAGGAGATTGTTCTCAGTTTTGGGCGGATCATGGACTCTTCAAGCGACAACAAGGAGAAGACACCTCCGGAAGATGACCACCAAGACCTTCAGCTGAAGGAAGAAGTTGAAAGTGAGGCCGAGGAAGAAGAGATGGAAGAAGATCAAAGTTCACGCTCGAGCACCATGATCGCAAGCATTGGGATGGTGACAAGTCATGACAAGTTCAAGAAGAGTGCACGTATAAGAACCGGAGGGGGTGTGCCGTGCCACATCTTAGCTCCACGGACATCTCCGTCAGGCAACAACCCTTTCCATACTCTAATTCATGAACATCAGATTCAAAAGGTGCCTAGATCATGATTGCCCTCTGGTTGGGATATAGATCGTTCTAACAGTGTAGGAAAAGAAAGTTCCAAGTGTGAAGAAGGATGGGGAAATAATTCCAAGAGCTGGGACTCTCTGGCTGACAGGTTCATGAGCCGTATTGAGCACAATTCAGAGATGATTCGTAACCTCAGTCACAATGTCGATGACTTCAAGGATTTGATTGAGAAGCTTATTAAAGACTACCCACCACCGCCGAAGGAGTAATTCGTCATTGGTATTGGCATCCCCTTGGCTTGTTCCAAGCTTGGGGGAGTGCCGCGGTATCACATCATTATCTTTTACTCATTTACTTTTTAAATAGAGTCATATCATGAATAGAGAAGTTATCTTATAGAATAGTTTGTGGTGTGGAAGTATCCTCCTTAGTTGGTTATCTATGTATCCCTTGGTGTGAGTTGCGGTAATGAAATTTTAATGAGAAGTTTTATCGTTTACTTTCTGCACACTTTATTTTAGTTTGCAATCTTTCTTATATGACTAGTCTTGTTGATTAGTATTGGTATCACTTTGGGAGCATGAGTAAATTTAGTTGGTTTTGGCAACCTTAGCTTGGTCAATAGCAACATTACCTTGAGGTTTGAGTAGAAAAGAAGAAAGAAGTGCTTGTAGTTACATCACTTCAGTTTTCCTTCATGTTTGGCTTATAAGCATTATTAATCTCAAAGTTAAAATCATTGTACCTTCAAGGAAGTTTGCATGATTGTTCCTATTATATGTATGTTTGTTTCATGCAACTCTTATGCTTGCTACCTAGCCTTGCTAGCCAAAAAGTTGTATTGAGAGGGAATACTTCTCGTGCATCCAATTCCTAAAAGCCAAGTTACTTCCAAAGAGTCCACTATAAATTCCTATGCATGGTATTTCAAACCATTTCAAGTAAATTTTCATGTGCTACCTTTCAAAAACCTTCAAATACTTCTCATTTTGTGCCACTGTTTTTAGCTCATGAGGACGTAGTGGATGGGTTTGTTATCTTCCATACTAAATTAAGTACCCCTCGACTAGGCAGCTTCATCTGCTCGTCATTAATTTTGCAAGGGAGCTGGTCAGACCATTGTAATCTCATAATGAAAAGAAAAAGAGCACTCCTCCATGGTATGTGAAAGTTGGTGGGCACCCGATGGAATCAAGAACTCCGTTCTCACTTGTTTGAGAAAGGAAAAGGTGGGGAGGAGTGCTAAGCTATAAAAGAGCACCAATGTGCCAATTAATCAACATCTCGGAACCGCTCTCACTTGTTTACTATGGAAGATATCAAGAACTCCGTTGCTAGTCGTTGACAAAAACAACCACCTCTCAAAATAACTTTTACCTATGTTTTACAAATGAAAAGCTCTAGCACATGTTTAATCCCTGCTTCCCTCTGCAAAGGGCCTGTCTTTTACTTTTATGTTGAGTCAACCTATTCCCCTCTGTCTCAAGCAAGCATTTGAGTTGTTATGTTTCACTCATCCATATGATGATCCGTTTAATCATGTTTACTAACTTCTTTTGTAGTACAATTCTTTTGTCTAAAGGAATATATCCTTGAAAGCTTTCTATGAATGCAAAAGTTTGTTTCATTGAGCATATAGTTTTTGCTATATAAGCTCTGTTTTAAAAAGGCTCTGTTCAAAAGCAAGTATAGTTTATTTATTGTTCTCTGACCAAGAACTAAGGTTTGCCACCACCAATTATAGTTTACCTAGTGCATCCTTGTTTGTGATTCCCTTTTACTTATTGCAAGTCTATATCATATAAAGGGAAGTTGCTGTCTATTATACCTTGTGCCTTGGTAAATGTGATGCTTCTTGTCCATATTTTGATTATTGACACTTCACTCCATAAACCTGTGGTCATGTTTACCGAGTTTAGTTTTCGCTTGGGGACAACCGAGGTCTAAGCTTGGGGGTTGATACGTCCATTTTGCATCACTATTTTGTATCATAATTTACTATTATTCATTGATATATTTCATATTTAGAGATGATACTTATGTTGTTTCCTCTGTTTTTACATGTTTGATGATCATTGGAGGATTTGCTGCCGGAGTCAGGATTCTGCTAGAAAAAGGACCGTCAGGACACCATATTTCGGAAGATCGGGAAATTCCAAAAAAATACCAGAAAATTATATTTTACCAGAAGACTAAAGAAGCTGGAAGGAGAAGGCGAGAGGAGCAACATGGCAGGCTCACCACTAGGGGGCGCGGGCCCACCCCTGGCCACGCTGGCCTGTGGTGAGGCCACCCTGGCCCACTTCTGCCATCGCCCCTTCGCGTATTTCATCGTCCCCGAAAACCTAAGTGAGGGGGGCTTGGAGATAGACACCGCCGCCTCTGCGGGGCAGCAAACACCAGAGAGAGAAAAGCTCTCCGGCAGGCAGAAATCCGCCGGGGAAATTCCTTCCCGGAGAGGGGAGATCGTCGCCATCATCATCGCCATCGCACCGGACTTCATCGGGATCATCATCATCACCAACTCAAGAGAAAACCAACCAAATACTTTGTTCCCAACTTACGATGGGGTTGTCAATCTCACCGGTTTGCTGTAAACAAAGGAATGAGCGTATCGAGTGGAAAGCAATAGTAATATGCGAGTAAAGTAAATAGTGCGAGTAAAGTAAACAGGTGATAGCAATGTAAAGGAAATAGGACTGGGGTCCACAGTTCACTAGTGGTGTCTCTCCATAAGATAAAATAACACATGCTAGGTAAACAAATTACAGTTGGGCAATTGATAGAATAAAGACAATGTGCATATGTCGAGAGGATCACTATGAGATTTACTCTGGGCATTACAACAAGATACATAGACCGCCATCCAACTGCATCTATGATTAATAATCCACTTGTGGCGAATCAATCTGAGAACTCCACAAGTATTAAGTTGCGAACAATAGATAACTGCATTAAGCAAAGTGTGTAATGTAAACAAAGCATATGCCCTTGGACATATGAATGTTGTTTTCTCCCTAGTGGCAAGAGCACATCTACAACCTTAGAGGTTTCTGTCACTCCCCCAGATTAAATAGAGGCATGAACCCAACTATCGAGCATAAATACCCCCTCTTGGAGTCACTAGTATCTACTCGGCCAAGATAGCTACTAACAACGGAGAGCATGCAAGATCATAAACAACATAGAGATAACATAAGATAATATTCAGCACATCAACTCAATTATAACACCAATATTCATCGGATCCCAACAAACACAACACGTAGAATTACATAACGGTAATCTCGATCATGTAAGGCAACTCACGAGATCTAAATATGAAGCACATGGTGGAGAAGACAACCATCTAGCTACTGCTATGGACCCATAGTCCAAGGTAGACTACTCACTCATCGCGCCGGAGGCAAGCATGGCGATGAAGAAGACCTTCGGTGGTGATTCCCCTCTCCGGCAGGGTGCCAGGAAGAGCTTCTGGACCCTCCCGATCTCGGGTCGACGACGGCGGCGGATCACGATGTGTTTCTAGAAAATTGATCGGGTACTTAGGTTTTTCCCGTCGGGGGGTCTTTATAGGCGAAGGGACATCGTCAGAAGTGGACCGAGGCGGCCTCACACATAGGAGGCGCGGCCAGGGCCTGGGCCGCGCCGCCCTACTGTGTGGCCGGCCTGTGGCCCCACCCCGTCTCCTCTTTGGTTCTCTGGAAGCTTCGGTAAATTTCTGGATGACTGCCTTTTGTTTTGTCCAATTCCGAGAATATTTCATGTGTAACTTTTCTAAAACACAAAAACAGCAGAAAATAGGGAACTAGCACTGTGGCATCTCGTTAATAGGTTAGTTTCGGAAAATGCATAAAAATGCCACGAAGTGTAACGAAACACTAAGCAAATGGTGTAAAAACAAGCATGGAGCATCAAAAATTATAGATACGTTTGAGACGTATCAGCATCCTCAAGCTTAACTCCTGCTCGTCCTCGAGTAGGTAAGTGAGAACAAAGAAATAATTTTTGAGGTGACATGCACCTACAAAATCTTGACCATCTATGTAAGCATTGTGTGCTGGGATCAAAAGAACTTAAAACATGGGAATGAAAGATATAATCTTGATAGAAGAAACTTAGCAACCATGTTATAACATGAAAAAGAACACAAATGAAAGATCACGAAAATGAAACAATGAAAGTCAAACGTGTGTTCAAATCATATGGAAAAACATAGCAAATGGTTTTCAGCTTGTCCTTCATGAGAAAGCAAAACATAAATGCATAGGACACCTTCAAGTTTAAGAGGGCAACTAGATATAAATAATTTAAGAACAAGTGAAACCAACATCATGAATCAATCAATAAAAACTTTAGGACAATGCACATTATACTCAGAATGACAACTATGCTCTCTTAGATGGTGCATAAAGGTAGAAGGTGGTGACTCAACATAAAAGTAAAAGAAAGGCCCTTTGCGGAGGGAAGCAGTGATTAAACATGTGCTAGAGCTTTTCATTTGTAAAACAGAGAGATAAAAGTTGGGTTTTGAGAGGTGGTTACTTTTGTCAACGACTGGCAATGGGGTTCTTACTATCTTCCATACAAAAATGAAGCAAGTTTTTGAGAGAGATTGGCACTTTTGTGCTCTTTTATAAAGCTTGGCACTCCTCCCCACCTTTTTTCCTTTCTCAAACCATGGCTAACCGATTCCATCGGGTGCCCACCAACATTCACATACCATGGAAGAGTGCCTTTTTTTCTTTTTTTGTTCTTCTTGGAATAAGACAATATGGAAGATAGCAAATCCGACCACTACATCCCCATGAGCTGAAAACAGTGTCACAAAACGAGAAGTATTTTGAAGGTTTTTTCAAAGGTAGCCCATGAAAATTTACTTGGAATGGCTTACAAATACCATGCATAGGAATTTATAGTGGACACATTGGGAAACTTGGTTTTTAGGAGTTGGATGCACGAGTAGAGCTCATACTCAGTACAAAATGAGGGCTAGCAAAAGACTGGGAGCGACCAACTAAGAGAGCAATAACGGCCATAATCATGCAGAGCGACAAAGCAACATTAAAAGAAGCATAAGATGACATCAAAAGTCAAAAACTAAATGATCATAGAGGCTTATGGAGACTTTGTATGAGTCTAACATGTGTAAGCATGCGCCAAGTCAACCCAAATAAAACATCAAGGAGAAAACCAAAATAATGCTTCCAAATAATTAAAAACAACGCATGATTTTTTTAAAGACTCATTAAGCAATCTCAGTCATTTGAGACAAGTCATGCTACAGTAAAACCACTAAGCATAATATAAAAAAGACATCAAGCACGACATGCAAAAGCCTAGGCCGCAGTCTACACAAGCTCCTTTTTGTACCACTTTTTTGCATAAAGCTTTTTTCTCTTTTCCAACACCATTCGAACTCTTTTTTAAACAACTCTTTTTGATGAAAGCCAACATGGACCAGAGGTCAAAATACACCTTGATGCAAAGACATAATAAGATCTGAACACAAATCAAGGCGAAAATCGAAAGCTAAACGCAGTTCTAGAAAAAGAGAACACTCGTTGAAACGATAAGAGTGAAAAATGGAGTGTTCTTGGCAAATGAAAAGCAAGGCAACTTCTCCAAAATAAATTTGTTAGGGTCCAACCATTTATTGCAGCAAACAAAACTAAACAAAACTGAAAACTAAAGCAACTAACGCTCCAAGAAAAACGCATAGTGCATGAAGCAATAAAAATATAGTGTGTTGAAAGGTGACCTGATTTTTGCCGATGAAGAAGGGGTGCCTCGGGGGCATCCCCAAGCTTGAGCTTTTGTCCATTTTTCAACTCATCTCATCATTCTCCAATCCCTACACTTGAAAACTTCCTTCATACAAAACTAAACACAATTCTATTAGCAACATTAGTGTAAGCATAATAATGAATCAATCCCTTTTTTGCTTCAGGTTTCGATTCAAAACCACCACATATAAAGTATATAATATACTACTGTAGGAACTTCCCCAAAAGTTCCGTGATCAAAAGAACTCAAAAAGAAAGCGATCAAGCGGCAAACACAAATAATGCCAGAAATCTGTCAAAATAGAACAGCTGACAAAGGTCGAATTTTTAGAGGGTTTTCTGCTGCTCAAATTAAAAAGTGTTAAACTAATGAAAGTTTGGATATAACCTGGGGAATATGCACAAGAAATCGCAGGTCCAAAAGATATACCGAGAATTTTCACGAATTTTTACGGTGGAACACCGAAATCTGTTTCAGGACAGCAACATCCCCAAATCTTACTTCACTCAAATTAGAGGCTTCTCTTGGCACAAAAACGAAATAAAAATGATAAGGAGAGGTTATTACAGTAGTAATAACTTCCAAGACTCAAATAAAAGAAAAAGAACTGAAAGTAAAAACATTGGGTTATCTCCCAAGAGTGCTGTTTTTTTCTTTAACGCCTTTGAGCTAGGCGCAGAAAGTGCGAATCAAGTAATATCAAGTGATGAGGCATTAGGGTCAACGGGTGCCTTACGTCTTCCTTTCTTATCTTTGCTCTTGACTCTAGGAAAGACGTGACTATTGTAAGGTGGAGAGATGAATCTTATATTGCCTTTTCCCACATCTATAACGGCGCCCAGGAGCTTTAGTAGAGACCTTCCAAGTGTGATTTGTCCTTTTCCTACACATTCAATAACAAGATAATCAGTAGATACCATTCTTCCTAGGACTTTTGTATAAACTCCTTCAGCTATTCCAACAGGAAATATAGTGGCATTATTAGTAAGAGAAATTTCTTCTCCCCCCTCAGAAAGCTTCCAAAGACTCAGAGATTCATAAACATCCTTTGGCATGAGACAAAATTCAGACATAATATCACAACGAGCATGAAAAGTTTCACCACCAATGGTGATTTTTACCGTAGGATACCAACTTGAAGGTTTAGAATTTGTTGGCACATAATCAAAATGCTGGCGCAAAGTACTATAGCAATCATTCAAATAAGCAGTATGAGTCTCAAGAGTATTAAGTCTATTAAAAATACTCACAAGAGAGGAATCAAAATCAGTTGGCATGCTATAAATTGTAATCAACTTTTTTATAATATTGAAAGCTTGATCTCTGTCACAATGAAGGAAATCTCCTTCTGCAGTAGCATCCAAAGCATATCTATAACGAAGAGCAAGTCCAAAGTAAAAGCAACTAAGAAGCACACTCAAAGTCATTTTTGGTTCAGTTTTTCCATGCCAATCATAAATTCTAGACAAGGCTTCCTTGAAACTTTTCTCACTCTTTTGCTTGAAAGTGAAAATCATATCCTCGGGCGACATAGTAGTAGCAACTAAACTAGACATAATAAACAACTATAAAGGAAACTAATTTTTTTTGTTTTTTATAAAATGAAACAAGTAAAAATAAAGTAAAGCAAAACATAAAACAAAGTAAAGGATGTGCGTGCGAAACTCCCCTTGCAGAAGTCTTCTTTTTACCCGGCAACGGCGCCAGAAAACTTGTTGATGGCGCGGTGTTAAATAGTGCCAGAGAACTTGTTGGCGTATAGTTGATGAAGAAAATGACCGGCCAGTTGAAAACCCTAAGAGAAGGTTTGATGAATATAGCAGCAAGTTTTCCCTCAGTTATAAAACCAAGGTTATCAATCCAGTAGGAAAAAGCCAATACTCCAGAAGGTGATGCTTGCTAGCTTCGCAATAGCTCCGGACAATTTATAGGGCGCCTCGTCCAGTGCTTTGCTTTGCCAGCTGCAACGCGGAACCTGCACACAACACAACCAAATACTTTGTTCCCAACTTACGATGAGGTTGTCAATCTCAGCGGTTTGCTGTAAACAAAGGAATGAGCATATCGAGTGGAAAGCAATAGTAATATGCGAGTAAAGTAAATAGTGCGAGTAAAGTAAACAGGTGATAGCAATGTAAAGGAAATAGGACCGAGGTCCACAATTCACTAGTGGTGTCCCTCCATAAGATAAAATAACACATGCTGGGTAAACACATTATAGTTGGGCAATTGATAGAATAAAGACAATGTGCATATGTAGAGAGGATCACTATGAGATTTACTCTGGGCATTACAACAAGATACATAGACCGCCATCCAACTGCATCTATGACTAATAATCCACTTGTGGCGAATCAATCCAAGAACTCCACAAGTATTAAGTTGCGAACAACAGATAACTGCATTAAGCAAAGTGTGTAATGTAATGTAAACAAAGCATATGCCCTTGGACATATGAATGTTGTTATCTCCCTAGTGGCAACAGCACATCTACAACCTTAGAGGTTTCTGTCACTCCCCTAGATTAAATAGAGGCATGAACCTAACTATCGAGCATAAATACCCCCTCTTGGAGTCACTAGTATCTACTCGGCCAAGATAGCTACTAACAACGGAGAGCATGCAAGATCATAAACAACAAAGAGATAACATAAGATAATATTCAGCACATCAACTCAATCATAACACCAATATCCATTGGATCCCAACAAACACAACATGTAGAATTACATAACGGTAATCTCGATCATGTAAGGCAACTAACGAGATCTAAACATGAAGCACATGGTGGAGAAGACAACCATCTAGCTACTGCTATGGACCCATAGTCCAAGGTAGACTACTCACTCATCGTGCCGGAGGCAAGCATGGCGATGAAGAAGACCTCCGGTGGTGATTCCCCTCTCCGGCAGGGTGCCGGGAAGAGCTTCTGGACCCTCCCGATCTCGGGTCGACGACGGCGGTGGATCGCGATGTGTTTCTGGAAAATTGATCGGGTACTTAGGTTTTTCCCGTCGGGGGGTCTTTATAGGCGAAGGGGCAGTGTCAGAAGTAGGCTAGGTGGGGCTCACCACAGGGCCGCGCGGCTAGGCCCTAGGCCACGCCCCTGGTGGTGAGACCACCCTCTGGCTCAGTTCCGTCTCCTCTTCGTTCTCTAGAAGCTTCGGTAAATTTCTGGATGTTCGGCTTTCGTTTTGTCCAATTCCGAGAATATTTCCTGTGTAACTTTCTGAAACACAAAAATAGCAGAAAACAGGAACTGGCACTATGATATCTTGTTAATAGGTTAGTTCCGGAAAATGCATAAAAATGCCACGAAGTGTAGCGAAACACTAAGCAAATGGTGATGAAACAAGCATGGAGCATAAAAAATTATAGATACGTTTGAGCCGTATCAACATGTCAAGACATCAGAAATATCAACAAGGAAAGAAGATAGTTTGGATGCTTTGATAAAAGCAACAAGTATCACAAGAAGGATACCAAATAAATAAATTTGCAATTTCATCAATATTGCAATGTGAGCTTATTGAGGAATTGATATGCAATAAGATTGCTAAATTGACATATATGGGATAGGAGAATCATAAGCATGATTTTACATGTTCCAATAATATGCACTCATCTCAACTTACTCACATTGCAATAAAGAGGTTTCATTAAGACCTTTGCAAAAAGCACAACATTTGCAAATAAGGATTTCCATGCCATGAAACAACCTCACAAGGTTGGATGCAAGAAAGTATGCATGAAGAAGATACTTGTTACCGAGATATCAATGGTAGGATGTAGTAGTGATAGTGCTTGTTAGGCACCAGTTGGGAACCCCAAGAGGAAGGTATGATGAGCACAGCAGCAAGTCTTCCCTTGGTATGAAACCGAGGTTTATCGAACTAGTAGGAGAAAGAACCAACTTCTGAAGGTTGATGCTCGCTGGCTTGGCGACAGCTCCAGACAATTTATATATGGCGCCTTATCTGGGGCATAGCTTTGCACCAGCAGCAACGTGGAACCTGCACACAACACAACCAAAGTACTTTGCCCCAACTTACAGTGAGGTTGTCAATCTCATCGGTTTGCTGTAAATAAAGGATTAAACATATCGTGTGGTAAAAGATAATAGTTTGCTAGAAAGTAAATAATGCGAGTAAATAGTAAATGTAACATTAATGTAAAAGAATGGACCGGGGTCCACAGTTCACTAGAGGTGTCTCTCCATAAGATAAATAACATGCTGGGTAAACAAATTACAGTTGGGCAATTGACAGAATAAGAATGCAAACAAATGCATGTACATGTCATGAGGATCACTATGAGATCACTTGGGCATTATAACACAATACATAGACCATAATCCAACTGCATCTATGACTAATAATCCACCAGCTGGATATCATCCAAACAACCGTTGGGTATTAAGTTGCAAGCAACAGATTATCGCCTTAAGCAAAGTGTGTAATGTAAATAATACAAATGTCCTGAACACAAGATTGTTGTTTTCTTCCTAGTAGCAACATCACATCTATAACTTTAGAGGTTGTTGCCACTCCCCCAAGTACCAGAGGCATGAACCTACTATCGAGCATAAATACTCCCTCTTGGAGTCACTAGCATCTACTCGGCCAAGATATCTACTAGCAACGGAGAGCATGCAAGATCATAAACAACATAGAGATATAAATCACAATCAACTTGACATAGTACTCAATTTTCCCCACACGGCCAGGGGGTGGCCCACGCCGTGGGGGGGGGGGTGGCCGCCCTCTGGCCCCCCTCCGTCTCTGCTTTGGACTCCATCTCGTATCGGGAAAATAGGAACTTTGGCTTTTGTTTCGTCCAATTCTGAGAATATTTCCTGTGTAACTTTTCTGAAACACAAAAACAGCAGAAAACATGGAACTGACACTGTGGCATCTCGTTAATAGGTTAGTTCCGGAAAATGCATAAAAACGCCACGAAGTGTAACAAAACACAAAGCAAATGGTGCATAAACAAGCATGGAGCATCAAAAATTATAGAGACGTCTGAGACGTATCAAGCTTACGCCATAATAGCCTAGCTCACTCTTCCACTAAGGGGTACCTCAAGGCGGAACCGGGCCTTTACACAAAGCTCAGGGCACGCATCCACAGCTTAATTGGAGGCTCCCAAGAATAGCCACCAAGGCACCACAAAGCCACAAAGCCGTCTAGGGGTTCCAAGAACCCAAGAGTAACAACTAACAAACTTCTTACTTTCACTCCCACGAATCTCCGAGGAGACTCAAACCGATGGACCAAATACAATGGCAAGAGCACACAAAGTGCTCATATCCTTCTCACTCAAATCCTACCAAAGCAACTAATGCTATGGAGAGATATGAGACACAAAGAACTCCAAGATCCAGATTCACTATGTTCCCCTCACTTAGAGGAGAGATGGATTGGTAGAATATAGATCTAGATCTCCTCTCGCTTTTCCCTCAAAAATATGCAAAAATTATGGGAAGAATGGAGGAAGGGCAAGCTATTCAAAGTCAACAATGGAGGAGACAGAATCCCAAATTGTGGTTGGCTCAAGGAGGAAGAAGGGATATTTATACCCCATTCCAAAAATGTAACCGTTGCAGTCCCGGGGGCAGATTATCCGGGTTAAGTAGGGGCGGAATATCTGCCCCCCAAATAATCCAGCCCCTGGGGCAAAATTCCGCCCCATTACTGGAGTTGCACGCCCAGAAATTCGAGGGGAGGGGGGAATTATCCGGTCCCAAGTTTGGCAGACAATCCAGCCTCGAAGTAAACATCAACATGAAAATGGTGATAACTTTTGCTTCCGTACTTCATTTTCAATGATCTTGGGCTTGTTGGAATCACCACAACGAGCTCTACAACTTCACCATATAAACATCATAGTCCAACAAAGTTGGAGAAAACCAAATGATGAAAGGTTTGACTTCCCTTAAAAGATGAACTGGTAAAACCTTCAAACATAAAAAATACAATAAGAGTTTCATGCAAAATCCGTTTTTGATGAGCTAGAGCTTGTCATGGAAATAACCACAAGCTCTAGAACCTCACATGGATAAAATACAAATAAGAACCAAGAAAGATGATGCCAGTATGCAAAGGTTTGAGCTCTCTCCAAACGATATGATTAAGTTACTCACTTGAGATCCCCTCTTGATAGTACAACTACCGATCTTATAACCCGGTCTCACAACTAACACCATGAGACCGGTAAGAAAGAAACCCTATCAAGAACATACCTTTGCCTTGCACATTCCACTTGAGATAGATGATGACGGTCTTGTCTCCCTCAAGTTGGAACACCTTTCTTGATCGTGCTTGCTCGGTGAAGTCTTGTGAATTGCTCCCCCATACTCTACTATGGGAGAGACTCTTTTAAGCATGTCTTCACATATCCATGGTCACAATATAGATGGCAAGCTTCAAGCATATGATATCTTCTAGATGCCTATCTTGAACTTGCGCTTTGACATGATCAATTCTTGAATCAATTTTTCTTTCTCTATAATGATGGTGTCTTGAAGATATGCATGAGAGTTCACTTAATCTTAGTCTTCAAGACACACTTGATATAGGCTGAAATCCCTAACGACCAATCTTCAGATCACTCCATGAATAACATCTTGGTCATCACATAATCTTCTTCATAATCTTCTTCTTACAACCTTGAATCTAACAAATGGTTCAAGCATTGTCTATGGATAAGTTCTACACATATAACTCATTGCAACCATTAGTCCATATGGATTGTCATTAATTACTAAACAACATATGGGGCTCCATATGTTCTTTCAGCAGCTCGCATGATTTGTGGGGAGGAGGGGGAGAGTGGTGCTCGCGAACACAATGTTGGGTTGATAGTTTATAGGATGATTGAGAGGGGTCGCTACCGAGCTCAAGTGGCCGCCTAAGATGACTGGACGACCTCCAGGCAGTGCTAATGGCGAGGGAGGAAGCGTGTGGCCTCGTCACCCCTCTTTGGTAGAATTTTAGCTAAACGATGGTCGGCTGCAATGAGTTGGCAACATGTTTTGGGATATCTATTTGAGAAATTAGAAGATCCAGGAAAAAATAGGCATTGAAGTTCATTTAGGGCATTCAAAGAGAGACGTTTTGGCAATTTATTGGACAATTGCAGTTTTGGGGTTGTGACAAGTTTAGAGTGTCTTTAGGGTATAACCAAATCCACCCCCAATGTGAGAAATGCGAGAATTCCAAAAAAGGTGCCCAGGTGGATGTCCTTTTGACATCCATGGCGCCCTCACAACACATCAGCCTAAACACGCCGCATCATTATGTCCGCTGAATTGGACCCATCGAATCGACGGCTCGAAGCCCTCCTCCTACTCCGGCAAGCGGGCCTACGACATGGACATGGAGGCGCGAGGTCCACATGGCAACAATGAGCAAGATGACGAGTGTGTGTGTTTGGGGGGGGGGGTTGGGAGTTTGGAACTCTAGTTTTTTATTAAAAAAGCTCCATTGTAATTACAAGTAATTTTAGGAACTAAATTTGTTAAGATGCTCTTGAGAAAACCGGTGAAATTGCTATATCCCCGATGTGACATCACCTCCATATCTGCGTGGCAAAAGATTCTTCCAAAACGCCATCCAAGACTCCAAAACAAAAAGAAGACACACTAAATTGTGCAGTTCAAAAAAAAAACACTTGCACAGTACGGGCAGAATCGACAAAAATAACCCTTTCTGTAAACTTCAGCACAAAATAAACCGTCTTTGAAAATATTTCATAAAATAACCTCATTGAATGACACCCACAGCGGGGGCGCCATGTTAGTACGTATAACGCCCCGGTCAAAGGCGTCATAGTAACAAAGCTGACTCGCCACGCTGGACAGATGGGCCCCACTGTTGGGCATATGGCGCCCCAGCCTAGGGCGTCATACTCAGCTCAATAACGCCCTGGCTATGGGCGTCGTATGATAGCCCAATGACTTGCCAAATTTGCGAGGTCTTCATATGGCGCCAGGAGCAGGGGCGCCGTTTGTTGGACTACGGCGCCTCGACTTAGGGTGCCGTGCTATATATGGCATACATATAGTACAAAGTTTCTGAAATATATGATTCAAAACAAAATCTAATTAAGGTTCAAAAGATGGTAGTTATAGCCAGAATTTTTTGTGACGACAAGTTAATCTCACCACAACAAGTTCATGACAATACCATCAAGAGTTCACATCAAGTTCATAACAATACCAAACAAGAGTTCACGATGACAACAACTACACAACATCTGTGCACACTCTACACCATCAACTACATCATCTAGTTCTTCCTCTTCCCCCGTTTGGTTTTCCCATCGTCTTTGCTCTTCGCAACTCCACGCCTTCTCCTCCGAACATGCTGCAGCTCCTCCTCCTCTGACTCGCCCGCAGCCTCGATGACCTTGTCCTTACTTGCCTTCCTCGCGTATGCATCCGGAGTATAAATATCATTTGGCCCGTATTCCCGTGGCTTCCTCGGCTTCAAGTTGAACTGACGATGCTGGTGACTAGGCTCAGGTGCATTGGGGATCTGCGAGTCGTTAATTACATCATGCGTGTGTCCCTCGTCCTCCTCCCTCTCGACATCGCCCACATCTGAGTCCTCGAGAGAGTGGTGTGCAGCGCTTGACGAGGACCTCGACGAGGTAGGCACGACATCGTCGATGAAGCGGCAGCCTAGAAGAGCACCTAAGCCACGTGCCCAAGCTTTGGTACGCTGCGAAATTAACAAGTCATCAAGTTAGAAGATAGAAAAAATTGTGTATCAGATGGTTTGAGTAACAAACAGATGCATGAATATTTATTTCCCAAGCCTTCTTTGCACCATATGAAAAGGATGAAATTACCACTATAAGCAGGTAGTATCATACTACCATGTGAACATGCAGTAACAGCATTGATTCAAAAGTTTGAAAATATGGAATAGGTATGGGAGAAAGGAATGATCCTGCGAAACCAATGCAAAAACAGTACCAATGCAAAAACCAACGCGAAACCATTATATGGGGCATGGTCTTATTGACAGGAAGGGTTTGAAGCATCAAACAAATCAAGGTTCCGATCATCCGATGGTACAAATAGGACTAGATCAAATAGTCATGGGGCATGGTCTTATTGACAGGAAGGAGATTGAATTTCCAAATCCTAGCACAGACGTAACTGATACTGCATTCACCACCACAGTAAAGTTCATACTGCTCTATCATATCACTGCTATCTTTGAATTAAATTAATCTCTATGTAGACGCAGCAGCTAACATGTAGTAGCAGGCACAATTGTAAAGTTCATACTGCTCTATCATATCACTGCTATCACTGCATTCAGACACGCTGCAATAGACGCTGCAACACAACACCGCTCTGAGGCAACAATTTATTTTGATAGAACGTGGTGTTGTGTAAATATGTATTATCTGGTTATAGCTGAACAAATTCAAAATATCCATAATCGAGAATCATAATGGATAGATGGCCATGTCTCTAGATGACACAAGTACCAGTAAATGGTAAAATGACTAACCAAATTATGGAAGCTTTTATTTAGGTCTGTATGTAAGATTTTTATGGAAATTGACTAACCAAATTATTGAATTGAATCACATCCCTGGAAATAAACATGCACAATTTTTATCACAAAGTCTGCTGCAAATATTCTAATGATAGTGTTCACATTGGTTTGTTTAAATTGCCTTTTTCTTTGTATCTTGACATTATTAACTCTTTTCATTACAAAAAGAAGAAGATAATATTTCAAGGATAAAATTATCCATGTCATACCTCAGCAAAAGCTTTAAGGGCGTGGTTGGATTGTTCACCCGGAGGGTACTTCAGTGCCTCCCCAGCCTCGATGACATGTTTTGAGAGCTCAGTTTGCTATCAAAACAACCTTGGTCAATTTTTGCTCAAGCTATGCCCATATGTAGATATAGAGGAGAACTTACCGCAAAGCGGATGACCGGCGCCAATTGTGTTCGTCTACCTTCTCTGATGAGCTTGTTATACTGGATACTGGCCATCTGGTCGAAACCAGGGTTGGGTTCAAGCAAAATACCCTCACTTTCAAATGCCGGCGGGTTTAGTTGGGTACGAGCATTGGAACGATACCACACGAGATAGCGGTTGAATGCCTCCGTATTGAAAGGCCGCGGGGCAGACCTTGGAGTGGGATGCTTCAATCTTTCCTCAATCTCATCGATATCGGACAGGAACTTCCGGATGTGCGTGTCATGTTTATGTCTCCAATTCTTTATACCCTTGGTCTTGCTCTTGTCCAGGCTGCATATTCAATTTCATCATTGTTAATTGCATCCCGACAGCTGATATGAAACAATGAAAACAACAACACTGATATGAAGCACTTACCCATGCAGATATAAAGAAGTGTCCATGAACTCTGGCGGGGTCTCCTGATATAAGCCAAATTGTGTCATAACCCGGTGTGGCAAATGCATCTCGACAGCATAGTAACAAATCAACGGGCCACTCATACGCCAAAGATGTGCTTCGTTTAGACACTTTGGATTCAAATCGAATGTGGACACATGACCAATGTTACCCCCTGTGCCATATGGCTCCCAAGTCACCTGTGCAGAATACAATGAACTATATGGTTAGATCGATAAGCGGACAAGCGGACAATAAGGTGGACAAGCGAATGATCTTACATGCTCCGGGGCCATGATGTCGAGCTCGTTGCAGTAGTGCAAGTATTGTGTCTTTGAACTACCAATGAAACCTTCAACCTTGTCCCAGTAGTAAGCCCACGTAGGCCTACAGTCCGGATCATTATGGTCATCCCAATGGTCATAACCCAACCCTATGAGGCTGGGCCGCCCAACTGGCAAGCGCTCCCAACTCCATATCGATAAAAGGAGCATCGGACCACCGATATTGGCTTCCTTTGACCTACTCCTGTCCTTTGGATTCGTGCCCCTACGGCACGCCTCGTCCAGCTGCACAAACGGGAGAAATATGTAAGTATAAACTAGAGAAAAATTCAATGCGGTGAAGACATTATGCACAAGTGGTTACCTGGCGGTATAAATAAGCTAGGGCTGCTGTACCCCAACTTAGTCCGTGCTCCCAACCAGCAAATAACTGAAGCCACATATAGGGAGCGCGGTCGCCAGTGGAGTCAGAGAAGAGAACCCGGCTGATTACATACCAGCAGTAAGCCCGAGCATACTGCTGCACCTCCTCACTGTCTTCATCAAATTCAGGCGGGCACTCCTTGAAGTTTTCTTGAATCCATGCATACGTTGCACCGGCGGACTTCCCTGGCACTCCCGGCTCTTTCCCAATGAGGCCCACCATATTTTCACGCCATCCATCAGAATCAGTGCTAAAGCAAATAGGATCTCCTTTTATAGGCAGTGCAAGGATCATAGAAACGTCCTGCAGGGTTACTGTCATCTCTCCACAATGGAAGTGAAAAGTATGAGTCTCTGGACGCCATCGGTCAACGAGTGCAGTGATCGCACAAGGGTTCATCTTCGGCGTCGAACGAGACACAAGTGTGATGAAAGGGAGAAGGCCAGTCTTCCGGATATGCTTCGTGTATCGCTCGTCATACTTCATTTTATCATGAACCCCACCGGACCTCAGGTGGAGCTGGTCAAAAACCCTTCTATCCTCCTCCATATACCGCGCACGATGGAATTTATCGTATGCCTCATTGATAAGAGACATCCTGCAAAATATCCAAAAAATTTGCAAATATCAATAACTACCTATACTAGTACAAATATGAATCTATCATCAATACATGCCAATACTACTGCCATTATCAAAACCATTTTGGTAACACTAAAAATCATTTGCACTAGTAAGCTAAAAACATAATTTGCATGCAAACATAAAAAAACTAGATTATAAATTGAATAAGCCCTATTTAAAATTGCATCTTGCACTAGTTAGTACACTAGATTTATCTGCACCAACTACACCAGACAACGGCGGATCTTCATTTGCATCCTGCTATACTCTATAATCCCATTTACTCCACTAAAGAAACAACTCACAGAACAAGAGACAAGCAGAATCTTCGCTCCCCAGAAATTCCGTTCAAGGTCGCCATTGTCACCAGATACAAAGAATCATCTCAAATCGAAATAAAAACCTAACCCTAAAATCAAGATTTTATTACCTTGCAGCAGCCGACGATGGGGAGACGCCAGCAGAAACTCCACCGAACCCGAGGATGCAGCCTTCAACGAGGAGGGAAGCTCGAGCGGCCGCGCTCCATGGCGGCGGCGACCGGGTGGTGCGGCGGCGTCGTCGAGGCGGCCGGGTGGTGCGGCGGCGTCGAGGCGGCAGGGTGGTGCGGCGGCGTCGAGGCGGCAGGGTGGTGCGGCGGCGTCGAGGCGGCAGGGTGGTGCGGCGGCGTCGAGGCGGCCGGGTGGTGCGGCGGCGTCGAGGAGGCCTGGTGGTGCGGCGGCGATGCGGCGGCTGGGACGATGCGGTGGCCGTGGTGGTGCGCCGGCGGCTGGGCGATGATGGATATGGGCTGGGCCTTTCTGTCCCGAAAAGAAGAATGACGCCGGCGTCAAACAATGGTTCACAACGCCCCGGGCCAGGGCGCCATACTACCCAGGAGCGGGCCCGGCTAGTCCGACGTGGCTGGTCAACACTGTCACCACGGCGCCATTGACTACGGCGTTATTGAGCTGAGTATGACGCCCTAGGCTGGGGCGCCATATGCCCAACAGTGGGGCCCATCTGTCCAGCGTGGCGAGTCAGCTTTGTTACTATGACGCCTTTGACCGGGGCGTTATACGTACTAACATGGCGCCTCCGCTGTGGGCGTCATTCAATGAGGTTATTTTATGAAATATTTTCAAAGACGGTTTATTTTGTGCTGAAGTTTACAGAAAGGGTTATTTTTGTCGATTCTGCCCACAGTACGCTGCTTCCGGTGATCCAATCTCTACACTCGCTGGTCCTTCGACTGTTCCACAGAGCAGCAAAACATGTGCCTAGCACGTGCGGTCCCCAGAAAAGGCGGGAGTGAGACGAGGTCACATGTCCCTGTCGTCACGGGCCCACCCGCCGAGCTGTTCTCCGTAGGGCGGACGCCTTGGAGACTGAACCTGCCACCAACCCGCCCCACGATGCTACTCTGGACCCGACCCAAAGCCCACATGGGCCAGCCACACACACCAACGAAACCTCTCGCCAAGAAGTCTATGACTTAGAGCACTCACTGACGTGTGGGTCCATCAGCGACATGGCCCCACTAGTCAGTGGCTTGTTACGTGCGAAATAATGTCTGGCCGGTCACACCGACAGGCGAGGGCCAGCAGAGCGAAGTTATCCCCAGGGGCAGTGCGGCCATTTCGTCTGACGGGGGGAAAGATTTCAAAATTACTCAAGCTCGACCGATCCGGGCCGTCCGTGCCCGACGACAGGGAGCGTGGGCCGTCGGATGCTGGCCCCGCTCGCCGCCCCACCCCTACGGCTATTTAATACGCACTGCGCTCGGCCGCTCCTCCCCGGCCTCCACACCCCCTCCTCGCTCGCTCCCCCACCACCCTCTCTCTCTCTCGCCGCCGACGGATTCGCCTGCGTGAGTCGTCTCCTATCTCGTAAGCTTTGCTGCCCCCTTCGTACTTCGTCGGACGCAGTAGGTCTGGTCTAGAAATGAGATCTGTTTCGAGCAGTTGGTAGATGCGCTTTTTTTTTGAATTTTCTGGGCGGCGGAAGTGGTATTTCGAAATGAGATCTGTGCGGGCTTTGCTGGTTTCCGTTGAAACAATGGCTTGATCCGGTCCGTAGTTTTCCCTGCTGTAGATCTAGTTTCGATCTGTTTGGTGTGGATGCTGCGAGAGCTGCTGGATCTATGGTTTCTTACAGATCTGGATCTAGTTCCGATCTGCCTGCTGTAGTATATTTCTGAGTTACGAGATTTAAGTTAGTTTTGGACGAGTTGGAACATTTCGTGCGCGTCTAGTGTACGGGATGGTATCCGTGAGTCACTGTCAGCGAGATCTGGTGTACTGATTGGGTGGTGCTTTTCAGTAGGTGACTGAGCTTTGGATAGTGTACCATAGCCCGTAGGTTTCCGTCATACTATAACTTGTAGAAATACCGTATCTCGATGGGTTCAGCGTGATGGCATACGAGTTCAGTGAGGTTTGGGATCTGAATAACCACGTACCTTTGCTTCTCTCTGTATCAGTGGATGCTAGATTTGTGCTAGCCTGAGACGGCTGCTGAGTCCTGATTATGTGGTAAACGGTTTAGGCGTGGATAATGTAAAGTGACTTTAGCATGATAGCATAAAGCAACTACCCTAGTCTTACACCCAATCCTTAGTTTACCCATGCTTACTCCAATGTTTGAAACTAACTCTTCTGTGTGCGTCTCTTCTGTTTCCAGGGCGAAGATGAGGGAAATCCTGCACATCCAGGGTGGGCAATGCGGCAACCAGATCGGTGCCAAGTTCTGGGAGGTGGTGTGTGACGAGCACGGCATTGACCCAACTGGGCGCTACGTCGGCACTTCTGACCTGCAGTTGGAGCGTGTCAATGTCTACTACAACGAGGCCTCCTGCGGGCGTTTTGTGCCCCGTGCTGTTCTCATGGACCTTGAGCCCGGTACCATGGACAGTGTCCGCACTGGACCCTATGGGCAGATCTTCCGCCCTGACAACTTTGTCTTTGGGCAGTCTGGTGCCGGTAACAACTGGGCCAAGGGTCACTACACTGAGGGTGCCGAGCTTATCGATTCTGTTTTGGATGTTGTGAGGAAGGAGGCTGAGAACTGTGACTGCCTGCAAGGTAAATGAGCCCGTCACTTGCTGCATCCTGACAATTTGATAGATATGTTATTGCTTTTTCAGTGAAAATGCAGATGTTTATGCAATCAGCTGTTTTCTTACGAGGCGATCAATAGTTCATATAAAATGTATCACACATATATTATGCTAGATTTATTTATTGACTGTAATGACATTGACTTTCTAAGTAATTTTGTGCACTCAACATATGCCATATTAGTATTGAGATGTCTTACACAATTTGGGTGGCATATTAGTATTGAGATGTCTTACACAATTTGGGTGGCATATTAGTATTGAGATGTCTTACACAATTTGGGTGGCATATTTGAGATGTCCAGCATTAATTTTAATATCCATGATATAGGGTGCAGGCAATACTAAGCCTTAGTGATACTGTTCCTTCAAATTTGTTGGCCAACTAATTAGTTAGCATAACAACCCTTTTTATCACTGTAAATATTCTTACGAGATTATCTGGCAGTTCAACATGGTTTGTGTAATCCGCCCATTCATGAAACAATGCTCTTTTATTCTATCTGATTGCAGATATTTTGGTTGTATTTTTTCAAGTATGTGCTCCATTTAACCATTTTTTGCTGGTAAATAATTCCATATTTTACTTTTATCAGGGTTCCAAGTATGCCACTCTCTTGGTGGTGGTACTGGATCAGGCATGGGTACACTGTTGATATCAAAAATCAGGGAGGAATACCCTGACCGCATGATGCTCACATTCTCAGTGTTCCCCTCACCAAAGGTCTCTGATACTGTGGTTGAGCCATACAATGCCACTCTCTCAGTCCATCAGCTTGTTGAGAATGCTGATGAGTGCATGGTTCTTGACAACGAGGCTCTCTATGACATCTGTTTCAGGACTCTCAAGCTGACAACACCTAGCTGTAAGCTGCTTCAATCGTTTCTCGTATCTATTATATACTGAATAGTAATTTGTGCTTAACTAAATGTTCTGTAATCAACACCACTGCCTAATATTTATGCTGCATTGTCATTTAGAATTTGGAGTACACATATTTGTCACAGTTTTTTTTTAGAATACTGTGTAACATTTTCCATGTTTGCTATTTTGTGCAGTTGGAGATCTGAACCATCTAATCTCTGCTACCATGAGTGGAGTCACATGCTGCCTAAGGTTCCCTGGTCAGTTGAATTCTGACCTTCGGAAGCTGGCAGTGAACCTTATCCCCTTCCCTCGTCTTCACTTCTTCATGGTGGGCTTCGCTCCACTGACATCCCGTGGATCTCAGCAGTACCGTGCCCTCACGGTCCCTGAGCTGACCCAGCAAATGTGGGATTCCAAGAATATGATGTGCGCTGCTGATCCTCGCCATGGCCGTTACCTCACCGCATCTGCCATGTTCCGTGGAAAGATGAGCACAAAGGAAGTTGATGAGCAGATGATCAACGTTCAGAACAAGAACTCATCCTACTTTGTGGAGTGGATCCCCAACAATGTGAAGTCCAGCGTCTGTGACATCCCACCCACTGGCCTCTCAATGGCATCTACCTTCATTGGCAACTCAACCTCCATCCAGGAGATGTTCCGGAGGGTGAGCGAGCAGTTCACTGCCATGTTCAGGAGGAAGGCTTTCTTGCATTGGTACACTGGTGAAGGCATGGACGAGATGGAGTTCACCGAGGCAGAGAGCAATATGAACGACCTTGTCTCAGAGTACCAGCAGTATCAGGATGCGACAGCCGATGATGAGGGTGAGTACGAGGATGAAGAGGAAGACCTGCAGGCTGATGACATGTAAGGAGATCCATGTGGCTTTGCTGGGTGTTGATCTAGGGCAGAGTTTGATCTGTTTGGTGCTTTGTTCTTCCTCCCCTGTGCTGCGCATTGTATTTTCTATGTTTCGGAACCTTTCGGGTATTGTATCACTTTGATGCTGTTCGGTATGTTCTGCATTGAGGTTTCTGGACCTCTGGTGGTGAATTGAAAGCCTTTCTGCATTTATCTTTGTGTGCAAATGGTTTTGTTAAACTGTATGCAATAGCATGTCATGGTTCATCATAGCATTTGCTTTGTCTGTCTTTGACCTGTATCCTTACGTGCAATTAGCATGGCACGCCCCTGATTAGGTATGGTTTCTGATGATTATTTCACAAAATCACAAGAACAAAATTTTCCCTGGAATACTATGTTAAGGCACAAGATGCGGTCGTGTGATGTAAATCTCGGAACTGTACAATAAACAACTACGAAAATGGACCACATTTCAGACACGCAATTCGCATGTTGGAGGATGACATTTTTAAGGCTATGTACTCCTTTGCATTTTTTATTTAAGGGAAAACACTGGAAATTGCCATTACAATTTTGCTCTTCGAAAAGATGCCACTCCAAAACTGCGAAACTTCTCTAGATGCCGTAATGCAAATTTCAGTACAAAATGCCCACATCTTCCTTGCTCTTTTCCTTTAAGACAAAAGAAATACCCACTCCGAACCATATTGTGTCTACATCCAATTAGCGATAAGTAATATGGATCACATGGAGTATTACATCCAACATCTGCAATTTCCTAAGACTACGAAAGCAGACGCCACCCCCCAGCTACTACCGGCAAATTTTTTTTTATTGCACTTTTTTTCAGCTATTTTAGAAGTAGCATTAATTTAGAGGTAATATCAGAATTAGGACACCATTGCGTCCGCCGGACTCGATTAGAACAAATCGTATCCGGCGGATGCGATTAGAACGAATTCCATCTGGCGGATTCGACTAGCTGGCGAGGTGCATGCAAGAAGCATGCAATTCCATCCGGCGGATGGAATTCATTTTGTCCTGCTAAGCGCACCCCAAAGTGGCATCTGTTTGAGACAAGTTCTTACTATTTGCATTAATTTGAAACGTCGGAAAACAACTAGCACGAAATAATAGGCGGAAAAGAACGAGCGGGAAAAAACAGTCGGAAATAAATCGTGACGGGAAGAACAGTCGAAAATAAATCGTGACTGCTGTGCTCTCGACCTAGATCATGCTTACAAATATATGTCAAATATGAATATGTATATAAATTATTAGGATACAAAGATATGATGATCATATAGATCATCGACGGCGCGGAGCACGTGGTGGTCCTCGTGGCGGAGGCGTCGTCCATCCATACCTGTTAGGGGCCGCTCGATAGTACTGAGTGCTCTCGACCTCCTGGTTGTCAGTCTGTGACTGCTGTGTGGGATCAGGTGGAGGAGTAGTAAGCAAGGCCATATAACCACCCGTAGGGTCCGAGTTAATATCGATGTCATCAGTCATCCAAGTTGATCCCTGCATAGGCGATGTCCCTCCCTGTGCTGTAGCGTGCAATGCAAGAAAATATATTAGGAAATTATGGCTATGTATAACTTAAGAAATAAAACAACTGTGAACTACACGTACCTTCTGACATGGCCATCTGTGGAGTATAACCAAAAATCTGCGACGCTATGCCTCCATACTGCGGCTGGCTCATGTAGTCATACTCCGGCTGCTGCACATAGCCTGAACCTCCAGCCTGGTAAGGATCAGGCTGCTGCTGATGCTGCCAAGCTGAACCTCCAGCCTGATCAGGAGCAGGCTGCTGGTGAGGCCAACCTGAACCTCCAGCCTGATCAGGAGCAGGCTGGTACTGATGCTGCCAAGCTAAACCTCCTGCCTGATCAGGAGCAGGCTGCTGCTGAGGCCCAGCAGAAGCTCCAGCCTGGTAAGGATCAGGCTGCTGCTGATGCTGCCAAGCAGAACCTCCAGCCTGATCAGGAGGAGGTGGCCTCGGTCTCGACGTGGAACGCCGCGTAGCTGAACGTCTAGGCTCAACAGTAGAAGGTGGCCTCATACTCCCCTGTGGATCAAGACGTGGACGTGGTGCATGCCTGAGAGGGGCTGGAGGCGTAGGCACTTCTGGAAACCGCGGTGGACGCGGCGTCCAAGTATGAGGATCCATTTGTCCACTTCTCTAACGAACATCATCAGTAGTACGACAAATGAGAGTGGAGTAAATAGAACGCAGCTTCTTCTCCAGCTTGCCCAGAAAGGTGACAACAGGTTGGCGTGGAATTAGAGACGTCATAGACTGAGAGCGTGTGAAGTTGTAAATATCATTAACGGCTCCGTGAGCCTCATCGGCCTACAAAAATTGAACAAAAAATAATATGTACGATTAGCTACAAAATAGAGAGTTTACCATATCAACATTTAATTGTAATAACTTACAGCTTGTATTCTTGAGCCTGCCGATGATCCTGCATCATACATATCACATAGTGCTGGTTCAAAATATCCCTTGGGGTCTCTTGCCTTAGTGAGACATGTGCGGGTACATCTGTTGTACCTCCTACAATACTCCTCAAAGAGTTGAGGATCGAATAGAACATCTGAGGACCAAACATTATTCGGCGCATATTCCCACTCTCTAATGTATTTTCCAACAAATGTGAGCCACTTCGCCACGGTCCTATTTGTGCCCTTCCTTTTTAACCTGTTATTACAAATTATAATATTAGCATCATAATAGCAGCAGTCTGCAGGTATGTATCTTATAAAAAATAGCAGCAGTCAACAGTACTTACTCGTGGATTTCTGCTAGTAAGGGCTCATCCGCTGGAGGTGGAACTATATCCTGAAGAAGATAAAATTATCTCATAACCCTCTGTTGAGACATCTCCTCCACAAATATATCAAACACAATCTTGGACTTTGTAAGCCAGTATTCATGATCTCTTGTGCACAAATAAGAAAGCCCACCAGGATATCTAGCTGTGATACTTGCAGGAGAATATGGGTCCCAGATTACCGCATCGCCGGGGTAAAAATCAAATGCCTCGGTAATCGACTGGTAGCAGCCCCTAACCTGGTCAAAGGCAAACCGTCTCTGTATGTAAAAATTAAGAGTTAGTTTGTAAAACACGTATTTTAGCAATGCAAAATAAAAACAATATCGTTACGCAAGAACTGATGAACAGCTACAGGAAAACTAACACCAACTAAACCAAAATGCGACAAAATGAACCAACGAAATCTCTCCTAAAGCTAACCCATTTGTAGATCGGGCTATCCTCTACTTCTTGCAACAAATTTGACTGATTTTGATCAACAAATGCTCTCAGAATCGAAGGAATAAGATTTGAGAAAGAGATGTTTGAGCTGAAGCTGAGAAGAGAAATGTGAGAAGAGCTAAGAGAAGAAGCAAAGGCGAGTGGGCGAGGCTGCTGCCGAGCGGGGGGGGGGGGGGGGGGGCAGCGTTTTCTGCTCCGGTCGACGTGGCCCCCACGCCTGCACTCGAATCCGCCGGCTTCGACAAGGCTCCACTCGAATCCGCCGGCTTCGACATGTCCTGGCCCGCCTCGAAAGGAGCAATCGCATCCGGCGGGTGCGAGTAGTCAGGCCGGCGTGCGTCGGCTGCCTCGAAAGGCGTGTAATCGTGTCCGCCGGATGGGATGTGTCGGAGTCACATCTGTCGGCTACGACGGTGCCCTACTTTCGTAAATACTAAGCTAATCATACTACTTCTAAAATAGCTGAAAAAAGTGCAATAAAAAAAAAAATTCGCGCTACTACCGTCGTCCAGGATTGTCATCCATGGCCTGGGCGACAGGTGCTGAGCTGAACATGTCAACCATGCAACGGTCCAATGTTAGATGATTAGAACTTATCCTATAGGACCTGCACGATTAGAACTTATCGTCCAGGAGACCCAATTATTGTCCGCTCTAATCATCTAGGCCTGAACGATAAGCTTTTGCATGGCTCACAAGCACCTGTCGTCGTTCAGGCCACGGTGTATTATTTATGTAAATTTCAAAATTCGTGTATTGTTTCTGAAAATTGAATAAAAATAAATAGTATTTGATTATTTTTTCCAAAAAATGAGCATTCTGGCATAAAGTTCCTGTATTTCTTTCAATTCTCTAACTTCTATGTTACACCATGGAGTTTAGTTGCCTTAGCAAATCCTGAAAATACTCTGGACGAGAAGAACTGCTTCACATTTTTCATTTACAAAGCATCCATCTTCAGCTACAGGAAATGATTTCTAAGCCGCCGGTAACTGTGCTTCGAGCAGGATGTTTGAGGCCAAATTGACATCATTATTCGTCAGTGCAAGAGCCTGAACTGCAGAAGCACGATCAAAACCCATGGAAACCAGCGTGGTGATTGAGGACTCCATTGGATCCGGGGTAGTTGCGTGTGCGCCCTGAACCAAAAGGCAACATTGACCGGGAAGACGTATCAGATAAACCAGTGAATACCTGCTGTGCTCTATCTTAAGAGTAATACTGAGAACAGAAATGAAATTATGACCATGTAACATCACTGAAGAGCAAAAACAGATTATTGTTTTGCATAAGGGATCCAATAATGCCACTTCTTAAATGGCTGTGGAGGCAACTTTATCTTATGACTGGCAAGATCATTCCACGTCCATGGATGCATGCTAAGATCATAATAGTTTCACAGAGCCAACATTTATTACCAAACAAGGTAAGAATTGGCATGATGTCCAAATTCAGCTAGAAAGGATTAGACATAAACTAACATATTAAGCTACAAATAACACAGCCACAAGGTGCTACTCCGTCCGTTCCAAATTAGATGACACAGTTTTTTTTTTCAAAGTGAGGGAACCTACACACTGAAACGCGTCTAGATACATGCGTATCTAGGCCAAATTTGACCAAAGCTGCGACAATTAATTTGAAACAGAGGGAGTAAGCCATAAGCTATATAAAGCTTATTTCGAAATATGTGGTTTGCAGGGAAACTATAATAAAGTAGTTATATCTGCAAAATCTGGATTTCCTTGAGCACTCTTTTATTGTATCCAATAACTAAATACTAAACAGAATGAATGGCCTTTAAAGGAGTACTGTATTTCTTTAGAAATATATAGATGCTTTAGTCTGCTTATCCCTGTAAAAAATCAATATATTGCAAATACTTGCCTCCGTCTGACGAGCTTGGTGACGAGGAATGTTTTCATCACTACTTACAACTGGCAATCTTTGGTAAGAGATGTTAGACCATGGCCATGATAACCGCGAGAACACTGAAGTTGCACAATCTGGGACCTGCAAAAATCAAGTTTTGTTTACAATGTGGTTGTAGGTATTTAGAGGCTGTAGGTATTTAGAGACTGGTACAAACGCTTATCACATATGCACATATAGTAAATCTTACAAGGAAACACAAATATCCCATAAAGAAAAATGCTATTCAGAAAATTTTCTAACCAACTACTATAGTTAATGGTTGATGTCAATGCCAACAGAAAGCTTTAGTCAGATATCTATACAGGTTGTTTAGACACTGCACACACATAACAATACCAATATGCCAACATCTGGGCCATATGTATAAAATAAACTCGTAGAGCAAAAATAATTGTACGTAGAAAGGATGGCTATTAATTGATAATTTGATAATACACAGAAGCACAATTCACACTTCTGGAATGACGTTGGCAGAGTGCCTTATTCACACTTCTGGAAGATCTTAGTAAATTACCTTCAGCCTGCGGATACCAAATATGTTTAGGCGGTACAAAAGTCCAGCTAGTATACCAGACAGTCCAGGTATAACAGAACGCCTTCCAGATGAAAAAAGAAGCTGAAGATATAAATTAAAACTTAAAGCTACAACACAGCGGAATTGTGGAAGATTTAAGACAAGGATAACAGTTATCTCAGAACAAACCTGGAGTCCTGCCAAATATATGAATGACTTGTCAGATAAACGCAGTCCAAATATGCGGAACTTTGTTGAGATGGGAATGTCAAAGAAGAAGGGTACATAAGATGCAAATATGAGGCCATATGGTCCAGATGTCAATGGGTTGAAAGATTGATCTGCATTTCCAAGACGAAGATGTTAGACAAAAGTCGAATAACTACATAAGCATGAAAAGTGCGAATCCAAAAAACAGACAGAAGTAAATATAAACAGTCCAACTGGTAAATACATTACTCCCTCCGACCCATAATACTCTTCGCTAATACGAATGTGTCTAGACACATTTTAGTGTTTAGATACATCCGTATTGGCGAAGAGTAATATGGTTCGGAGGGAGTACAACAGTTAGCTACAAGAAAAAGGGACCGAACTTAATGTGGTGAAAACTAGTAGTATTATTGGTTATTTTGTTGTTTCCTCGATTAGAATCCATCATTCAAAGCTTGTTACAGGAAGGCTTAAATAGATGGGGTACACAAATACTTTATGTTAAGAGCACCAAAACTAAGATATGTTGAAAGCACACCATGTTTGGCCATGAAAAGACCCTTGTGGTCCTCAAGGAAATCAATTTCCAATTTAGATGTATCTAGATGGCAGATAAACATTCCCATCAAATATCAAGCAAAACTAACATAAGATTTCACATCTAGCATCAACTGTAACCAATCCATATGAAGCAAATATACTAATCTTGGTACTCCCTCCGACCCATATGACCTTTCGTAAATATGGATGTATCTAGACATATTTTAGTGCTAGATACATTCGTATTTGCGAAAGGTAATATGGGTCGGAGGGAGTACCAACATTTTAAAGCAGCATTTGACTGGATGAGGCGTTATGAACACAAAAAGAGCAGCGATATACCTTTCAGGTAACCTAAAGCTAGGATCTGAAGCAGTACAGACACGGTCATGGAGAATACTATGAATACCTGCACGTTTAAATATACTACATCAGCATCAGCAAATAAACATGAACAAGCACATGTGCACTGTCTTAAGCAAAATCTTTACTCACAGCATACTTGTTCGAACCTATCTGCCGCTCAAACACCCTGAAGTAGTACAACAAGGCCACTCCAAAGATCAGCTCGGGCGATGATGAGAAAGCAAACATTGAGGCTATCACCCTCCATATCCGCAGTTTCTCGTAAACATTCTGCATTGAAAATGGACAGAGAAATCAACCAGCTGCATTTCGCAACGATATAGTGATCCCCACTTCCCCATACACCTAGCCAATGCCCAACGGCACCTCAAGGCGACGAATTGACACAGGCAACGGGAATAAGTTTGCAACGATGTAGATACCACTGTTGGTTGACCTGTTAATTTTAACAGGAATAAAAGAAAAAGGCAGAAAAGGAAAAAGGCCTAGTCAAAATAAACGTTGAGGAGGAGGCCCACGAACCAACGTTCGTGGCCTCCTCGTACGCCAACTAACGCGCCCTGATCGGGGGCACCAAAACCAATACGATGGTTTGGTCCCCTGTCGCCTGCGCCATATAAAGGAGGGAGTCTGGCAGCGATCTGATCCCCTGGCTCTCGATCTGCTTCAGCTACTCCCTCACATCCAAACACCCTACCGATCTAGGGAGGCACAGCAGCGACGGGAAGATCAACCTAGATCACTCCCTGCACCACGCCTGCATCAAGCAGGCGACGATGGCGGCTCCAGCAATGAGTAATGTTCCCCATATCTCTCTAATCTGATGTTGATCACGTGTTCTAGTTGCTAGCAATCGTTGATTATGCACAGCACATTAAGTTATGTTTTTCCATCAATGGTATCAGAGCAGAATTGCTTAGCACTAGAACCAATTGTGATCTGTTGATCACTTTTATGATGATTAGATCATATTTTATGCAAGATTGATTATTGTTTTAGCCTCGGATTAGGCCCTGTTATGCATGATCAAATCTATTTTTTTGCTCACTGGTAATGTTAAAGGATCGAAATTGCTAGCCAATTAAGTCTATGAATGCAATTTGATGTTTTGGTTAAGTAGTTTCTGATCTACTATGTTCACGTTTGAGCAATTACATGAAGGGGGAGCACTTTTTCATGAATCATCAGTAGTCAAAATCCCCAATTTTTGTATGAACCCTAACCCTAGCCAAATTCCCAATTCGTTATCTGCACAAATTCATGATTCACGAGCACGAATTGGGGACTTACCTGATGATGCCGCCGGATCGTCGCCTTTTCCCTTCGGGAGCCGCCGGAGCACCCACAGCTCCGGCGAGGGCGAGGACCCCGCGCCGCCGTTCCCTCCCGACGGAGGAACGCGCAGGTTGGAGCGTCGCAAGACGCGGAACGGACGCACACGCCGGTGGCCGTCGCGCCGCTCGCCTCTGTCGTTGCCTTATGGCCGCCGGCTGGCCGGCGTGCATCTCCACCCCGCCGCCCCGCATGAAATCGACGCCGGCAGCCACGGTAGACAGCAGAGCGCGCGGGGCATGGTCCAGCGCACGCTCCTCCGGCTAGCGCGGCCACCGCGTCGGAATGAAGGAAGGGGGAGGGCACCGCGTCGCTTGGCGTCGCCGGCGCCGGCGCCGGTCGGCGTGCCTCCTCACTCACTGGCGTCGGCGCTCTCCTCACTCACTGGCGCCTGGCGCCGAAATGGTCGGGAGGGGGTGGGGGGGGGGTGGGGGGGAAGGGATAGGGTTTGATCGGGAGGCTGTTTTGCTCCGGCCGCAGCGATTCTCGACCGTCGATCGGGATCCGACGGCTGGCATCGACGCGGGTATGAAAATGGGCCTCGGTGGCCTTATTGGGCTCATTTTGAGGATGGGCTGTGCGGTTTGAGTTTTCGGCAGCCCACCGTTTTTAAAGTTTTTTTTTCTTTCTATTTCAGTGCAAATTAATTATGTTTATGTTTTTATTATGTTTTGCACTATTTTATAAAGAAATATGATTGCCTAAAATATGATTAGGAAATATGTTCTATTCTAAACCATCTTTTGTTCAGAATATTTAATGTGCCTTAAAATTGGGTGATCATTTAAGCATCAAATAATGTTGAAATTCCTTATGATGCTTATTTTGATAATGTAATAACTGTAAAATTAATTCAGACCAACGTTGTTTTAATTTTGCATGTTCCTTATGTTCTTCTAATTGCATGTCAATACTACCCAACGGTGTTTTGACATGGAGCTAGATTTTTTTTGCTTATGGCATGTGTATTTTATTTTACCAACGTAAAATATTGTATTCATGCAAATTACTAATGAACGTCCATGTTGTTCTTTTCAGCTTCCGCTCCGTTTCGCCCTGAAACTGTCGAACAACTGACAGGCAGCAACTTCCCAAAATGGAAGAATGCGATGGAATTATGTTTAGCCTTTAGCGAGTTCGATTACGCCTTGATTAATGAAAAACCCACGGCACCAGCTGCTGGTGTCGAGGGGTATAATGAACTCAAAAAGGCTTATGACTCAAGATTGAGAAGTGGGAGAAGTCGTGTCATGTTGCAATGCTCGTGATGCGATTATCCATCTCTCGTGACATTATTGGGGCTCTCCCCAAGAAAGACACTCCTAAGGAGTTTATGGAAGCCTTGGAGGAGCAATTCAAGGGCTCCGAAAAGGTTTATGCTCATGAGCTTTTCCACAAGCTACTTGGGAAGTACAAAAATGAAGGAGATGTCAGGAGCCACATTCTAAAGATGGTAAACGCTTCAAATAAATTGAAGACCCTGAAGTGCGAGCTGAGTGAAAATCTCTTAGTTATAATGATCTTAGAGTCACTTCCTGAAGAATTTGATCAATTTAAGATCAATTATAATTCCATGAAGGAAAAATGGTCCCTCTCTGAGATATCGGATAGTCGAGGAGGAACAGAGGATATTGAGGGCAAATAAGGACCAAGCTCTTCATGTTAGCTCTAAAAAGAGGAAGCATGATGGGCCTACTTCTCCTATGACTCCAAAGAAGTCTTTCAAGAATGAAATGCCGAAGTCTAAAGGAAAGGAGATAGGACAGTCTTCAGGCAACACTGCTGCTGATAATGTATGTTTCCACTGCAAGAAAGCAGGCCATTATAGGAAAGACTGTTCTGAATACATTAAGTGGATGCTAAAGAAAGGTACTGATGAAATCACTTTTGTTGATGAATCATTTTATGCTGATTTCTCTAGTACATCTTGGTGGATTGACTCAGGTGCAACCTCTCATGTCTCTAACTCCATGCAGGGATTAAGTATGACCCAAACCACAGCAAGAGGAGCAAGAAGACTTAAAGTAGCAAATGGAGTTGAAGTCGACGTTGAAGCAATATGGTCACTTACCTTGGAGCTTCACACCGGCTTTAGTCTTAAGTTAAATAATGTTCTTTATGTACCTACTCTAAGTAGGAATTTGATTTCAGTCTCTTGCTTAGATGATGATATGTATGAATGCTTGTTTGGGCACAAACAATTTATTTTGAAATATTGTAATAAGGATGTTGGCCTCGGTGTCAGACGAGGCAAATTATATACGTTATCTTTTAATGATTATGCTTTGCATGTGAGAAATGTTTCTGATGATGAAAAGAAATGGAAGGGCACTAGCACTTCTTCGAAATTGTGGCACCGTCGTTTGGGCCACATTTCGAGGGGGAGAATGGAAAGACTTATTAAAAATGACGTACTCCTCCCATTAGACTTTCAGATGCAGACATTTGTGTAGACTGCATTAAAGGAAAATATGCAAAAACAATTAAGAAAGGAGCCGTAAGAGCCACAGGTGTTCTCCAACTTATTCATACTGACATATGCGGACCCCTGAATGTTAAGTCTATAGATGGTTTTGATTCGTTCATCACATTTACAGACGACTTCTCCCGATATGGGTATATTTATCCCATACGCGATCGATCAGAAGCTTTGGACAAATTCAAATTGTTTAAAGCCGAAGTTGAGAACCAACTAAATGAGAAAATTAAAGTTGTATGATCTGATCGTGGGGGAGAATATTACAGAAGGCATGCTCCTTATGGGCAAATTCCAGGACCTTTTGCCAAGTTCCTTTCTGAAAATGGAATTGTTGCCCAGTATTCAATGCCTGGCGAACCTCAACAGAATGGTGTGGCTGAGCGCAGAAATCGCACACTCATGGATATGGTGCGAAGTATGCTTAGTCATGCAAGTTTGCCAGTAAGCCTATGGATGGAGGCTTTGAAGACAGCTGCACACGTACTAAACCTTGCTCCTACTAAAGCAGCACCGTGCACACCTTACGAGATGTGGACGGGAAAGAAACCGAGCTTAAACTATCTACGTGTGTGGGGTTGTCCTGCTGAAGCTAGAGTTTTCAATCCACAACTTACGAAACTAGATCCAAAAACAGTTAGTTGTTTCTTTGTTGGATACCCTCATAGAGGAAAGGGATATCGCTTCTATTGTCCAGGTCACACCACTAAGTATGTGGAGACCCGACAAGCGGTATTTTTTGAGGATAATGAAGTCACAGAAATAAGAAAGATCGATCTTGAGGAGAAGCGGGTGTGTGCTCCAACCCCGGCCATCCAAGAGATTGTTCTCCCGATACAAAGGAGAGTAGCATCTCATGATGATTCCGAACCTTCCAGTTCAGGTCCTCAACCTAATGATAATTCTGAAGCTGATAATAATGAAAATGAAGAAGATCATCGGTCAGAAAATGAAGATCCTCAAAATAACGACGCTCCTCCACCACCGTCTCCTATGAGAAGATCACAACGAGAAAGAAAGAAAGCCATCCCAGATGATTATATCATTTACATGGGTGAGGATGTGGATGATATGGGAAAGGTGGAGGATCCAACCTCATACAAGGAGGCCATTGCAAGTACAGATTCGTCCAAGTGGCATATTGCCATGGAAGATGAGTTGAAATCTATGGACTCAAATGAAGTTTGGGACTTAGTAGAAATTCCTGATGGTGCTAAAAGAGTAGGCTGCAAATGGGTCTACAAAACTAAGTATGATTCCAAAGGGAATGTCGAACGGTTCAAAGCTAGACTTGTGGCAAAAGGTTTCACACAGAGAGAAGGAATTGACTACAAAGAGACCTTCTCCCCTGTGTCATCTAAAGATTCCTTTAGGATCGTTATGGCTCTAGTAGCTCATTTCGACCTAGAATTGCATCAAATGGACGTTAAGACGGCGTTTCTAAATGGTGACCTTAAAGAAGATGTTTACATGACTCAACCGGAAGGTTTTATTGTGGAAGGAAAGGAACATTTGGCATGTCGTCTAAAGAAATCCATCTATGGCTTGAAGCAAGCTTCAAGGCAGTGGTACCTCAAGTTCGACAAGATTATTAGAACTTTTGGTTTTACGGAAATGTTGTGGACAACTGCATTTATGTTAAGTTTAAGGGCAGTAGGTTCACAATATTTGTCCTATATGTGGATGACATATTATTGGCCTGTAGCGATAAGAATATGCTGCATGAGACCAAGAATTTTCTGTCTTCCAAGTTTGATATGAAAGATCTCGGTGAAGCATCATATGTTCTTGGCATAGAGATTCATCGAGATAGGTCTAAAGGTGTGTTGGGACTATCACAAAAGGCATACTTTGAGCGAGTACTAAAGAAATATAATATGCATAAGTGCTCAGGCTCACCTGCTCCTGTAGTCAAGGGCGACAAGTTTGGGACATTTCAATGTCCAAGGAACCAAATTGAAACTGATCAGATGAAGTCGGTTCCTTATGCTTCGGCTGTCGGAAGCATTATGTATGCACAAGTGTGCACACGCCCTGACTTAGCTTTATTACCGGGATGCTTGGTAGATTCCAATCAAATCCAGGATTAGACCACTGGAAGGCCACAAAGAAAGTCCTGCGTTATATGCAAGGCACGAAGATTACATGCTTACTTATAGAAGGTCTGATAACCTAGAAGTTGTTGGTTATGCAGATGCTGATTATGCCGGTTGTGAGGATAGTAAGAAATCCACATCAGGTTATGTATTCACACTTGCCAGAGGAGCCATATCGTGGAAAAGCTCCAAACAAACAACAACTGCTACATCTACGATGCACGCAGAATATATGGCATGTTATGAGGCCACTGGGCAGGCTGTATGGCTAAAGAATTTATTCCGGACTTAAAGTGGTTGACAGCATTTCAAAACCACTTTTGTTGTACTGCGATAATGAACCCGCAGTTTTCTATTCAAATAACAACAAGTCTAGTGCTGCTACCAAGCACATTGACATTAAGTACTATGTTGTGAAGGATAGAGTCCAGGATCAAACAATTGATGTTAAGCATATAAGTACAACTCGTATGCTTGCGGATCCGCTAACGAAAGGCTTACCACCCAGTATTTTTTGTGAGCATGTTGCCGGCATGGGATTACTGGAAGCCTTATGATTCTGGAATAAAGGGACCACTAAAAGAACCACTCCTATCAAGAAAAATGTTATCCATTTTGAAATAGGCTGATATGTCATAGGTGTTGAGTTTCAACGATATTTCATTGATTGTTGTAACACCTCACTTTGGCATATTATTCCTATGGAGAATGGGCAAATGAAGTTAAAACTAACGATCAAGGGGGAGAATGTTGGTTGACCTTAACAGGAATAAAAGAAAAAGGCAGAAAAGGAAAAGGCCTAGTCAAAATAAACGTTGAGGAGGAGGCCCACGAACCAACGTTCGTGGCCTCCTCGTACGCCAACTAACGCGCCCTGATCGGGGGCACCAAAACCAATACAATGGTTTGGTCCCCTATCACCTACGTCATATAAAGGAGGGAGTCTGGCAGCGATCTGATCCCCTGGCTCTCGATCTGCTTCAGCTACTCCCTCACATCCAAACACCCTACCGATCTAGGGAGGCACAGCAGCGACGGGAAGATCAACCTAGATCACTCCCTGCACCACGCCTGCATCAAGCAGGCGACGATGGCGGCTCCAGCAATGAGTAATGTTCCCCATATCTCTCTAATCTGATGTTGATCACGTGTTCTAGTTGCTAGCAATCGTTGATTATGCACAGCACATTAAGTTATGTTTTTCCATCAACCACCACACAGAATTTGCTTTCTGTTCCCTCCCTTAATTCAGAGTACAGGCACCAGGTAGGTAGGGGAACTTGCCTGGTAGGACAGGCCAAGGTCGAGGAAGCGGCCGCGGAAGCCGAAGGGACGGAGAAGAGCACGGCGGCGACGACCACGGCCCTCGACAACCGGTGCATTGTCTGCAAGGCAACAGCGGGCTTGCTGGTCAGATCGTACTTACGAATGTTCCGGGTCACAGCAGCAGACAAACAAGGAGAAATAAGGCCAAACTAAAGGGGAATCGAGACTTCGATTCAGTTGGGGAAAGTAATCAGGGCAGTAGGCAACGTACGGAAACCCGGAAGTCCTCCGCTCATCGCCGGCGTCCGGAGGGGGGCGGTAGGAGAGATCGGTGGATTCGGCGGCGGCGCAGGCTGCGCGCCGACGGAGCAACTTCAGAATCGAGCGGAGTCTGACCAGTGAAACAACGTGGAGCTGGTTGGAAGACGAGGCGGGCCCTACTACGAAGATTACCCGCAACACAACACCCCCATCAAATTTGTTCTCTAGCAAAATGCTCCTTCAAATTTATTTTAGGATTAAATTTTATATTTTCTTGATTTACTAATTCTGAGTGGTCTGAGTTTTTTCCGGTTGATAAGGTAAGTACAATTGATCCACCGTTGAGGTCTTGTTTGGTATTAGAGTTTTTATGAAAATTAGTGGGGATATAATCCCCACCAAACCTCAAATCCCCACTTATATTAAAAAGTATATGTTTGATTCTAGTGTATTGAGCTAGTTAAATCCCCACTTTTTCTCACCTATCCCCAAAGTTTAGTGTGGTTTCCTCAGTACTCAATACACTATTCCTACCTAGTGAATTGGTGAGGAATAGGGTTTCATTGGGATTTGAGGGGATTAGATAAAGGTAGAAGTTTCATCCAATCCATGTAAATATTTCCACAAATCTCCAGAAAACTATAGTACCAAACAAGGCGTTAGAGCGATGCAAAAGTGCAAATATTTTCAACTATGGGTATACACCACTATGAAAACTCTTTAGGACCCCTTTCATTCATGAGTTTTTCATCGAAAGTCTGTACGATTAAGATTCTATAAACTTTCTCCTGTACAATTTTTTAAATTCATGAGATCATATTCCATAGAAACTAATCCCATAGGAATGTTACACAATAATATTTTTTAAAATAGTTTAGATCTCATGGAAAAATCTTAATTACAATCAAATAGAAGTACTCTTCTCATATGATTTAAGTAGACATGACACTCAAGGAATGACAATGGGTACCATTTACCCGCACCCGGCTGGTATGGATTAAAATTACCCGTTGATATGTAAATATAAAATATCATATCCATTGGGTAGAAGTACCGTGCATGGAGTTGTAATACCCATACCCGCGTATCCATGTACCCATATAATATTTTGACAAGTGTGTCTTTATAGTATTTTGGTTGCACTTATTAATTATAGTGTTGAAATTTTATTGTAATACTTATTTGTGACCTTATGGATGGTCAGTTGTAACTCTATACTTTGTTGTGAGTTTGTAATTTAAAGTCTATGACTATGTGCTCATGTGTTGCTATTTTTCATTTATAATGTGTTGTTGTTTTGAGAAAGTAGAACTATTTATGAGAATGTGTTGCGGTTTAAAATATGATGTTGATCATAAATATGTGTTGTTGTTTATAATATTTGGACGTTTACAACTATGGTTATATGTTCTTGTTTACAAAATATTCTTAAATTAATGTGTTATAAACACTAGTATTTTTACATGCGGGTACCCATTCACCATGCCGGATAATGGGTATGGGAAAAGGTTGTACCCATTAACGGGTATAAGTACGGGTGACAGATAAGATCTGAGGAGACGGGTACGGTTATTAAGTGGCTCCACCCGTACCCATATCCTGCGGGTGACTCAATCCTACATGTTTACTATTCCTATAATCTTCCTATCATAAGAATCAAATAAGCCCGAGCTTAGATATGTACAAACAAATAATGAAGTGGACTAACAAAGAACATTTTTTGTGGTCGAAGGAGATCATACTAGATTTGTTTGCACTAAACGGATAAACATATTAAACATTATTCTGGACTTGTATGAATAATTTTTAAATCGACCGAGACATATACCTCTTTTCTTCTCTGATCTATTTAATTGTTGCTTATCCTCAACACATCATCAGTGTAACAAATATTTTCTAAAACATGGTAAAAGTTGTACTCTTGAATTCCAAAAAATGATGGCAAAATTTAGTTTTTTTTTTCTAAATTGATAGGGTGCAAAACTCATAAATTGAGGCACAAAATAAATCTCGACCACATAAGTTACATAACTTGTGATGCGTAAATGCATTTCGTGCTTTTCACACATGCCACAAATGATCGTAATTTTGTATGAGAACTTATGTGGATAGATTTCTACTTGTTACTTAGGTTTGAAACAATAAGTTATACGTACCCGGCTTGCTTGATAACTCAAATGCTCTTCAAATTTTTACATATTCTAAGTTCGTGGAAGGCAAGCGCACATTATCAGTGTGATTGCGATTTGGAAATGGGTTAAGTGCCATCCCATTAGTAATATTTTACGATTTCAAATTAGGGGATCCTGCTCCTACTAGTATGCACTGCAAATAGCTCACAAGTGTACAAAGAAAACAATATGTAGAAGAAACTTCACTTTTATGTGCTCGGCTTACCAAGCTTCTAGTGAAGTACCAACACCTGTTTAGCCAAATGGGATGAGCCAACCAGGCGAACGAGAGGCTTCCTTTGACTCTTGGATGCATGATTCTACCATGTTGGGTTACAAAAGCAATGCAGGCTGCAAAACGCACTGTGAATTCGGTTCTTGCTATAGAGTTGCTCGATGATCATACTCTAGATACTTTTCCTGCGTCGACCCAAATTTCTCATGCATCTCATTCCTACTAGATCTCACTATCAATCAAATACTCCAATACTCGATGGAAGCCTTCTTTTCTCCTCGTCATCTATACTCTTCTCTTCTTACAAATTGCTTTACCAATTTTGTGTTGTGTAGAGAAAGTAGCTACTTATTCGGGGGAATGTAACACCAACTTCCTATGGACTAGTGTAGTGTAGGCATATATATAACTAAAACTTCACCACTGCATCACCGTTCATTAATCATCAACTATCCCAACTACCTTTGATTTAATTGTTTCTTCTCCCGTGGCCCAAAAATAATATGTCTCCAACATGTACACATGTATAGCATTTGTGTTTGGATATAGATGTGATGATCTGGAGGAAGATTTCTTAACAAAATTATAGACTTATACATTTAATTTCTTATGACAATAATTAGGCATGTCCTACTTCTAAAAGTTGCATGTGTGTATTTTTTTCGATAAATGATGCTTTATTACTTAAAAGGTTTAAGCATTACCCAACCCCTGCATAACTAAGATGCACACAGTCGTTCGAAGGTCATAAAAACAAAAAAATACTGGCGAAATACATATCAGTGTGAGCAATTGCAAATCGTCTAAGGTGGAGGTGGATCAATTCTAAGATTATGTGACCATCCATGTTGAGAAAAAGTATCCCTCACTGTGGCCTCGAATCATATACATACCTCCGTAAACAGGTCATAGTTTTCCACCCGCTGCAGAGGTGACCATAAACGGAGCATACCAGTACAACGGTAGATGACCTGCAAGAGAGAAGAATTCTTATTATTAAATACTTTATCATTTCTATATAGCCAAAGCGACTAAATAACGACAAGCGCTCCCACCCTAATAAGCATTCTAAACTTGTGATCAACACCGTCGAGCGAATTTCAGAAAAAATTGTCAGCACTACATGAGGGTTATAGGTCGGAAGCTACTTGAATGATTGACCATATAGATCTGGCAAATCGGCATTGAAAAAATGGATGTTTAATTGTGTCATCTTGATGACATAAAACACATCTCCTATTCTCATGTCAATTCCTCTTAGCAAGATTATCTTGGTTAGGATCACTCCTCGACAAAGAAACTAACCAAAAGTTTTGGTCTTTAATGGCATGTTCATGTTCCAAATCTTATGTTATTATTATCAATTGATATTTCGAGTTGCATTAGCGTTTTGTACATGGAATCAATTGAGAAACTTCCACTCACATGAAGATTTCATCGAAATTCATCGGCCCCTGTCGATAATTGCACAATACGTGAAGAGCACGGCGGCGACAACCTCGGCCCTCGACACCAGCACATTGTCTGCGAGGGTAACAAAGGGCTTGCTGGTCAGATCGTACTACAAATGTTGCCGGTCACAATAGTAGGCAAACATGGAGGCCAAACTAAAGGGGAATCGAGACTTAAATTTAGTTGGGGAAAGTAATTAGAGCGGTAGGCTGCGTACGAAACTTAGAAGGCCGCCGCTCATCGCCGGCATCCAAAAGGGAAACGGTAGGAGAGATTAGTGGATTCGGCGCCGGGACAGGCTGCGCTTCGATGGAGGAACTTCAGAATCTAGCCGAGTCTGACCTGTGGAACAAAAGTGGGAGCTGGTTGGAACTTGGAAGACCATATGTAATAACAAAAAAAAAATCTGTTTTATGCTTGACATATTATAATGTGCTACATCGTCTAGTTAAATGCAGTAATAGTATCAATAGCAGCGGCAATAATATTTTTTATTAAATTCGCAAAAGCTTTGCAGTGGTTTTACGATAGAGTTAGACATTCCCTCCTCGTTAAACTATGTGCTCACTATCACTTATGCTAGTCGTTTTAGAATGGTTTGAAGATAAAAAGACAAATTAGTTGTGGAGATGGAGACCTGGAACTTATTTTATCCCCAAGCGGGTTCATGATTGGATCATTTGTCAAGTTCTGCTTTACACAGTGCTATGATTTCATCTCTATGCACTTTGAACGAGTTTCACAACTACTATTTATAAATACATAGAAATTTAAGCATGCTTCCTAGATAGCAGTTGACAACATGTATGTCCTTTCTTTTGGTAGTATAACTTTGTACGGTATTGAAATTCTGCTTAATTATAATATTTATTTATTCCCAAATTCTACATATCGCAGCTGCGATAAAATGACACTCTCGTCGCACGCCTAGTGGCCGCACGATCCGCGTGTTTCGGTGGCGGTGGCCAGGTCCAGCACTCACGCAACCCTCACCACTCTCCTTTCCTATCCTCGCACTTGCCACATCCAGCGTGCTCACCCGAACTCGGCGACTCGCCTCAGCATACCTCCGTCGCCCCATCTGCTCCAGGAAGCCTTGCTTCTCCTCCGACGAGCTTGAATGTCGCCAGTCCCCTTGTTCCCGCATGAACCACCATCCCCAAACGCGAAATCGAACGCCAATGGGCGGGGCCCTTGCTCTGCATGCGGCGAGCGGTCCTCCACCGCGAGATCGACCTCTGTCGCCCTCCTCCAGGCGCCGCCCTGGATTTTCGGCCTCGTGCTATACCGCAAGGCCCCCTCGCTTGTCGGGTGTCACCCTCTTCTTGTCCTCCTCCGCGGCAACCGCGCCTTGCCAGGAGCAGCTTGTGGAACATTAGTTCGGGGGCAGCATGTGGAGAAGCATAATGGCGCCCTTCTCACCTCGGCTGGGATAGCAGATGGATCCACAAGCCCGTGGGTAGTAGGTGGAAAAGAAACCTAGGGCGGAACAACATCTCACCAGTGGGAATTGGTTTAGAGGAGGCCGGAGGGGCTGCAAGCCGCACCCGCACAGGTCACAACGGCGGCAAAGGAGTAAGGAGCGGACGGTGGCCGTAATTTGCGGCGGGGGCAGCTTTAACGGGAGGACAATGGGGGAATCTGGATAGAGAAGAAGATAACGGTGAGAGAGAGGGGGGTAATGTCCCACGTGTAACTTGCTACTTGTCCAATAATGCCATTTTGTTGCCCAGTAATACCCATTTATTGTCTATAATGCCAATTTATCTGTGTTTGCATAATAATACTAATTTATTGCCTATAGTACCAAATAGATGCATACTATTGTTATGAAGTTGAATAGTGAAGTTTCCTACCGAAGTGCTGAGAGTTGTGCTAAAAATACTGAGTACCTCTCCCAACTTCTCGAGGGCCGCTACGGACTTTTGGTAAAATATCCGTCGTCATCTGTGTGAATGGTGATGCCCTATGCCAAAGATCAATATGCAATTTAATGCTGACACGGTGTTATGAAGTTGCCTACTCATGTTGTAAAGTTGCTTTGTCTGGCCAAAAGTTTCTTCAAAGATACCAAAATTGTGTCATCAGGTATCAAAGTTGCTCTGGCGCAAGTCACACAAGGCGTGGGTGGAGGGATTGCCCTGCTCTGTTCCTCATCTTTAGTGAGATGGATTGCTCATTGGGAAGAAAGGGATCGAATAAACAAGGACATAGGAGGAAACAAGAGGAAAACATTTTGTCCTGTCATGCCCATAATCCGTCGACTACAAGTAGTGCATCTTAATTGCATTGTCAGGCATTAAAGTTGCCCTTACTGAAACCAAAATTGCTTTGTCATAGACCTAAGTTGCTATGTTGGGTATCAAAACTGCTTCGTCGAGTATCAAAATTGCTCTGCCAAAGTTGTGCCTACAAGCACCAGAGTTAGATTTATATCGTTGGACATTAAAATTACCATGTTGGGCATTGCCGCGCACTAAAATTGCGCCGTCAGAATTTGGTAATTACTCTAAAGCTAGGGCAAATTACAATCACAGTTCCTTTTTAGCCAACAATTATTATGTGATTTTAGACAACAAACTAGCCTTCTCTGACCATATTGTGTGATTTTAGGCAACAAAATGGCACCTATATGCGATTTTAGGCAACTACAACTAAACAATAAACTAGCACTTTTAGCAACTATTAAAGGATTTTAGGCAACTAAAAAATCCACCAGTCAACGCTCCCCGCCACTGATTCCGGCCGATTCTTCCGGTCCGAGCCACCATCTTCTGTTCCCAGCTGCCTGGAGCATCCGTGTGTGATGGAGACGGCCACCTCATAGGTGGCGCTCTTCTTCCCTGTGTTGCCACAGTCGGTACTCCAGCCATACTCCACCTCGCCCAACCCTCTCCCGTCCCAGTCCCCTTCCGCTCTCTGTCTTTTTTCTCTTGTATCAGTGCTTGATATGCCATCGATTAGGAGTAGCGGCGCGTTCTGCCTCAAATTTCTGGCCGGCGCATGGTGGATGTGGGAGCCCGGGGCGTGTACAGGAGGGGAGGCCGCCGGCAGGCGCTCGCGCTGGAATGGAATCATACGGCGGGGGAACTTCTGTGGAGGGGGCGCAGCCGCGCCGGGGCGGTGAGGAGCACGGGAATCGGGAGGTGGGGGCTGTTTCTAGTGGTCGCGGGGGAGGGATCTCCTGGGGCCATGGCACAAAATGGTGGCTGCCGCGAGATGATGAAGGCACCTTCCGCGGTGGGGATCTAGGTGCGGCGCTCATGCGTGGGAGACAGGGCCGGCGGCTTGCGCGTGCTCGAGGGAAGCCATTAGTGGGGGCACGCATCTGGATGGAGGCCGGCTGCGGGACACGCATCTCGAGGGGATGCTGGCGGCGGGAACATGCGTCTGGAGGGGATACCGATGGTGGGCGCACGCATCTGGAGGGGAGGACGGCGGTGGGCCGGCGGCGAGTGTAGTTGGCAGGGCAACGAATGGGGAAGACGAGTGGGGGTTCCGACCAAAACTTTCCTATTTTAGGTGTGCGATGGAGGATGCACGTTATCGCACCTGTGACACCTAGACGCATCCTTATTTATTTTCGTGCCGGGAGAAACCAGATTCTTTGGTTTTTTCTAAATATCCGGTTTGACAGGTACAAACAACACAAGTGAAAGCATGGATAAATCGGAGAAATTTAGACAAATAGTGTTTAGTAGAGCCGACTGATTATTTTTCTATAAGGGGAACAGCCCAGCCGACTGATTTATTTCTAGCCTCTGCCCTTTGTAGGCTATTTTTTTAAATCAGCTCCGACGTTTTCTGGGCACCTCTAAATAAAATCGTTCGGTCTGGAGGTGTAGATGCGATCCTTATATTTGGCCGCTCTTGGATCACAGATGGATCAATATACGCACGGCTCCAAAAGTACACTTTCAAAGACGGTTTGAGGTATAACTTTCAGAGTCGGTTTGTGAAACTGACACCGACAACCATAATACTAGAAATTACTCCCACCGTTTCAAAATATAAGATGTTTTAGCTTTGTGAAGCAAATGTATTTAGACATCTTTTAGTGTGTAGGTTCACTCGAATATACACACTAAAACACAGGGACTGCTAAAACATATATAGGTACATTGGCTTCACAAACCTAAAACATCTTATATTTTAAAACGGAGGGAGTATCACTTAGAGCCGTGTATGATTAGCAGTAGGGGATGATCGCCGTGTTCCTGTGCGCCTCTTAAATGAATGGAGAACCTTGACGGCCACACCGGAGGTCAGATTTGCCAATTAGCAGCGACGACAACTCCTTGTTCACCGGGGCCGGTCGGCGGCTGCCCCCAAGTGTACTGCTGGGGTAATGGGGGACGGCGAGACTAAAATGGAAATGGCCAATAGGCTGCCTGGAAGAAAGATCTCGCAGAGAAAAGAAAAATCAAAGCAAGGGCGACTGAATATCAAAGACAATTGAACGGTGACAAAATTTGAATGTTGACTAGTAAATGAAAACTGTGGATAGTAAATTGCAGAAATGTTATTTTTTGTCCTATCATCCAATTGAACTCTACCAATACATATACAATGAATATGGTACTAGTTCTATCGGTACAGCTGGCACTAAAGAACAACATCAACAGAACAGAATGTTCATTAGGAGCCTAATGCTTTCCTTGCTGAGGACGGAAATGTTGAGCAAGCTTGACATGAGAGAGCCGGTCCGGCGCAAGCGCGCAACATATCAGTATATCACAGTCGCTCAAATTTCCCATGCATCTCATTCCTACGAGATCTCACTATCAATTAAACACTTTGTTCCTCCCTTATCCACATACCATTTGCTTTGTGGTTGTCTCCAGTTATCCATTACACGGGTACGCAAAACAGCTACCCTATTTATTTGGCAGACGGGACACCAGCATGCATGGACGATTGAGGTACGGAATGCAAACGAGTAACTGAAACTTCCTTACCGCATCACCATTCACCAACCAGCACAGCTACCACTAATTTGATTTGTTACTGCTGCGAACAGCGGCGAAGCCAACGTATGAACTCTATGGGGTCAGAATTAATCTGTGGAGTTAGAGAAGTAGTTATGAGTAAATTTACTCAGTATTTTAATTTTTTTAACTATATTATGTGGTTTTGCAAAAAAGCCGTGGGGTCAGCTGACCCCACAACTTGTACATGGATCCGCCACTTGCTGTGATCATGGTGGGACATATTCGTACACGTATACTATCAGGGCTCAGTTACTTTAGACGCCAGATGTGACAGCCTAGAGAAAAATAATGAAATATGTTCGACTAAATTAAGGACTTCTACATTGCATTTCTTGTGACCATTAGGGGATCAAATTGTCTACAGT
>QXEO01000171.1:2895201-3035751 GCA_007115705.1 Dactylis glomerata
CAAAGTGTGTAATGTAAACAAAGCATATGCCCTTGAGCATATGAATGTTGTTTTCTCCCTAGTGGCAACAGCACATCTACAACCTTAGAGGTTTCTGTCACTCCCCCAGATTAAATAGAGGCATGAACCCAACTATCGAGCATAAATACCCCCTCTTGGAGTCACTAGTATCTACTCGGCCAAGATAGCTACTAACAACAGAGAGCATGCAAGATTATAAACAACATAGAGATAACATAAGATAATATTCAGCACATCAACTCAATCATAACACCAATATTCATCGGATCCCAACAAACACAACATGTAGAATTACATAACGGTGATCTCGATCATGTAAGGCAGCTCACGAGATCTAAACATGAAGCACATGGTAGAGAAGACAACCATCTAGCTACTGCTATGGACCCATAGTCCAAGGTAGACTACTCACTCATCGCGCCGGAGGCAAGCATGGCGATGAAGAAGACCTCCGGTGGCGATTCCCCTCTCCGGCAGGGTGCCGGGAAGAGCTTCTGGACTCTCCCGATCTCGGGTCGATGATGACGGCAGATCGCGATGTGTTTCTAGAAAATTGATCGGGTTACTTAGGTTTTTCCCGTCGGGGGGTCATTATAGGCGAAGGGGCGGCATCAGAAGTGGACCGAGGCGGCCTCACACATAGGGGGCGCGGCCAGGGCCTGGGCCGCGCCGCCCTATTGTGTGGCTGGCTCATGGCCCCTCTCTGTCTCCTCTTCGGTTCTCTGGAAGCTTCGGTAAATTTCTGGATGTTCGGCTTTTGTTTCGTCTAATTCCGAGAATATTTCCTGTGTAACTTTTCTAAAACACAAAAACAGCAGAAAGCAGGGAACTGGCACTGTGGCATCTCGTTAATAGGTTAGTTCCGGAAAATGCATAAAAATGCCACGAAGTATAACGAAACACTAAGCAAATGGTGTAAAAACAAGCATGGAGCATCAAAAATTATAGATACGTTTGAGACGTATCACTCGGCCGCGTCAAGATCCGCGCCGCTGCCCTTTAGCTCCTATAAAATGAAGACCGCCACCGCAGGAAACCCTAGCATCTCTGCAGCTCTCTCTCAAACCCCCAGTTCCTCTCTGTTCCCCTCTCTGCAAACATGTCTGTCGCGGGAGTTCATCGGGGATTGGCGATTCAGGCCACCTCGAGCTCCAAGAAGAGGTCTGGGAGGTGCGCCTTGCCATGTCTAGAGTCTCAGGAGAAGGAATCGAGGAGGGAAGCCCGGAGTAGGACAAATCGCTCCGCTCCCTTCTTGCCAGACATCGCCGGAGATCGCGAAGCTCCGCTCACCGCCGTCTTCAATCGACCTCGCCGAGCCATCAATCAGCCCCAGGGTGAGCGTGCGCATCTGTAGAGACCATCTACACATCCTAGTATCGCCTATGATGCGAGTTCGAAGTACGGCCAGAGTCCACCGCCGCAGGTGTGCTCGTCGGAGTCATCTCCGGTGACCATTAGGTCACAGTGCCGCCACCATAGTACTCTTCGTGTGCTCCCGGTTCGGAATAACCTAATAGCGCGTCTGCGGGGGCCGTAGGTCGTCGTCGCCGGTGACGACTGCCTCACCGGTGGTGACTCTCGTGCCCAGTAAACCTTTGGGCGGGTCAATGCCCTTGTCGCAGCTGATGTGTCACCCAGCCCCACCTGTCAGTGTATAGGGTTAGGTGTCTGTCGGTATAAAAAGTATTTGCCTGTCAATTATAATTCCTGAAAAGGTTTAAAACTTTGCAAATTCATAACTATTTCAATTTAAATCAAAAAAATACGTGTAATATACCAAAATGTTCACAAAAATAAGATCTATCTATTTGTACTATAATATCTTGTACTTATATAAAATAAATTTGAATGAAATTGGAAAACATGTTTAAGTAGTGTTTGAATCTTTAATTAAAACCAATTAAAATAGTTCCAACAACTATTCTAAATAGCCAATAATTATTTGTTTACTCAAGCAACCTTATTGCAGTGCTTTTTCATGATTTTAGGACCTTAATTAAAACTTTGCTATTAGCATCTTAAAAACCTAAAACTATTTTTCCTAAATAATTCTAAAGTGCTAATATTAAGAAGGAATATAAATAAGTGCTAACCTATATTCAGTAATTCCTATCAAACTCTAAAGTATTGTTCCACAATTGGTCCTTAAGACTCATATTTGATCATTAGTGATTGTTAACTTAATTTATGGGGTAATAATCCAAACCCTAGACAATAGTGTTAATGAGAACCCTATTCTATCATAGTAGAGTATGATTACTTAAAATAAATTCAAATAATACTTACTCTTTAAATAAAATGTTCTTCAAAAGTTATTCTTTTAAGAACATATCAAACAAACATTACATCCATTCTTCTGCCTTGCTCTAAATAACCACCTATGCATGGTAACCATGTTGTGTCAACTATAGAAACAACTGTACATGGTAACAACAATGTCAAACTGCTTTGAATGATCATGCTCAACTATTACTCTACTAGTAGTAGATGAATTTTAACTTGTTTCCTTAATATGTTTCACCTAATCACTACTCTTTAATTAGTAGAGAATGTTAATAAAACCCTAAATCTTACTTGAAGAAGTTTTATTCATTTAGAATTATGTTCTTCAAATGCTATTCTTTCAAGATACCTTGAAAGTAAATATCAAACAATTTTATGGAGTTTGAATATAAATAATTCCTATGTGTTGTTAAGATTGTTGTCAACCCTAAGACTAACTGAGTATTTTTATCAAATAAGAATCACTTCAACTTTGCATGTCCATGATCAACCAATTGTTTGCTAATTATAAGATGCAACTTAAAACTATTACTTTTATGTCTTCACCATTTACCATCATTCTCTTGTAGCAAAGAATGATTATAAAATCCTGAAACAATAGCTCTTGTTAAAGTCTTATTCTTTTAATAGCACCTGATAGTGATCTAACCTAAAATGCTTAACAACCTTGTTCTGGTGTGATTTAAAAGTGCAACACATCATAAAGAAATCACCATAATTCAATGATAACAAATCATCGGGGTTAGGTTACGCTTAGAGCGATGCATAGCATATCTTATGCATACCATGCTGCAGATTTCTCATCATTCCTACTGGATGATGATTGCTATTTCAGAATTGGGATTTCTATCGTATCGAAGATCTTGACTTGCATAATTTTGCAGTCAAAAAGGCAAGTTCACTCTTGCTCATACCTCTTGTGTATTTTTATCAAATTACTTGCAAAGATATACCTGTGGTATTACTACTGCATTTAAAAGCAAAATGTTCTGTCTTCATAATTAATATGAAGTAGTGGTTTCGACCGGAATGGTTGTTGCCCTAGGATGGTGGGCAGTGGGACCATGTATGAGTATGGTGGAGGTCCCACTGCAACTGGAAAGTTCACCTAGGACTAATAAGAAATGTCGCTAGTGATTTTAGCGCCGTAAATAATGATCAACCATGAGATTTGGAATGGGACGGAAAAGTCAGCTGTATCTTTTCCCTCTCGCATGCCAACAGATCAGTAGCGAGGGTTGTCTTGCCCAGGCTACTATAGAGTAAAGGGGGAAAATGTGTTTCCTGCCAGTCTACCTATAGTATAGGGGGGACAGACTAGCTAATTGATCTATGATGGATTGTAAAAGTCATCCGGATTAGTCTACCCATATTGTATAGGGGAGGGCACTTGGGTCCGAAACAGTCTACCTATGGGAGCATCCATAGTGTAAAGGAGATGACCAGTGCGCCAATCAGTCTACATATGTGGTATAGGGGAGGATGGACTTACAAAAGGGTGGGTCTGCGGGGTCGCGGAGAAGAACAGTGATTGGCTTGGATCACAAGACTGGGCCCCACACATGAGAAGTGTGAACGGGAAAGCTACTCGGATGTGCAACAAGGATTTGATCTCTCATGGGTACAAGTGACCACCTCTGCAGAGTGTAAGAAAGTATTTGGATACTCCCTGTTCTGGGAAGGAGCTGCGAACGCGGTAGGAAAGGAGCCCATCGAAGCTCTAATCAACCTGTGAAGGCTGACGGACATAGTTCTTCTGAATAAAAGCAACCTCTTGAAGAAATGTTTACGAAAACTTGCATTGCCGAATGACTCTTGAGTCTAAGGCTGTAGATAGTGCATCAAACACCTTATTCCTTATATGAACTTGCTGGGTAACACTCGTTACTCACCCCAGTCCCTTGTAACCCTTGCTTAGATTAGAGGCAGCACAAGGAGGCAACCTCGAGACACTGAAGATGAAGATGAAGCCCGATATCAATGACGAAACTATCAATGGAGTCAACGACAATGCCAAGCTTGCTGGAAAACTAGAATAGGAATAGAAGGGAACCAATTCCCTAATCCTAGAACCTCAGTAGATAAGTTAGTTCTGTAGTTTCTGTAGCGAGCCAACTACATTAGTTGTAGCTCTAGTTTAGTCTTCAGCTTATTCTTTCTCGTTTGTAATCGCCAGAACTAAACCTCTATCTGTTGAGGAGGTTCTGAAGATCTTCTGTATGATGAAATTGTAATCCTATAGACATACTTTGGACCTGCGATGTTTCTGATGTACCACTCTGATCGATGTAATACTAGTGGAACGGTGTTTCATTGGTGTTATGTCAATGACTTGCATACTACACATGCAGTGGTATGCTGGGTCACCACATTCTTAGCTAGCATTTCAGTAGCATGGAGGATTTTTTTATATCAAATTTCTTCTTCAATTTTACAAATTTCATTAGCGATATGAACAAAAACATCAGTAGTGGATCAAGTCTAGTGAACTGGTACAGTTTAGATCAATTTTTGTGTGATTCCTATTAGCCTGGCCTGCCCATGGATTTTTTCCAAGCTCCTCTCAAATATGTCCTAAGGTTGGAGTATCTAAGATTGAACAGTTCCTTTTGGCTCTTTGAGAAAATTTCTTGAGGAGAACTCATTCAAATGGTACGTGATGCTTCCAAACGGTGGTAGAAACATACCACTTACAGACATGCATATCCGATAACTGCTAGTAGAACTTGCCTCCAAATTAAACGTGGAAAAACATACTACAACCAATAGTTATGACTCACTCAACAATATAGAAAGATCTTGAGGATCCATCATCCATCATGTCTAGAGATGTTATCTGCAAAAATGTTTGCATTCTAGGCTAATCCCTTTCAACCAACTAAGGCATATGTGAACCATGCAACAATTGTTAATATCTACAAGCACATTGTAACTGGTTTAGTGCATTATATCCCCGAATGCTCAAATCATTTATCTTGATACTGTAGCACATGCTCAAATTTGTGATGTTTGATAACCCACATGAGGTCCAATATCGATGTGGTTTCCAAGCACCCAATGTGTTGAGCTTACCAGCTCAATGTAGGGTTGTGCATACCGAATCCCATACATATATATGACAAGCTACGAATATGATCAACAACAAGCTCAAGGACTAGACAACACATGCTAGATTGAATTAGCTAGTAATCCACCAGTGCTTGCTCACAAAACAATCATGGATCGTATGTTATAACTTTCAACATACTACAGATAAAGACATCGACATGCACCATCTATCGTACTACAAGCACACGGGGCCGGATCTACATCACATGGTCACAAATCTAACCTACCAAGATTAAGGGCTTGGTTACTTACACCTATCGTACAAGGTGGATGTCCAAGTGCAAAACTCAGGGTAGAGGGAAGATGTTGACTTGTTGCTGCCACCGACTACTGTTGAGTGAGCCCTCTTACATGCTCGCCAACCAGAGAAGAGATCTTGAAGGAGAGAAAGGATTATGTAGGGTTTAGGCGTTGAGGGTGGAGGGTTTCAGCGAGAGGTGTCCAAATTTCTCATGCTTCCTTTTGGCTACATATCGCGAGCTTCTGCCATCTTTAAAATCGCAGGAGGTCATCTAGCTAGGAGCTCTTAGTTCCACTCTGGACCCTTTGCTCCTCGCGTACTTGGGAAAAAGGCAACAACGGGTGCAGGTGAAGAGGGGGTGACAACTCTCCTCCTTCATCTGTGAGTGTGCTTCGAACTTGGCATCCGTAAAACTGGCCGATTCGATCGGGCTTGACTATGGGCTGCTTTGTGGTTCATGCTAGTCTACCCCACCGACTCGGATTTCACCCATCATAAGAATTTTGCATCCCATGTCTGGACATCATGCGGGCTACCTATCACATCCTAATAGACATGAATTGTATCTGCCCGAGATGGACCTAGTCGATCCTCATGCATTCAACCAAACGTTCCCCTTTACTACTCCCTTCGATTGAAGATAAATGTCGGTGACCTAGTACAAATTCTATACTAAGGTAGTACAAAATCAGCTACACTTATTTCCAATGTGAGGGAGTAGCATTGTTTATCCAGGACTCAAATTCAATTTCCGAAATGCTTGAGATTTCTTTTATTATATCGGGCAAAAAAAATTGCAGCTCGTATCGGAGCAACCCTACAGGTAGGCCCTGGCTGCAGAGGCACAACAGTAGTCGCAATACAATTGCGTGCCGCTCTGAGCCTCTGACAGACAGCGAGCGTTCCCTCCCTCCTCCATCCATCCATCCATCCATCTACCCGCCCCTCTTCTTCCTCTGAACCGTGGGACCCTCTGCCTCCGCTCCCCGCAGGCGTCGACGCCCATCCACGCCGCCGCTGCTGCCCCTCCCCTTCCGAACCCCCACCAACAGAAATTAGAGAGCAAGGGAGAGATAGAGAGGAAGAGGGAGGGAGCGAGTGGGATCGGAAGAGAGAAGAGAGGGAGAGGCGGCGGTGGCGGCGACTAGCTCTGACCATCCGTCCGTGCACCCCCGCTCGCCGGTGGCGGTGGCTGGTCGTCCCCGTCCCACCCCGCTGGCCGGCGGGCCCCGCCTCCTCAACACATGGAACCCTCTGGGAGGAGACGGAGCTTCTGCCGCTGACTGTGGTAATCTCTCTCTCTCTCTCTCTCTCTCTCTCTCTCTCTCTCTGAGTGACTCGGACCCCCAATCCTCTCTAATAATTACATGGGACTGGGAGATTGCTTGCTTCTCCAAAATTTCTGCGCGCGAGTGAGAGAACGGAAGGGCTGCATTTGCATTGGACAGCTGTGGCGGGTTAGGGATTCGATTCATCCGACCCGCGAATCGGCGGAAGCTCCGGTGGACGCCGGTGCTCCGGTGAGTTCTAAGGTTTAGCGATTCCGATTTGAGGTTGTTTTCTCTGTTGCTTCGGCATCTGCGTTCGTCACCCCGGCGCCGAGGTCGATTGGGAACTGGTAGGGGGTGACCATGCGGCCATACTTAAGTTTTGCTGTTGCCTGTACGAATCCCAAATGCATGCGCGCACATGTGTGTGGCATTGAGAGTGTGAAGTGGAACTGTGGAATTACTGCTGGTGGGTGCGATTGTGCTTGATACGATGCTGGCTACTGGTGGTGCGAATCACGCATACGCAATCTGAGCCATTGTAGTGTCTGAAAGCGCATTGCTTTGTTAGGTGCAGGTAGAAACACTGCTCTAGAGCTGCAGCTCCATGATCGGTGCCGCATCCTGGTTGTTTAGCTCTCCAGAATTTCTGGTGGTCAGGAGCATCTGGAAAAAGTTCACTGCTAGTTTCTATTGAAGTATTGTGTGGTAGGATTCTATGGGGCTCACTGGTCTGTTTGTGTGGTTTTGGCTTGGCAAATTGAACTTAGATTCAGAGTCATGTCAATAACGCTTCGCTCGACCAATGTTTGAAGGATAATAGCTAACTTGTTGCCCCCTCCTACTTGCGTAGCTTATCTATTGCATGTTTTGCTACTGATTGAAGGAGCATGCATTGTATGTGTTTGACCATACAGTTGTGAACAACTAGAGAGCAGTAGTTCAGCACTACGTTGTACACCGAATTCTTCTGTTTCCCAATGCTTTTCGATGGATCCTAGCTGATTGACTCTTGTTTCTTCTCGTATCCGTTGAGGAGACAATGTGCAGTTACTTGGTTCCCCAAATTTACTGATGCATTTTGTTGTGATATCTATTTCAGTTCTGAACCGGTAGGTGTCTTGGCATAGAATGAAAATCTACCCTCTTATAAATCCATTTTCCCTTTCCACTCCTTAATCTTCCCTGGTATCTGTCTGGAGATTTGGCATAGCAAGAAGACAATCTAGCTTGGCTACTATCTTAGGCATATACTTTACCTTTTATTATCATTATTTGCTGTACTCTTGACTTGTTTTCTTCTTATCTTGCAGGTGGTCTCATAGCTTCCCTTCTTCTCCTGGCTGCAAGCAGGTGTAACAATGGACAACCTTGGACATAGGGAAAATGGGAGGCAAAGGGTGGACCAATACAAAGGACTTCATACCCAGGTGGTTTGTGTTAGTCATGAATATTTCTTGGGCAGGATTTTAGATTTATGTTTGTTTCTATGACACATAACGATACACTGTGTGACTAATTATGGCACAAAACATTGATTTGTTTTATCTTCTGCCAGTGAATCATTGTCATGTTATAAACCTTCGTGGAGGGCATAATCAGGTCATATGTTGTAGATGAGTGCCTGAAGTGTACACATTTTTTATTCTAAATTGAATGCCAAATTACTCAGCTCTACTGGCTACCTAAAAGTATGACTACAAAAACATGCGGAGATGAGGCTGGTTAGACAGAATTTTTCCAGGGACTTCATTATCGAAATAGTGTAGGTTAGTGTACAAATAAAAGATTCAACTTTGAACTATAAGGGTATTCACGTGTAGCAAAGTATGCAGATCATTGCTTGTCAGTATTTATGTCCTGGGTAATCAGGTAATGTACATAGCATCCCTATAGTTTCTCCAAATTGAGGAACGATTAAAGTTTATAGCAAAAATTTCACTTGTTCATGGTGATAAGTATTAACAAAAAGTTGCGTCATGTTTTATTCTCCCGCATAGAAGCCGAGAAAATTGTAGAATTGAATCAAACATGCCCAAGAATGAAGAGAAAGACCTAAAATTGTCTTGGAAATGTGTGGCCTTGAACTTTACATTACTGCATACATATATCACAAATGTGATGTTGTAATTTTTTTAAAAGATAATTCTCACAAAGACTTCCTCTCTCAAAGAATTTTGACAATACCATACCTCCTCTATGTTTCAGTGGATGATGCCCCAAAGACAAATAAAGGATCACCACAGTATGAACCTCCTAGCACTAATGAGTGAGAGGGACAATGCCATCATGCAAAGAGACCATGCTCTGGCTGAGAAGAAAGCTGCCATGGCTGAGAGAGACATGGCATTTGCCCAGCGGGACTCTGCAATGGCTGAACGGAATGCTGCAATCATTGAAAGAGACAATGCCCTTGCTGCACTTGAACTAGCCCGCACAAATGGATTTAATGTGAATAACGGGAATGGATTCAACCCAGGATCTCTCAGTGGAACAAAGAACTTTCAACACCATGACCAGCATTCCCATGATCAATCATCACCACTGCAATTGGCAGATTCTCCATATGATCATGCGAGGGAAATGCACATATCAGAAGCATACCCTATTTCAACATCCCCGGGGAGTGCTGGAAAGGCAAAGAAGCCCAAGAAAAATAGTTCCCAAGCATCTCCATTGAAGAAGCCATCAGGTGTGCTCCGGAAAACTAAGAAAGCCACTGGTGACTGGCGAGATGTTGGAATGGCCAGTGTCGGTGAGGATCCAGCTCATGTTTCTGTGATGAAGAACGAGTGGAAGGACCAAGACCTTGGTCTGAACCAGGTCGCATTCGATGAGTCATCCATGCCCGCACCTGCCTGCTCGTGCACAGGAAACCTACGTCAGTGCTACAAGTGGGGCAATGGTGGGTGGCAGTCGTCCTGCTGCACCATGAGCATGTCCATGTACCCGCTCCCAGTGATGCCCAACAAGCGCCATGCTCGCATGGGTGGAAGGAAGATGAGCGGCAGTGCATTCACAAAGCTTCTCAGCCGACTAGCCGCCGAAGGCCATGATCTTTCGACATCTGTGGACCTCAAGGACCACTGGGCCAAGCATGGCACGAATCGATATATCACCATCCGGTAGCTGTTGAACGGCGATGAGTGTATGATTCAAGCTGCAACGTGGGGAGACCAGGTATCCCCTAAGTTTCCTTGGGAGATTGGTATCTGGTGGATGTAGGTAGAATCGTGTGTTTTGTGATGATGTAGGTTCTCCCTTTCTGAACACCCCTGAACCACGGGAGATGTAATCGTAGCAACCCCAGGTATTCATCATCTGTCAGATCACTGTATAGTTTGACTACTAGTAGATTAAATTGGCGGTAGTAAACTGACTCGGTTAGCCTTTTGTTCAGAGGGTTCGTGGGCTTCTGTCAATGTTCTGTCAACGAGCCTTTGCACAAAAAAGTAGTTCATGCATGATGATGTTTCCCTGTTCTATCTGTTTAGGCCGAGGGCCACATGCTCATATGTGCCAACTTTTCTAGCGTGATGGTGTTCGTCACTTGGAGGATTCTCCTGGTGAGATCTCTCCTTCCTGAAGAGCTCTTCCTACCTTCAATATGGCCACACGAACAAACACTGCCAGAGTATGATGAACTTTTGTGGCATCAGTCACTGCAGCCCTCAAAGGTATAGCTTAGGAGTTACGGATAGATCACGCTGGTGATGGAGCCGTTTATAACTGATTAAAGTTCCTACAAAAAGAAACTTCAGGCCTAAACATTTCCAGTCTTCAGATCGCTACTGGTAGATTAACCTTGCAGGCTGGCTGGAATCCAGTATGAGATTTTAGAACACAGCTTGCAGTTGCCTGCCTGTTATATGGCATTTTGATCAGAATGTTTGCTAAGGGGAATCTCATGTTCCAAGCAAGACTACAAGAGGACACAAGTCGGAATAGCTAAATCACGTCAATGGTGAACCACACTCAACACTCAGAGTGCCACAAACCCACATCTAAACTGGAATTGGTGACAGCAAATCCTCGTATTCATTCAAACACCACAATTCAAAATTAAAAGGCACACCAGAGAAGACGAACGCCAGGTTTGCAGATCCGCGAAGCATTCAACAAACTCTGCAGTGTGCCATGATGTTCTTACAACGACGTTCTTGAGGCAGATGAACAATCACAGGCCAGGAAAGCATTTAACCAAACACTTGCAGTATCAGATACCACACCAGAATACTAGCATGTTCTCGCAGGTAAAATTCAGGTGATTCAGCGATGATAATACAGAACCAGATAGGTAAAATTCCAGTTCCTAGATTAGCCCAACCTCCTACAAGAGGCATGAAAGCAAGCAAATCCCCATCTAAGAAAAAGCCTGGGCTTGCCCTATCCGGCGAGGGGATTGGCGTGTATGGTGACGCGATTGAGCCTGATCTCAGCGAGCGGGCGGTCGCCGGGCCCGGTGGGCGTCTTCTCCATGAGGTCGAGCACCTCGAAGCCGTGGATGACCTTGGCGAAGACGGTGTAGTGGCCGTTGAGGTGGGGCTGCTTGGCGTAGGTGATGAAGAACTGGCTGCCGTTGGTGTTGGGCCCGGAGTTGGCCATGGACATGATCCCCCTGGCGCCGTGCTTGAGCGCCTCGCGGAGCTCGTCCGCGAACTTGCCGCCCCAGATGGAGGCGCCGCCCTTGCCGGTGCCCGTGGGGTCGCCGCCCTGGACCATGAACCCCTTGATGTTGCGGTGGAAGATGGTGCCGTCGTAGTAGCCGCTCGCGCACAGCGCCATGAAGTTCTCCGCCGTCCGGGGCACCTGGTCGCAGAACACCTCGCACTTGATGTCCCCCAGGTTCGTGTGCAGCGTCACCGACTGCGGGTAGGGGAAAACAAAAATCATCGGTCAACGCGAGGGGGACGAGGCGGGGGAGGGTAGGAGACGGGTAGGGATCTGAAATTGCTTACCATGGTGTCGCGGCGAAGCGAAGGGATGGCGACGGCGGCGCGAGGGAGCGGAAGAGATGAAGGCGAGTCGAGTCGGCGACGAGAAGCGTGGACGAGTCTGGATGGAGGTGGAGAGGAAAGGCGGTCTGCAGAGTTTGGGTTCCAGTGGGGTTGGGTTTGGGCTGGGCTGGCTCTGTTTTATGACTATGAGTCGTGGTGTTTTTTTTCATTGCCTTCAAGGAGAAGTTCGTGTCGAGTTCGAATGTATTTATCCCTTTCCTGAAACAAAAGTTTGGATGTATTTGGAACAGAACATACTGAAGGTTTAGCCGTTTTTCAAGCGGATGCCATCGAATCTGAACTAACCAGACTGGGCTTTCCAATGTGGGTGATCCTACATGTTGGCTAGAAAAGGCAACTATTACCTGCACAGAAGCAAATATCAGAATTAGAATTAAGTTGTGTACCCTCCTTTCTCAATTATAATATGCTTTGGATATTTCATATAGACTATATATGGACTGAAATGAGTGAGAACACTAAAACACATCTATATACATGTGATTCAGAAAAAATGCCAGAACTATTTATAATTTGAAACAGAGGGTGTACTACAATTTACAGAAGTTTCAGTCGGTAGGCCGATGCAATGTCCAAAAATTTCATCACCATTCTGCACAAGTCCCACAGACACTGAGCTTTGCTAGTGAATGCCACAATCTGTAATCAACATGTAAGCAGAGACAAAACTTAAAACTGATGGCTGTATACGGTATAGCTGCTCCACAAATGAAAATAACTTCGTTCCCCTTACTTTCACTGTTTTTTTAATAATAACTTCTCTGAATGGCAACAAATGAGCACATAGACATACTTTTGATCACAACATAATGCTGCTTGTCAAAAAAAACTTGTCACCAGCTGTATACTTTACAAATGAACCTTGATTCCTAAACACTAACTTATGTTACTAAAGAACAAAATCACCAGAAAAAACTGGAAAAGATGAACAAGAGTGAATGGGTGAATAAACAGAAGGTTTCACTCAGCCTATCATCAGACGGCAGTTTACCGCCAAGTGCGCCTAGGAGGGAAGCAGATGAGAATCAACAAAAAATAAGCTTCCAAAGAGCTATCAAGGACATAGAAGACAACCCATATGAACAGGTTTTACTTAGATCCACATTCTTCATTCCATCAAACAAAGACTGTTGCGAGGTAATGACAGTTTTCCTACTCCTGTATTTTCTGAGAGGCACACTTGGCAAAGCAGTTATTTCTTGACACCCTACAAGCCCGAAAGGATATCTTTAGACGTTTCAGCGGTTTGATTTGTGCCCATCTGTAATCCTCCTGAGTCTTTCCACCACCACAGGAATATCCTGCTCGCTCAACGTTGTGAAACAACACCTAAACCATCCAGGCTCAATGCAATGGCAAGATGAACCTGGGGTAACATTGAGCTTTGCCTCCTCCAACAACCTATCCCAAAGCTTGCGCTCTCCTTTCTCGCTGTAAGATCGGATGAATTTACTCATGTCTGCCCAGCAGTAGAATCCTCCACTGCTCTTAAAGCACTCAATGCCCACTTGTTTCAAAGCATCAGTAAGCAAATGGTACGCCTTCTGCAACCTCTCTCTATTAATTTTCAGGTAACTCAAAATGAACTTTTGGTCTGAAAGCATGGCAACAAGAAGGCGTTGTGTCGGAGTTGAGACAGATGAGAATCTAGCAATCTTCGCAGCTGCCGCCACAATGCTTTCATTATACGAATATATAACTCCAACTCTAAACCCTGCAAGTGATAGGTCCTTTGAGAGTCCATAGATTATGTGAACCCTGCCTCTATCAAAGTCTTCTAGCTCGTCCACAACCTCTGCCACACTGACAAATTCACCACTTCCAAATGTTGAACCAGCAAACACTTCATCAGAAATTAAGTGTATGTTCTTTTCTGTAGCAAAATCTAGAAGATCGCGCAGTGTTTGCTTCGGCACAAAGCTTCCAGTAGGGTTGGAAGGGTTAGATATGAGAACCCCACGCACCCTTACTCCTCGCTTCTTTGCCTGATTGTATGCTATTTCTAAAGCAGTGATGCTGACATTGAAGTTGTCGGTGCTACGGCAAGGGACGGGTATCAACTCAATACCAGTTCGCCACTTTATGTCCCTGTCCCACCTGATGGAATAAAGTCAAAATGTCAGGACTTAACTCTGAAAACCAAACCATGATTAGAAATGCACCTGAGAGCAAGAAAGATAAACATACCCAGGGTAGTACGGTGACGGAACAAGAAATGCATTTCCTGGATCAGCAACACAGAAGCTCAATATTTCCATTGCAGAAGTCGCACCAGATGTTATCACCATTTGAGATGGATCAAAGGATACTGACTCTTGCATGATTTGCCTCATAAATCCAGCAAGAGCCTGAAAATGAGATCAAACAGTTAACATTAGGAAATTACTCCACAAGAAAAATAAAATCAGTATGTCATGGAAATTAGTTTAATTGTCTGGTACCAGATTCTAATTAGGGACACATGTCGAACTGTATTTACAAACTAAAGAATTAAAGCTTCTTATACGAACTTCATGACAAAATTTCTAGCTAATATAGGACAAGCAACAACATATAATGTGGAAAATGAACAGAGTGGCATCTTAGCATAATTTTACGCATGATGCACCGTAATAAACTCATCATTAGATTGGTTCCACGATGCTCGGCATTGATTTTTAACAGAACCACCATAAATGAGGTGAAGAGTCCAGTTTCATGTAAGTTGATTATAGTCCACAAAAATGCTAATCAATGATTGAAAAATAAGTTAATAAAAAGATAGCTCCAATCTGGAAGTAGATGTGCTTTAAACGTGTGAATCTAAGCATCAAATAAACATTGGTTTAGCAGCATATCATCCAGATTTAACTCCAAGGTCTGATCTATCTAGCAGTAAGCCCTCAATTCAAATTCACACAGTTGAGAACAGCTAGAAGACAAAGATCGTGAAACTTGAAATTCACACAGTTGACAGCTGCTAAAAGGTACAAGATCATGGAACTAGAATTCTTGATAACCTTTGCTGTTTTGGGGACAATTTGATCAAGATGACAACGTCTCAAAGTCAATAGTTCACAAGTGGCACGACCCCAAGCACTACAACTAAAACTGACAACCAAGAACAAACAGACGTGAGATGGTGACTCTTCAGCACATATCTGTTGCATATAGATAACGTGTATATGGCCACAAAAATTCAAAACAAAAAGGGAAGAAATTACACAGCACCATGTCAACAACCGTACATCACTTCATGCTTAACCACAAAAAAGTCCAGTGGAATAATTATTTTGGATGTTCAATAATTAACTGGACACTGCTCTCCCATTGAGCTGATCCAAAATTGTGGCCAACTGCCTAGGACCACGTCTACCAAATCAACACAGTAGCACTACGAATGCCAAAGATAGCATACTCGACAGAAGAGGGAGCAACATATATACAATCATATATAATTATTAATGTGAACAAACAAATTAATCATACAGCTCCATGGACACAGTGAGTTCGAATGAACTTGCAGAAAGCTTACGGGAATGAAACCAGGATGCGTACCTAAACTGTCTGTTTCTATCGATAGAGTCAGAATAAGGGGGATTATACTTTATTTTGGCATTGCCAGAGTCTGACAGAATTGGATGTTTTTTCATGGATGGGCTGGAAGGAATCAGAATCAGGGGGTTGATTCCGTTAGCTTACCATCTTCAAGGCAAGTATCCCGTCGTAGGGCTGGTACGTGGCAAGCCCCCTGATGGTGAGATCCCTCGCCTCGTCGTCTCCGCCCGCCGTCAGCGCCGGCCCCGCATGCTCCTCCATCCACCGGCCGACCAAATCCAGCGATAACTGCACAATTCGGTAGAACCAAGGACGTCAATCTACCTCCGTTCGTTCCCCGAGAACAATGAATGACACCGGAGAGAGGGAAGGGAGGTAGGAGAGTTGGTGGATTACGTACGTGGTTCTCGGCGAGGCCGAGCTGGATGACGCCGGAGGGGTTTGAGGCCGGGTGGTAGGGGTCGTCGGCGTAGCGGCGGAGACCGGCGTAGTAGAGGGAGTCCTCGTCCCCGGCGCGCGCGACGGCGCCGCGGACGGAGAGCGCCGGGAGCGCGCGCGGGGAGAGGAGGCCCCGCGAGAGGGTGCGGTGGATCGTGGAGACGGCGGCGGCCGCGGCGCCGGAGGAGGGGGTGGTGGACGCGGAGGGGGATCCTGGGGTGGGCGAGGGCGGCGGGCGGTTGCGCTTGATGTAGAGCTGTAGGAAGTAGAAGAGCGCGCAGGGGATGAGGGAGCCGAGCACGAGGCCGCCCCGGCCCTGCACCACCCCCTGCAGCGGCACGACGATGCGCATCCCCCCGTCCGGCCTCCGCGGCCGCTCCTTGTCTCGCCCTGATCTCGGGGACGACGGTCTCCTCTCGCGGTCGCTCTTCTTCATGGAAGGCGCGCGCGGCGCCGGTGGTGGCGCCGCCGCGTCGTCCTCGGCCTGGCGGGCGCGTGCCGCATAGGCGGAGGAGCGCCGGGCTCCGGTCCGCGCGCGCGCGTGTGGTGAGGCCGCGCTGGGCTGGGCGTGGGATTGGGTTGGGTTGGCGGGGGATTCTGGGGTTTGGGTCTTTGGGAGGAAAGGGAGGGGCCAGCTGGGTGGGTGGCCGAGGAGGAGAGGAGAGGAGGAGCGAGCGGGGCACGCCGGGTTTGGCGTCTTGCCGGTTCAGACGAGACGGCGGCGGCGGTAATTCCGCGGGGTTCGGGCTAGCCGAGGCCAGGCCAACGACAGCTCGCGCATCCCTCGGCGGGCGGAGGCTCAGATGCGATGCGGGGGGCAAACCACAAAAGTTACGTGCGCCATTGCCATTTTACGGCCGACTGCTCCTCCCTCCCACCACCGTTTCCCATGTGTTGCAAATTTTACTTTCTCCTTTTTATGCTTTTTAAACGAGGTGTGATATGTGTTGGTTCTCCGGTTCAACCACCCACCACACAGCCTGATCCTGCGACTTGACCATCAAGGATTTGAATCCAACCATATTCCTTCAACATGGGAGAGAGCTAGAGAGGTGGTAGGTAACTTTGATTCCTAAATTTAACGGAGCCCTTTTAAAAAAACTTGCCAACATATCATACATTCATACTTCTATGTTTCGAGAAAATATGGGAATAAACAATAACATAAATTCGGCTAGAAGCTTACATTTGTACGAAAGTTCCTAGCCAAGATCATGTGTATGATTTTTTTCTCTTATTTTTTCAATATTCAAAAAGTGTGTACACCAAAACCTAGACAATTCCTATAATGCTTTTAAAAGAAAAGTCCCTCCACCGTTTCCCATATGGTGCAAATCTTACATTCTTTTATGCTTTTGGAACGATTGTATGCTTATTAGTTTTCCGGTTCAACCACCAACCACAACATATGCATGCTACGAGACCACCGATGTTTGAATTGAACCATTTCTTCAATATGGGGAAGGAGGTGTAGAGTGGATGTATTTCAAATCCTAAATAAGTAAATACTATACCAGAACACTTGTTTCTGAACTTAACATAAATACTATACCAGAGCCCTTGTTTCTAAACTTAACATGAAATCATATTCATATGCTTTGTATTCCATGCAACACAAAAATGGTAAACGTTTAGATCTGAGTATGTATATTTTTAAAACTACAAGTCAGAATTTTTTATTTTGTGTACCCACAATACAAAGAATTTCATATTAAAATTTGCATGCTCGTAGGTTATATCATTGATTATGTCTAAAAAAAATCTTCATTTATTTAAAAATTTCAAAAAATTATTAAATAACTGAATCTTAGTAGACAAAACACTTTCCGATAAATATTTAGACATATAGATTTCCATTTGTGCAGAAAAAATACTTCACATGAAACCATTTGAACCTTGCATGTAGTACCATTACAGCGACCTCGCCATGATGGAGACCAAACTAGGATATCGAGAACGAGCCTAGGATTGATTCTTCAACAGCTCCGCTCTATTTCACCGCTAAAAAAATCTTTACTACTAATTTTTACTAAAACTACGGCGGGCCAAAGCCATTGTGAACAATATATTCAATCAAGTTGCCGACAAGACTTTACAGCCTCTACAAGATAGTTCAAATGAACCAGAGTTCGCAGGGATACGTGAGGAGAAAAAAAAGGAAAAAGTACACACACCAACACTACACAAGAGAAGCCAATTAAGTGATGAGAAAACTCATCGACTCAAGCACAACAATCACAAGGAAAACGCCCACTAGAGATCACAACTTATGGGCAACCTAGCTCGAGGCGTCACCAGAGAGCTGCACCAACGATGTAAACAAAAGGCAACACGCATCCAAGGCCACACAACGTGCCGACACCATCTGTGCCATGAGTGTGGCCGAAAGGCCGCCCGCGAGGGAATAGTAGATTATTACAACCTCTATTCCATAATATGGTAGTATGTTTGTATTCCTCACATGCTAGAACTAAACTTCATCAAATTATCAGCCGTACAAGAGGGCCGGGCGCCCTGGTCTCCTGGAGATTATTTGGCCGTCGTGAAAACCGACGGACGGTGTGCCCACGGCGCGGCTCTTGTTGGCACCCACCGCAGCGTCATACGTACGGCGAATATTGGCCTCTGCTTCGGCTACGGACGAAACCAGAATCCAGAAGGCACCACGACTGCCGCAGAAAATGACGGAAGGCCGTGGACGCTTCCGAGCTCCGAGAGCCGTAACGGGCTCATTTTAAAAGGGACGGGCGGTGCACAAGATTCAACCTTCCGAATCCAAACATTAAAAAAAACAGTGGCTTCTTCTTTGCCTCGTGCCGTTCTGCACAGGAATCTCCAGTTTTTTATTCAGAATCTACCGTTCTCTTTTCCAGGGGCGGAGCTAGAGCAAAATTTTCCCTGATGCATGTTTTAGCTTGTAGGCTTTGCAAGTTAAATTTATGCCTCCCTGATGCACTTTTTTCACCCAACCCTGATGCACAGACCTCATTTAGCTCACAAGTACTAGCAAAAAATATCTTTTACCCTGATGCATGTGCATCAGGGACATCCTATGCAGCTCCGCCCCTGCTCTTTTCAGTTGGTTCCTCTCGCAAATTTCGCGTGTTATTTTGCCTCGCTGCATTGCCTGTCGCGTGGTGAACCCATGGAATGGGGGCGCGAACGCATTGTGGTGGGCATTCCATAAATTTTACCGCCTATCAACCAACGGCCTCTACTTTGTTTTGACCCGTCAGTCGTAAGCGAGTGTACATGGTCGCTGCCCCCAGAAGGAAGGTAGTGTGAAGATTCGAGATTTCGAGAATTCGAGGCATGGATCGAAGTCAACTGAGCGCGAAGACGTCGATCGACAAAAGAAGAAGATGAGTGACGCTGGAGAGATTCGTTGAACCTGGATGCTGCGCTGTTGGAGTGGGACGATCCTCTCCACGGAAACAAGTCGATCTTTTTAATCTTGCTCGTTTTTTCTTCTTCTTCGGGAAACCTAACTCACACGATATATAGGATTGCGTTCTTGTCTGCATCGTGCAGGCCTTGCCCCCATGCACGGTTGGCCACGGCCATGGGCAGATCCGGTGACTACTTGGTTGGCAACCGCGTCCTGTCGGAAGGGGAGATGGGTTGTTCCACCGGATTATGGCAGCGGCCTCACTTCGCTCTGCCCGTCCATGGGTGTACATTAACGTTTATTTCTCAGGGCAATTAGCCAATTAGCTCTGGTACTGCTAATTAACGAAGGAAGCATCAACAGCTGAACTAATCTGGTGATGACTAGTGTTGACTGTTTGCTCCGTCCCCTGCAACTGCAACCAATGCACGCACGCGCAGCACTTGCCTCTCCGCCGATCGGATGTACCACGAGACCGGTGCGGGCGCGGACAAGTGGACGGTCCTGATCCTCTCCGGGCCCAAACCGGCATGCGAATGAGAGCGGCAGCAGTACGCGTTTGTCCTTTTTTGTCGCCGGCCGGCCAGAGAGAGATCTTGGAACGTACTGCAGCTCGCTGGCCCAAGCGGAGGACTCCTCCGTCGTCCGTTGGCGCACGGTACGACCGGTCACGCCTCACGCGACGTCGACCTGTGGCTTCGGCGCTTGTCCCCGTTCGTTATCCCCCTCGGCCTCCCACCTGGATGTGCACGCTTGTGGCTAGGGGACGACCGGACGACGTCCTCCAGGTTCCACCTTCTCAGGGCTGCCTACCGAGTACCGAGTGGCAAACTATCGGAAGCAAAGCTAGCACACACGATCGAACAGTTGTTTTGTTGTGAAGGAAATTACTACTACTACCGTACTACGTACTACTGCAGTAGGATCTCAGAGTAGGAAGCCCTTTTCTTTACGGAAGGATCGAGCCAACAAAAAGTCAACAACAACAGCTACATGAAACGACCGGCATACGGAGTAGGAGTTCTCTGGTTCTCTCCTGCGCTTTAGCCGCTTTTCTTCTCGGGTAAAGCCGCCGTCGTATGTGGTGTCAAGGAGAAGATTACTCACAAAACTAGGAGAAGATTAAGCTAGGTTGCTTGATGGCAGGAAGAGAGAGATCGAGCGAGATGGCACGGAAGAGAGAAAGCCGGGCTATTCAGTTTGTGGTCATCAAGTTCCTTGCTACAGGCTCACAGGTGTCTTAGTTCGCTGCAATTATCCTGGGGTTCTAAAAGCTCTTAACAAATAGCTCAGAGGATCTTTTTTTGGTAAAATTTGTTTGAGCCCAAATCCTAGTGTTTGAATTGGGGAGAAAACGTTTGAACTCATAATTCCCGTTCCGCTGCCGCTTGCTGAGCCCACCATGTCAGGTTTACCCGTTATTCTAACAGAACTTAACTTTGTCAGCGTTAGAGTTCCGTTGCCACCGTCTTCTTCCCTGTTCTGTCGTCCTCCCATGTTCTGTCCGCCCGCCCAGCTCGCCGTCGCTTCGCCGGAATCGAGCTCCCCGTCGCTGAAACCACCCTGGTGCTAGGATCTTCCAAATAGTGGCAAGGGCTCCCCAGGTCGCAGTTCCGGCTCCTCCCTCCCCCCACAGATCTGAGCTCCCCAGATAGGAGATCTAGAATCGCTCCCTCTAATGTCTCTAATGGCGACGGCACCTATAAAAGCGTGGCAATCTCAGAGGAGATCGGCTAGCCGTCTCTAATGGCGACGGCGGCGGTGGCTGTTCCTGTGGACTTGGTGGCGGAACCTCATGAACATCTAGTTTCTTGTTATGTTAATTTTTACCGAATTCATCTCTGTAAATGCGAATCTCAAAAATGAAGAACAATAAATGTAGATTTCAGATATGAAATTAAAGGAGAAACACTAAATCTAAAAGTTCATAATATTTGGTTGCTTCAAACTTACAGAAGCTAGTTAGTAACACAAAAGGCGGCATTAGCCTTGTCTATACAAAAGCTATTCTTCAGAGTTAGTCTAACACTAACTATACTTAACTGAAGAAACTAGGGGAGAGCAGCCTTCATGAAAAGTTGGCATACCAAAATGTTGCGAAGGGCTAAAGTTCATTGCTAAATCAACCGGAACTGAACGATTTCCCTTCCCGCCTAACTCCTGCTGCTTTTCTCCATTCAGCATGCACGTCGTGGCTTCCCCTTCCTCGGGCGGCTGCGCTCGCCCTTGGGGGAGGAGGGCTTTCCGCGCTTCTGGCGGAAAAGCGTCTGGTTGAACCTGACCAGCAGCGTCGCCGCGAGGCATTCTTCAAATGAGTAGTACGTCAGCTCTTGATAGGAGTCGTATTTCCTGGTGAACCGCAGTCGCAATGATAGATCAGTGTAGTTGTGGTTCACTGGCGGCGCATAAACATGCCATATCGTAGAACTCGATATGGACCGCTTCCTCGCCCGCCGCAAGTTCTTGTTGGTCTTCGACGCCGGGAAGCCGGTGAATGGCCGACGACCACGCTTCCCCAGCTTACCCCACTTCAGCTTCATATCCCTTACCTCGGACAGAGCCGGTGAGCATCTAGACCTTGGGGAAACCCCCCTCCCCGCCTGCAACGCCCCCGCCGACAACGCCAACTTGGGGAAGTTTATGACAGCCGCTATTGGCACCTGCACACCGACTTTGACAAGGCAAGTCATTGCCTGCCGGATGGGGGCTTGATATTGGAACGTCGGCGGCGGTGGTGCCATGAGCTACGGCGAGCTTAGGGTGGGGACTGTGAAGTGGGGAGTGAGACAGGGGAGGAAGACGCATAGCAGCCTTAACTTGAACTACTAAACTGGTGGTGTATGCATCTGCACCAACTCAACTTGTATGCCAGATATTAAGGCTTTAGTACTAGTTCTGATCGGCTGGTTTATGCTATATATTAAGGCTTGAGTTGTAAAACTTGTATGACATGTTATTCTATATGCTATTACGTTGTGCATTCTCTTATCTAGATTTTGGATGCCATCTATCTAGTCCGTCTAGCCGCTGGACCAGATAATTTTGTTTCCGTTTGAATACAACTAAGCTTAATTTATAGACATGTTGACCATCAGAGCATCACAGAAAGCACAACACGTTGCAATCAGTTAATACAAACAATTCAATTCACAAAATCATGTACGAGTTAAGGCACTTCATCATAACAATATGGTTTTAGTAAATAGAGTATAAGCATGCAGAGAAGAATGCAAGTAATCATAGCCTACACAACATATTGGCATATGGTTTAGACTACCAGGTGACACAATAATATAATAACATAATTAACTAACTGATAGCAACTGCACAACATATAGGCTACATTTTTTCAACATGAACAGACATAGCCTCCTGCCCCACATTCAAGAAGGTGAAGATTCACACATTCCCTTCTTCTATCGATGCTTTTTGGAGAACCTTAGGCCAGTTTGCTGTCATCTGGGCAACACCGTTGCCCTGATGGGTGAAGCTTACATTATAGAAACCATCTTGCTCACCGCAATATGTTGGAATGGTGCATGGAAGATAGCGGGCGAGGTGGGCATTGCTGTACTTTGCTGAAAAGTACTGGAGTACAAGAATACAGTCAGTTTTTAAATACAGATTCATGTGCGTGAGAAGATTAAAAGAGTCAAGCAGATTACCATTTTTGCCTTCCCATGAAGGACATGTGACAAGGGTATAGTTAATAGACCCCGTTAGTTGAGTACCCCCAAGGCCCGTTAAGCTAGGCCCAATTGTAATGATAGTCGAATACGAGTTCTTACCGTATGTCAATATTATAATCTGTATCGGACCCTACCCGATCCTCGAGACCTGGCCACCTATATATAGGGGCCAGGAGGGGACAGTGTAGGGCAGATTGAAAGCAAGCCAGGTTGAACACCCAAGTTTACTTTCGATATACACTTATTTCGACTAAACTTTACCTTCGAGTTCATCCGATGCCCTATTCCTCCGATCCTAAGTCCTTCATCTAGGACATTTGTCGAGTTAACCCTCGTCAATTGGCGCCGACCGTGGGGAATCTGGGCATTGGAATCATGAATTCGACGGCTTTTTCGCTTTTAGCCAACAGCAGTTCAGAACTCGACGAAAATCAAGAGATGGAGTTGACAATCGGAAGTTTAAGCATCCTCATCAGGCCATCGGGTTCATCTCGCCTTTCAGATCCAACGAAACAAGATCCGTCGGCAAGTGAGCCCGAAACAATAGCAATGATGGAATATTCTGACGGCTCTTCCAGCGAGGTAAACTCGCCGGTCAGCTTAGAAGAAGTGCAAAAAGGAAAAATCGCAGAAGACAACGAAGCAAGGGAAAAGCTCGACGCAGGGGTCCAACTCGACGATCTCATGATCTGCCTCGACGATATCTCAGACAAATCAACAGACACATGGAAGACAGGGTTAGAGCTTTCTGAAGATGGTGACTCGATCTTCTCAAGCTTCAATAGTAACATCGGCAAACAATGCCAGGTGCTCGCCATTGTGGGAGACAACTCAGAAGAATTCGATGAAAACAACAATCTAGTGCTAAACCCAGCAAATATCGACAGAGGAGCAAATCACCTAGCAGAAGGGCAAACAGCAGAATCCCTCACAACCAGGGAAAAAATTCGACTATCAGTCGACGAATGGAAGATAATAAGAGAAGCCGTAGAACACGGCACGCCAATACCATCAAATTCCAGCAAAGACATGCTTTTGGGGTATCATTATGCCCTAAGGCAGCAGGCAAAGCAATTAGCAAAGGAGAAAATAGAGATACAGAGAAGAAAAGACTCAGCCATTGCAGCTAGCAACGCTGCTCGTAAAGCGCGAAGCGACGCATCATATAGTAACGCAATGAAAAATCGTCGACATGGTTCAAGGTACGATAACCTCGAGTACTCCGACAGGCAAAGCATTTCCAAAAACCTCGACTCATCCTTTTTATCGGTCGACGAACAAGGAAACATCGTACCAAAAACTCCTAAAGCAGCATTAGTGGCAGCTCAAGCTTATCTGCTCACAACTCGACCAAGCCCGGGAGATCCTAGAGAACATATGCACAGAGCAGCATTGAACGGACTAAACATGGTGGGTCACAAGCTATCAGCAAAAGGAGAAGAAGCACACCACCATAAGGAAACACACAAGCCAAGATCGCCTCGCCGTCATAGCAGTCCTCGGTGCAGAAGCAGCAATCAACGATCTCGATCGCCATCACCAAAACAACACGGAGGAACCCGAAGATCATGATCCCCAAATGAAAAACGCGACTATGAAGAAGACGAAAAAGAGATGGGGGCATCGTGCTTTACCCGCAGGGTTCGCACCACTCCAGTTCCCAAGGGATTCAAGTTACCTCATGATCAGCAAAAGTACGACGGATCACAGGAACCACAGTCATGGCTCTCAGATTATCTACAAGCAGTACAAATATTGGGAGGAACCAAAGAAACAGCAATGCAAAGTCTGCAACTACACCTCACCGGCGCAGCAAGGTCATGGTTGAGCAAACTTGAGAAGGAAACTATTGGAAACTGGGAAGACCTCACAAAGCAATTTACAAGCAACTTCAGGTCGACATACAAGCGGCCAGCATCAATAGAAGAAGTCAAAGCGTGTGTGCAACAACGCGACGAAACACTGCGGGCATACATCCAAAGATGGAGTCTTATAAAAAAATTCAGCAGTCGAAGTTTCAGACGAAAGAGCAATAGATGTGTTTATCATTGGATTAAGACGAAGAGACCTAGTCGAAGAGATGGGCAGAATCAAGCCAAAAACAGTGTCAGACCTCATGGATGTAGCAAACAGATTTGCAGATGGAGAAGACGCATGCAACAACAAGCGGACGCGATCCCCAGAGGACGATAGAAGAAATAGATATGGGAGTCAAAGGAGACGGTCCCGAAATTACGACAACTACGGCTCCCATAGCCAAGTCGCCGCAGGATACAAAAACAACAGTTATCAAGGAAGTGATCGCAGAAGCTCGGGATATCGAAGCTACGGGAAAGAGGACTATAAAAAGTTTCCCACGAGAGAACCCAGGGAGTACAACCCGTCGCCAGAAGACATGCTCAACGGACCCTGTCATATACACTCAGCGTTCGTCGATGGGAAGCGAGTATCAAGGCACGCAATGAAAGATTGCACAACATTCTTAAAACTACAAGAGGCAGCACTAAACAAGCAAACCGAAGCAAGGCGACAAGGATTTGAAGGAAGCAACAATCCTCCGACAAATCAGCAAAGAAACAACGGAGCTCCTCAAGGACAAGACAAGCAAAACCAGGGACACGATGACGACGAAGGGTACGTTCCATCAAAAGGACACATCACAGCAATGATACAACCTGTGCCCAAGTCGAACAAAGAGGAAAAGAGTATCACTCAACAAGTCAACCTAGCAGTTATTTCACCTCCAGCCACAACGAAGTATCTGCACTGGTCAGAACAGCCAATCGAGTTCAACAGAGAAGATCACCCTATAACAGTACCTCGGCCAGGAAATGTGCCTTTGGTACTCAAAGCTCAAATCGGCGCATATGATGTCGACAGAATATTCATGGACGTAGGAAGTGGAATTAATCTGATATACGCAAAAACACTCAGAGCGATGCATATATCACTAGAGTTCCTGAAACCAACGGATTGTTCCTTCCACGGAATTGTGCCAGGAAGTGCCAATTACCCACTGGGTCAAATAGCACTCAATGTTTGCTTCGGCAACCGACAAAACTACAGGAGAGAAAAGCTGGACTTCGAAGTGATGGACTGGCCATCTCAGTATCACGTGATTCTTGGACGACCCGCGTTTTCGCGATTCATGGCAGTGCCTCACTACACATACTTGGTACTTAAAATGCCAGGACCAAGAGGAATAATTATAGTCAAAGGGAGTTTTGAAGTTTCAGACCTCTGCGATAGGGAGTTCCACAAGATGGCGCAAAACTTTGGCATGATAGCCAACCATGCAGAGAAAGCGAAAAGTATGACTACAGAAGGCGTCAAGCTACTCGAAGGACGCGTTGCGGAGCCAGAGATGAGGAAACCACGAGTAGAAGCATCAGGAGAAGACAAAGAAGCATGAGAAGAGGATAAGGACACAACGGCATAAACATCAAGAGCAACAAAGTAGAGTAGAAGAATAAGGCTGTAAAAGCCACGAGTCATACCAGGGGCAATGCCCTCTAGATCCAGAACACAGGTCATAGGCCGGATCTCTTGGGTCACCCCGTGTATCTTACATTACAAGTATAATAAAGACAAAATGTTCCTCATATTCGAGTTTACGAGTCTTTCAAAGGGAAAATGCGACAAACGCATGAATCATACAATAACGCTTTGAGGACAAATTTTCGACACAAAGTCGCGAAATAAGACACTCTCGCATTCCACAAATACAAAAGATATTACAACAATGGGTTATCAGAGTCATCTACGCCTAAGGGATCTAAATAGTGGTACTCATGAAAAAACGCAGCATCCGCTTCTAGCAGCCTAGCCACGAGCCTTCGAGCAGGTTGCAGCGTGTTCTCCATATGTACTCGAAGACTAGCTCCACTAGGAGCCATACTTAGGGACATCGAGCTGTAGTTGAGTCTTGGATGCCACTTGCGTATCTACCCAAGAGCAAAATTGGCACCGGCCACTAAGTTCAGTTCTATCAATCTATGAATGCGCTGGCTGGATCGGAAAGTATCAAGAAGAAGCGGGAAAGTTGCAGGCAAAGGATTGCGAGGAAGCATAACAGAGTGCATAGTCGTAAGAGCCTTCCTGTAGCCATCAACTGACTCGCCAATATGTTGGGCGCGATCTTGAAGCAGTACAATAGCGCTCCGACATCGAGGATCGGACCACAAAGTTTCAACACCAGCAGACATTTTTTCCAGAGCTGCATTTCGTTCGGTGACCCGACGATCTTCAGCAGCGAAATCCAAGCAAGTGCCTATGACAAGAAGGGATATCATACAAACAGCAGTGAAGCAAAAGAAAAGAAGATAAGTTGAAAGAAAACTCACATCGCAATATCTCGCAGGCAGACTCGACAATGCCAAGAATAAAAGATTCGCATTCTTCATTATGCACAATCTTCGCCGTCAAATTGGAAACCTTTTCATCAAGAGAAGATATCTGCTTCAGATAGCCACAAGCCTTACTAGCTTTGCTCACAGCCATCTGTGCTTGACGCTTAGCCAAAGTCAGGCGAGACTCAAGATCAGAAATCCTTGAGGAGTACTCCACACATTGGCTGCATCGACGAGGAGGCGACGAAATCTTGGAGCCAAACGTACAGACAGAGGAAGGACTGGGGCCGCAAGTCAAAGGATCATCGTTGCGCATCGACTGGAAGTCAAAGGAAAAATAAAGGAGACACATTTCAGAAAGGATACCACAACAATTCATAAAGAAAATACATATTTACATTAGTGCAAACCCTTTGAGTAAAGTTCTCGGGTTGCACAAACGGTCTCTACAATCAAAAGAGTAAAATCTACAGAGGAGCCGAAGTCTACGCCACCTCAGCATTTTGCTCCGTGGTAGAAGAGGGCATGACAAATCCGTCGCCAGGAGTCGATGGAGGTGCAGGCTTTTCTGTTGTTGGAGCTGGCGCAGTAGATACCGCAGAGGCTGCAGAAGGAGAAATAATCGCCGCCAGTGCAGGTGCCAACTTCTTTGCCTTCTCGAAGAAAGCCTTCATCTCATCGGGGGTGCGGCCATGGGGAGAGCTCACCTTCTCCCAGTCGAAATCCGCACCATGTGCACAAGAAAGTGCAATAGCACCCTCAGCACCGCGCTTCAGAGAAAGCCCCTTAAGCTGAAGGGTGGGGTCCTCAGTTGTATCGAAAGCCTTGACACGCTCGCCCAAGTTGTCCCTCGGAACTTTTGCCTTCTTCTTCGGCCACAACCCGACGAATAGCCGTGACAGAACGCGGCTAACTAACTCAAAAGTCTCCTGGATAGATATCCAGTTTGTCTCGAGTAGGTTAACTGCAGTCATCAGAGGATCATCGTCCGATTGCGGGGACAACGAAGATACCCCGGTAAATCCTGCACAGTAAAAGAAGACAGAAGAGAAAAGAAAAGAAAAGTGTCAACAAGTACAACAGTGCAACAGAAGTTGAAATAGAAGACAAGGCGACATACTTACCTTCAGCAGCAGTAGACATTGTGCGAAGACGCTCTGCCACGGCTTGCTCTCGCTGAGCATGCTCCTTGTTGGCATCAGCTAAAGCTTTTTCAGCTTTCTTTGCCTTACCAAGCGCAGATTTCTGCGACTTCTCAGCACTTGCCTTGGCAGCCGCTGCAACATCATACGCCTTGTGCGAGGCACTAAGCTCAGCCTCTAGCGACACAATTCGAGCATTGGCTGTCGCTAGAGCAGCTGCAATGAAAGAAGAAAGAAAGTCAGGAAACACAACAAAGGAAAAATAATGACTGAATGTTGAATGTACCTTCAGAAGCTTTCGCAACCTTTAGGTACCCAGCGCATTCAGTGCCCAATGCGACAAATCTCTTCAACAAGGCCTGGGAGAAAAGGCGTGTAAGAGCACAAGTGTATAAAAAGAAAACAACCAAAGGGAAGCTACTCACATCGTCGGGGGAAACCGTAGATGCATGGGCTTCAAGAGAAACGTCGACTTCCTTGGCCTTCTTCGAGCGTTTGAGGCTTCGGGTCTGAGGAATCTTCTTAACAGAATCCCTGGTAACCCTAGGCACAATGTCTGGCTCAGCAGGCTCATCGACGATCGCAGGCGAAATCGAGGGAGCGGCTGTGTCGTCTTTTGGCGACTCCTCGTCATCTCTATAAGAAAACAAACAAGCTATGAGTAACTCGACAAAGCAGGTACGGCGCAAGCAAAGAACTAGAAGAAAAAAACTTACGATGCCAGGAGGTCAAAGAATTCCATATCTCCTGTAAGAACAGGGGCTTTATCAGCCGCTGCAGAACTCGAAGAAGCAAATTCGTCGACACGCTTCCTCTTCTTGTCGATACCAGCATCTTCAACAAGCACGGGAGGAGGCGATGTCAATGAGCTAGTTTCCTCTTCTGATTCTTCGGCATCATCTGCGTCCTGATTCTCGTCAGCCTCGGGGGCTTCAGATACAGACGAGGCCAGATCAGTCAGAAGGGGCCCTGCCTCTGGAAGAGGAGGGCGCGAAATAAGGAATTGGTGACCCTGCATATAAATAAGTCAGCAGAGTTCAAAGGCAAAGAACAACACAAGTCGAAGCAAACAAAATTCGACAACAAGTGAACACAAAGATACATACCTCGGGTAGAGGGTGCACGGAGTCAAAGTAGTCAGCGGTCAAATCAGCAACCGCATGATCCTTGGTGAGCTTGGTGAGGCTCCTGACTCGTTTGTCGACATCTTTTTTCTCTATCAAATCTTCAGAGACGCGAGTAGGATCTTCCAAGCCAGAGTAGCTCCAAAGTTTGGTGAGCCGGTGCTGCAGGGGTTGAACTCGACGTTGCACAAAGAACGCCATGAGTTGGATACCCGACAAAGCTCCTCCTTGGCCTCCTTTCAAAGCTTGAATGCGAGATAGAAGAGGTAGAACTTGTGCTATTTCCGCATCCGAGGGAAGCGCATCCCACGACGCCAATTTCTTCACTTCTTTGGAGGCTTCAAAAGGGGCTAAACCATATTGGTCTTTAGGAGAGGCTTTGCGATCTTGGATATAGAACCATTTGGTTCTCCACCCCTGGACAGATGCGGCAAAGGAAAATTCGAGGTACTACGCCTCAGGGCGCACAGAGACAACGGCTCCGCCCAATTCAGGCTTTCTAGCCAGAGCTACATTGGGGCGAAGCCGAAAGATTGACCTCCAGAGAAGAAAGTGGGGCTCAATGCCCAAGAATGACTCGCAGAGAGTCACGAAACAAGCAATGTGCAGAAGGGAGTTCGGTGTGAGCTGGTGGAGCTGCACACCGTAGACAAAGAGAAGCCCACGGAGAAACTCGTGGGTAGGAAGAGAAAGGCCGCGAAGGAGGAAGGCAAGGAACATTACCCGATAACCGCTCGGGGGCTCCGGGATCCGCTCAGTGCTTGGAAACTTGATGGAATCCTGGGCGGAGATGAGGCCATCCGCCTTGGCTTTCTCCACCTCCTTCTTCGTGATGGCGGAGCACACCCAGCTGGTGGCATAAGAGGTCTTGGCCATGGTGTTCTTGGTGGCTAGGTGCTTCACGCGCATCTAAATGCGGTGCGCTTGGGGGCTATGCACGAGAGGAGAAGGAAGAAGAGATCAGTAATGGAGGCGGCGGAGGGAATGAGCTGGTAAATAGTAAAATCCCCCACTACGCCCCTTATATACCTTCTGGGAGAAGGATCGTGGGCTGAGACGTGGCGCAAGGAGCAAAAAAGGCAGCCCACTAACGATTAAAAGTCGCAAAAATTACAGTGCTGCCCATAAAACGGTTCGCACTCATACAGCGTGACGTACTCATTGACGTCATAAAGAAGATGATATAAGAAAGAAGAAGGATGGAGCCGACAAGTGCAAAATTTATAGACAACATTATATGTGAAGGATTTTCGATTATAGCCTTGGGGGCTACTACTTTCAAAAATATTGAATGCAACTTTTAACTGGAGTGGTGGACGCGTATTCGACGACAGGATATCATTAAAGTATCTCGAATTGAAGTATGATGGACTACACTATATTTTGAGCCTATACTCGAAAAAGTCTTTTTCGACTATAGCCTCGGGGGCTACTCCCATCGGGAGCGCTGAGCGCGCACCCGACGATATTTCTTGGTAAAGCATAGGAGTTTGAGAAATGCAGGAGTGTTACTCCCATCGGGAGCGAGTTTTATGGTTGTTAAAACCCGAATATTTTCAGTCAAAATTTGACTGCGACATGAGATTCTCGAGTTGCGTTATCGCAACGAAACTCGAATGCCGTGACTTGTCACGAAGGTAAGACCCCGGGATCCATCCTGTGTGGCCTGGTATACGCACATGGATGCGGTCTGCTGGTATGTATCCGTGTCTACAACGCGAAGAAAATCCTGGTGGACGCACTGGGTACCCTGAGAATCACTGGGATTCATTCTTTGTAAGTCCTAAATGCGGCAAAAGAGTGGGTTTGACCGGTATCCCGAATTCAAATCCAAGGGGATTGAATTTGAAGTAGGTGACAAGTATCTGTTCCGGCAGTTAACTGACCTCTTGATCCGTCAGAGTTGTCAGGCTTGTTCATCAAAACCCCTTGCGAAAAATTATCATGAAAATAAGTCGAAAGACCAAGTCGAAGATTTGAAGATATGAAGAAGTCAAAGAATTGATCAAGTCGAAGATTTAAAGATTAGAGATTCAACCCAAATCTGCAATTCTGGTAGAATCTCAGGGGCTACTGACAAGGGTATAGTTAATAGATCCCGTTAGTTGAGTACCCCTGAGGCCCGTTAAGCTAGGCCCAATTGTAATGATAGTCGAATACGAGTTCTTACCGTATGTCGATATTGTAATCTGTATCGGACCCTATCCGATCCTCGAGACCTGGCCACCTATATATAGGGGCCAGGAGGGGACAGTGTAGGGCAGATTGAAAGCAAGCCAGGTTGAACACCCAAGTTTACTTTTGATATACACTTATTTCGACTAACCTTTACCTTCGAGTTCATCTGACGCCCTATTCCTCCGATCCTAAGTCCTTCATCTAGGACATTTGTCGAGTTAACCCTCGTCAACATGTGACTTCTTCATCTCACAGATATAGTATGGAACTGTTGGCCTCAGTTTAGCAACCATTGCATTGAGATCGGCAATCTGGCGACCAGTGAGATTGATATTGCTTGCAAACACACAGTGCTTGTCGAATTCTAAGTCACCAGTTATCTTGGGACCTAGAAAGAAATACACTACTTAGTGATCTTTATCTCCATAAGAATGTATTAAAAGATCATCAGACCCATGTTAGACGGATTCAAACCTCTGCAAATGACGATAGTCTCAGCCGCCCTTGCAGGGCCACGATAGGATGAGAGTGGGCCCGATGTGAGTCTACGTGCCTTGGCTTTAGGTGTCTTGGAAGATGAGATAGTCCTTGGCTCACTATCTGGATCAGGACCTTGATATGAAGGGAGGGGGTAATCCCTATTGGTTGTGGCTTTCTTGCATTTCTTGATAGCATAAGAATCATTGATTTTAAATAGCTTGAAATAATCGACAGAACGGTTCTTTCGGCTAGTACAGGCATCAGCCTAAAAATAGAGATTGTGCTTATTACAATGTTGTGTAGCACCTAAAAACATAATTGCCAGAAATAGAAATTTGTAGGGATTTCTATTTTCGTGCCCTCGGGTCCTTAGTTGTGCTCAGTTTTCCCCAGCCGCTTAGTTTTTCCTCAGTTTTGCCCAAGCGCTTGTCTGAAACCCTCACAAGGAGCTTGGACGGGAGGAATCCCATTTAGTTGACCATTTGTTGGTGCTGGCAAGTGGGGCCGCTGTTGGTGCCCCACAGTGGACACGTCTCCACTTATCCAGATCATCGTAGGACCCACAACTTGTCCACGTTAGCGCGCCGGACCCACAGCTTACCCAGGTGACCGTTGCAAAATGGGAGCCCGAGCCAGCCCCGTGCCCGTGCTCGTGCCATTGCTTCCCCTTTCTTTCCCCGTGCCCCATTGTTCTTCTTCTCCGCCAGCGGCAACCCTTCTCCGGCAGGCGGGTGATGTCTAGTTTCTCTTCGACCTCCCGTTCTTCATGGCCGCAGTATGGACCCGTGCCTTTGACAAGATGCCCTGACTGCCCACGCCAGGAACCTCTGAAGTGGTCGATCTGTAAGACGGACGACAACAGCAACCGTGGATGTGAGTTCCTTGCATGCGAGAGCTTGCCATATAGAGAGGGGGATAAGGTTAGATCTCGCTCCAATTGCTCTGTTTTCTCTCAATTTTCTTGTTATTCCCTCGAATTTGGGATTTAGGGTTCATGTTGTTGTTTTTAGATCCTGAAGAAATGCAGGTATTTCAAGTGGATCGGTGTGTACATTCAGAGGCTTAAATTGCAGGAATCAATTGGCGCTAGGGGAGCGAAATTTGGGAGGGGGGACTTGCTGTAGAGAATGCGGCGGAGAGAGGAGCCGTTCCGATTATGCCTAATGCTCCCAATGCAGAACTGGTGGAAGTGAAGGGAGAACTAAAGAAAATAAACAAGCAGTTAAAGCAGCTGATCGAGTTGAAGAAGCAAGCTAATCTGATGGCTGGTTGTTTTTTTGTTGTATAATTGCAATCGGATTCTTATCATTGCTCATCAAGTGCTAGAAGTTGTTATAAGGGATCCCTTGTTACAAATCCATTATTTAGTTACATGTACTTGTAGTTGTTTTCAAAGTTAGTGTGTGCATTCACCGAAATTACCAAAAAAAATAAGTGTTAGGGAATATAGGAATGCTAAAGATAGTTGATAATTGTTAGAGGGGTGACAAATAATGCATTCACCGAAATCCCACAAATATGTATGTCTCATGTTTATACCAAAATTATACCACTTTTGGGACATTTCAAATAACCAAAACTATATCCCAAACTATATTCCCTAAAAGAAAAGGAATGCTAAAGAAAGTTGATAATTGTTAGAGGGGTGATAAATAATCCATTCACCGAAATCCCCCAAATATGCCAAATATGTATGTCTCATGTTTCTACCAAAATTATACCACTTTTGGGCCGTTTCAAATTGCCAAACTATATTCCCTAAAAAAAGGAATGCTAAAGATAGTTGATAATTGTTAGAGGGGTGATAAATAATCCATTCACCGAAATCCCCCAAATATGCCAAATATGTATGTCTCATGTTTCTACCAAAATTATACCACTTTTGGGTCGTTTCAAATTGCCAAAACTATATTCCCTAAAAAAAGGAATGCTAAAGATAGTTGATAATTGTTAGAGGGGTGATAAATAATCCATTCACCAAAATCCCCCAAATATGCCAAATATGTATGTCTCATGTTTCTACCAAAATTATACCACTTTTGGGCCATTTCAAATTGCCAAAACTATATTCCCTAAAAGAAAAGGAATGCTAAACATAGTTGATAATTGTTAGAGGGGTGATAAATAATCCATTCACCGAAATCCCCCAAATATGCCAAATATGTATGTCTCATGTTTCTACCAAAATTATACCACTTTTGGGCCATTTCAAATTACCAAAACTATATTCCCTAAAAGAAAAGGAATGCTAAAGATAGTTGATAATTGTTAGAGGGGTGATAAATAATCCATTCACCGAAATCCGCAAATATGTATGTCTCTTGTTTACACCAAAATTATACCACTTTTTAGTTTAACATTTTTAAATCATGGAAAATAATGCATAAATAGAGGGAATATAGTTACATGGCAAAATAATCCATAAATGCATGTCTCTTGTCACACGGATCGACTCCACCAATCGTTGATCCGCCGAGAGAGAGAGAGGGGTGGCCACGAAGAGAGAGAGAGGGGTGGCCACGAAGAGATGGATAGGGGTATACTGCCCCTTAGATCAGTGGATCAACGGTTGGTGGAGTCGATCTGTGTGACAATGGCTCAACCAATCAGGATAAGTTTGGGCTTCTATGAGCATTTGTGACAGTACTTGAGGGCAAAACTGAGTAGTACTAAGAAACCAAGGGCACATAAATAGTAAATAGACTAAGGGATTCAAACAAAGGAATTACAAAATGAAAAATGCGTGTTTTGTACAATATAATTCATATTGGGCTACATCAAATTATTTGCAATTCAAATATACATGAGTGTGATAATTATGGCCTCATTTAGACAAACTATGTTTTGGGGAAGATGTTTTGCAAAGGGGTTTAAGTGGAAAACCATGCATCTTCATAGCTACTAGTGATTCTGAGAAGTGGCAATTTGTGGTAAAACTTGATTTGTCTATGTTTGTTAAGGTTTCCTAGGTGGCAGGTTGCGTAGGAAGACTCCATGAGTAGGTGCCACTATGTTTTTATTTTTTTTGGATTTTTTTTGCGCATGAAATGACTCAATTAGCTATGTTAATCTCATTTGTTGACTCTCTGTTGACCAGCTACTTGAGGGTAGAACTGAGTATATTGCACTTGCCAGTCTAAGTACTCGAGGGGAAAACTGAGTACAGATAAAATTTCTGTATAAGGCCCGAGGTTAGAACTGAGTACACCAAACGTCGAAGGGTTAGCCTCGTGTTGCGGTGCACGCTGCAGCCGTGCATAGCGGATGCGTGTTGCGGTACATGCCACCTTCGTCTTTATAGAGCCCCTCTTTCTCTCTCTCGACGCTCGCCCACTCTCTCATTCTCACTGCAACCGCCTCTCCTGTCCCATCATCTTCTCCACTTCGCGTCGAAAAAACCCTGAAGAAAAAACCCCAGCGATGGAGAAGAATGAGATGCCCATTGTCGGCGCTTCCGACGTAGCCGCCGGCGCATCGGCCGCCGTCCCCGTCCAAGACCCCGTCGCTGCTTCAAACATAGCCGCCGGCGCATCAGCCGCCGGTGCATCGGCCTGCCCCCGTCCAGGCCCCCGTTGCTGCTTCCGTCGTAGCCGCCGGCGCATCAGCCGCCGGCACATCGGCCGCCGCCCCCGTCCAGGCCCCCGTCCAGTTCCCCGTCGATTGGGACCCGTACGAACAAGAGTCATACGTCGCCCCGGAGAACCCCTACGACACCAGCATCGTCGACGACGAGGAGGTAACCCTTTGTTCCCTTGTTCTTATCCCATTTCAATCCTTTTTTGTGTTAGATCTTGCGTTATTAGGGTTCGTCTGTTCCTAGCTCTATCATTTTGTGTTAGATCTTGCGTTATTAGGGTTCGTCTGTTCCTAGTTCAATCCTTTTGTGTTAGATCTTGCGTTATTAGGGTTCGTCTGTTCCTAGTTCTAGATCTTGCGTGTTAGATCTTGCGTTATTAGTGTTTGTGATTTGCTTTTGTTTAAGATTCAGTTAACTTATGTGAGTAATCAATCCCATCCGGTTAATTTGTGCCGATGATGATGAATATTTGGGCACAAATTGATTCAGGGTTTGGTCAGTGAACAATTGGCGTGTACAAATTTGTTGTGCATGATCTTTGGTTCACTGACTCAAATCCTGGATATAAGTGTGTCCAATGTAACTGAGGCTACCTCTTTTTTTCATGCCCATATTATCATGCATGATCTTTTGTTCACTCTCTGTTCCATCATCGCTGCAATTGACTCCGTGTTTTTCGATCTTTGGTGCTACGTGACAGGTGCAGAGCAGCGACATCGACAGCGACGATGAGTCCTTCCACACCAAGACTCGTCACGTCCTCAGGAGGCTGCAGTCCGACCATTACGATCGCCACTTTGCTCGCGGCATTTACAGGTGCCCCTTCTGCAACAAGAGGCTCCTGAAGGGAATATGCCCGAGAGGCAATAATAAAGTGGTTATTATCATATTCCATGTTTATGATAAATGTTTATTTCTCATGCTAGAATTGTATTAATCAGAAACATTAATACTTGTGTGATTAATAAACTAAAAAGGTTCCTAGTAAAGCCTCTCTTTCATACTAGCTCGTTGATTAACTGATGATCAAGGTTTCCTGATCATGAACATTGGATGTTGTTAATAACGGGGTCATATCATTAGAAGAATGATGTGATGAACACTCACACCCATAGTAAGATTAGCAATATGATCAAGTCATCAAGTTCATTGCTATATCAAACTCATACGAATTAGTTCTAATCCTCAGACCAGGAGATCATGTTAATCACTGATGCCGAAAGAGTGCTTTGATGATATCAAATGTCACACCGTTACAGGGTGATTATAAAGGTTGATTTGGGTATTCTGAAAGTATTAGTTGAGGCTCATGGATCAAGAGTGGGATTTGGCCATCCGGATGACGGAAAGATATTCTTTGGGCCCTTCTCGGTGATATTGCATTGGAATCGCTTGCAAGCATGTGACTAGGTCACAGGAATGCATTATCACGGAACGAGTAAAGAGACTTGTCGGGAACGAGATCGAACTAGGTATGGTTGATACCAAATGATAGGATCTCGGACAAGTAATAATATCGCGAGACAAAAGGAATTAACTATGTTTGTTATTGGTTCACACGATCACTAGTTCATCGTTGAGTAAGTGGGAGTCATCATGGATTTCCAGATCCTGCTGATGATTATTGATCGGAGAGGAGTCTCGATCATGTCCACATTATTCACGAACCGTAGGGTGACACACTTAAGGTTCGCCATCGTTTTTGAGTGGATACGATACTCCGATCGAATTACAGGACAACATGAGGGTTGTTTCAGAAAAGCACCGAAACTATTTCGGGATATCGAAATAACTCAAGGGGGTATTTGTTAATGTTTGTTAATTGAATGAATTAACAAATATTAAAGAAATAAAAATGTTTTATTAAATCAATAAGTGTGAATTTTAATTAGCATGAATGTCATGCAAAATTAAATGGGGGTTACCTCATGTTGATGAGGGGGTTACCACCATGAAGAGGGGGTTACCACAATGAAGAGGACCATGAAGAGGAGGAGAGCCTCCTTGGCCGGCCACCCCTTGGGGGCTGCCCATCCTCTCCTATAAAAGGCCCCCCTCTCCTCCATATTCATACATACTTTGGTTCTTCCCTCTGCCGCAAAGTTGCTGCCCCAAATCCGTCTTGGCTTAGCGAAGCTCTGCCGGATTGTTAGTTCGAGTTTCACACACTTGGAGAAGTGAGTGTTGGAGTATCCGGCGGATCCCTTCTTCCGCTGCCCCGCTGGACCGAGGGCGTGGAGGAGTCGACGACGAGCCATACGTGTGACCGAGCACGGGGGCGCTGCTGGTTGTGGCGCCGTGTACACGATCTCGTGATCGTCAAGTGAACCACTACGTCAACTACGTTAAGTGAATGACTACGTCGACTACGTGCGTCTTCCTCGACTCTCCATCGGCAACGTTTGTGTGGGAACGTAATCCCCGCTACCGGTCTTCGAGGGTTAGTCTCCGTTGCTACCATCTCGTAGATGTTCTTGGCTAGTTTTGTGTTCATGCATAGGAATTTTTTTGTTTTCTATGCTACGAACCCATCTGTGGTATCAGAGCCATCTCTATGCGTAGGTGATATGTACGGTTAGAACACATGTGGATGATCATGTTATTGCAATTTATTTTGTATTTTGGATCATAGTGGCATAGTGGGATTGAAGCTGCCCGAGACTAACCTTACGTGACCGCGTTCACGAGACTTGTCCCACACTTGACATGCTTCGGCATATGTGGCTTTGCGGGTGCACGTTTCTCCCACTATAGTTATGATCTATTTTACAAAGAGTTGTTAATAATATTTTATCACCGTTGTGGTTACATGTTCGTAGGTAAGAACGGTTCTTCCTAGAAAGCCCCAAACCACGTAAAATATGCAAGACAAATCATAAACGTCTAACTTGTTTTAGCAGGGCATGTGATGTGATATGGTTGTTTTTACATTTAAATAGCCTGCGTGCCGAATATATATATCCAAGTGATATATTGTAATGGAGGAAGACAACTAAGGTGGCGTGCCATGGACCTTGGTGCTACGCCGGTGGAATGATGGAGATCATGCCATGATGCACAAGATGGAGATCGAATGCGTGAAGGACCATATCATATCACCGGTGGAATGATGGAGATCATGCCATGACGCACAAGATGGAGATTGAATGCGTGAAGGACCATATCATATCACATTATATATGCATGTGATGTTTATCCTTTTATGCATCTTATTTTGCTTAGATTTGATCGCGCGGTAGCAGTATAAGATGATCCCTCTCACGTAAATATCAAGATAAAATGTGTTCTTCCATAGCATGCACCGTCAAGAAAGTTCGTCATTTTGAGACACCACGTGATGATCGGGTGTGACAGACTCTACGTTCACATACGACGGGTGTAAAACAGTTTTACACACGCGAGTGCTATGGTTCTACTTGGCGAGCCTAGCATGTACAGACATGGCCTCGGAACACGAACCGAAAGGTTAAGCATGAGTCATATGGTTGATATGATGAACATGGTGATGTTCGCCTTTGAAACTATGCCGTTGCACGTGATGATCGGTTGCGGTATAGTGAATTTGGTCCGTGTAATCACTTAAGAAAACTAAGAGGGATGTTGTTTTTAAGTGGGAGTTCACTTAGTAATTTTGAATTATAGAACTCAATTTATCATGAACTAAATCAAAGTGAATTTGCATAGTTTGTTGTAGGCATTGGCATTCGTTTACTACCTTGCGATTAGCTATAATTGAGATAATAGAACTATAGAATTCTGGATGTTAACTTTACGAACTGGTATCATATTGTTTGAATGTCAATCTAAGGTTTAAAGTCCTATTGCAAACTTTTAACAAACCTTGGTTACTCGATAAAATTTAATAAGTAGTATTAAATCAAGAGTAACAATTCTAGTGTTAGTATCTAAGTATCACACTTGCCTCCATGATCCTTGATATTCAAAAGTTGTTTTTAGTATCAAGGTTATCTAGGAGCTGAAAGAATTGTTTCATAAACTATCATATGTGGAATATATTTTTATATCTAAAACAATTTTAGGTTGCAATGTGATAGAGTATAATTTAGTAAGACACATGTTCTCATATTGTATGAGAATTTGTGAAGGTTGGAGATGCTAGGCGTCCAGATCTCCTAAAAAGGTTTTGGGAACTAACATTATACTCAAAATTCGTCCTCATGAGCTATAGTAGCTTGATCATGAAAGTTCTCATGATAGGATGAATTAGAAGATGTAGGTAAAATGTTTACTACACTAAAAGATTACTAAAGAATGGAATTTGGAAGAACGCCAAATATTTGATAATGGTGCTCTACTTCAAAGTGCGAGCCCAAGGGTATTAGTGTTTGACTAATCATGCCTTGAACTATGTGCCATATGTATGGCGCCACTATTGATGTTGATAGATTCTTCTAGACGAAAAAGAATTGCTAAAAGAGAATCCAAAATTTATTCTGGCGGAAAAGAAAAGACTGGAAATGTCCAGCTCAGGTATATAGAAGATATACATGTTATGGGTGTATTCGTTGCTTGTTAAAACAATGTGGTTCTTGGGTATTTGATACTAAATTGGTTGGTATGAACTGTCATACAGAACAACGCAATACAAGAACTACAATGGCCTAATTAACTAGCAAATGAATATGGGATGATTCTCATCGAAAACAAATAAAGTGTTATTGTGTTTTGTTGGAATTAAACCTAGCCTTCAAGATTTGTTTGAATAATTGTTATTTTGTTCTGGTATTATGAGAACAATGGTTGTTCAAATTATTATCACATTCATAAAAGATGGATGAACGCTTATCTTGTTGGAGAAATCATATCCATAACACTGATGCTAAAAATGTCTCAAGACAAATGATTAGAAGATCACTTATGAGTGACACCACCGTTTAAATCATATTGGAAAGTAAACATGAAGAAACTCCATGTTGATGGAATTTTGGAGTCTTTTGATTTTGGATCAATTGACACTTTTGAAAATTTCCTAGAGATTATTAAAACTCCGTTTGTAGGCCAAAGAAGAACGGACGACTAACTTATTGGATATTGTACATATTGATGTATATAGTCCATTATGTGTAGCCGTGTGTGGTGAATTCTTGAACTTCATTTACTTTAACCAATGATTTGAGTAGATATATGTGTATATTTACTTGATAAGGAAGAAGCATGAAATATTTGAAAAATGTTCAAAGTATTTCTAGATGAAGTGGAAAATCATTGTAACAAGAGAATAAAGAATTTATGATTTAATCGTAAAGGAAGATATTTGAGTTACAAGTTTAGCAAACACCTAAAAGTTGAGGAATCGTTCCATAGACTTGTATTTCCCGAAACACCATAGGAGTTTGGAGTGTTCGAGAGATGAAATCAAACTTTGTTTGACATCGTTGGATCAAAGGTGTCGTCTATAAAACTGCCATTATATTTTAAGGATAAAGCTTTAGAGACTACCGCTTTTACACTGAAAAGAGCGCCATCATGATCCGTTGAAATGACACCATATGAGTTATGGCATGGGATAAAACCCAAGTTGTCTTTTCTAAAATTTTGGTATGCTAGGCATATGTAAAATGTTTACAACCAAAGTCGGATAAATACATCTTTGTAGGTTATCCCAAAGTAACTGTTGGGTATTCCTCCAGAACACTGAAGACAAAAGTGTTTGTCGCTGAAAAACATCAAGTTTCTTAAGAAGGAATTTTTCACAAAAAGTTAAGTGGGAGAACAATAGAACTTTGATTGGGTTATTGAACCTAAGCTATATGTGCTGAGTAGCGCAGCGCTGGAAAGTGTCCCGGAGGCGGCCACAATGCGCATGGCTGTCATACCTCAAAGGTTGTGGTCACATAGATCTAAGTTCCTATTGAACCGTGTGAGTCGAGTAACAATCAAATAGTTAGATTTGAGAATAGATCATTATTGTTTGACAATGATGAACCGACTACATGCAAAGAAGCGATGATGGTCCCTGACTCCGTCAAATGGCTAGAAGCCATAAAATCCATGATAGTTCCATACACGAGAAACCAAGTTTATGAACTTGGAAGACCCTCAAAAGGCATGAAGCCTAATGAACGTATTTGGATCTATAAAGATAGACATGGATGTTTAACATCTATGAAATAGTCGACACATCATTAAAAGAGTTTATGATTGTGTTCAATGAGTTGACTATGATAAGATTTGATCTTTCATAGCGATATTTTGTCTGGATGGATTACTGTAGCAAGCCCTACATATGCCAAGTTTGGTATATGTTAGTTGAACAAACAAGACAACATTCTTCTAATAGAATGCTTACCTAGGACATATACATGACATGGTCCAAAGGGTCTTGTAAATTCGAAGGATGCTAAAAAGGCATGCAAACTCCAATGGTTGAAGTAAGCATCGCGGAGTTGGAATATTCACCGTGATGAAATAATTAAAAGGTTTAGTTTCATCAGATACGATGAATATGCTTGCATTTGCAAGAAATTAAGTGGGAGCGCTGAGACATATTTTCAGTACATTATGTAGAAGACATATTGTTAATTGGAAATGATGTATCTTTTATTGACACTGGTTAAGAATTTCATTAAAATTAGATTTCAATGAAAGACTTAAGCAAAACCAAAATATTGGGTCTCGATGTCTATGTAGATAGATCGAGGTGCCAATATGGTTGTGCCAAAGTACATAGATGAAATATTGAATGAAGTTCAATATGGAAACGATAAGAAAAGTTCTTGCCGCATGGAAGAGGTTGAAACAAGATTCAGGTGTTTTTTGACACTTGATGAGTGAAGCCACATGAATGATTTGATCGATCATGTATACCGTGATATGTACATATCCAGATATGTCCTATGCTCTAAATGTTATGAGCATATACCAGAGTGATAAATGTCATAAGATGATCACTGGACAATAGTAAAGATATCCTTATGTGCTTTGGAAGGACTAAGGATATATATTATGTATGAAAAAGTGACACATAGTTCATTGTAAAGTGTTACATTGATACTAAGTTTGTCACAAGATACAAATTAAGTTTATCTCAATTCTAGCTATACGTTAGGTGGCACAATGTAATGGAAGGAAGTTCCATGATGGATTTGGATGAGTTCCAAAGTTAAGACATTGTGATGGATTCTACAACAAAGGTTGAGTATATGGCTGCTTTAGAAGTAGCAAAAGAGGGCATTTGTGTCAAGAAGTTTGTTATCAAACTAGGTGTAGTTCCAGGCTGGCTATTACTGTGAAGATCTATTGTGCGACAATAGTGATAACATAATTTTAGCTAAAGGAACTAAGGTCTCACCTAAGGACCAAATTTATACCCAACTGTCTCATTTGAGGATGAGTGATGCGTAGAGACGTAAAGACATGCAAATACACACAGAACTGAAAGTGTCAGATCTGGAGATCAGATTAACCACTACAATGCGTACGGATAACACGTGAAAGCCATAAGTGTTATATACGCAAGTATCAACTAGATTATTGACTCTAGTGCAAGTGGGAGACTGAAGGGAATATGCCCGAGAGGCAATAATAAAGTGGTTATTATCATATTCCATGTTTATGATAAATGTTTATTTCTCATGCTAGAATTGTATTAATCGGAAACATTAATACTTGTGTGATTAATAAACTAAAAAGGTTCCTAGTAAAGGCTCTCTTTCATACTAGCTCATTGATTAACTGATGATCAAGGTTTCCTGATCATGAACATTGGATGTTGTTAATAACGGGGTCATATCATTAGAAGAATGATGTGATGAACACTCACACCCATAGTAAGATTAGCAATACGATCAAGTCATCAAGTTCATTGCTATATCAAACTCATACGAAATAGTTCTAATCCTCAGACCATGAGATCATGTTAATCACTGATGCCGGAAGAGTGCTTTGATGATATCAAACGTCACACCGTTACAGGGTGATTATAAAGGTTGATTTGGGTATTCTGAAAGTATTAGTTGAGGCTCATGGATCAAGAGTGGGATTTGTCCATCTGGATGACAGAAAGATATTCTCTGGGCCCTTCTCGGTGATATTGCATTGGAATCGCTTGCAAGCATGTGACTAGGTCACAGGAATGCATTATCACATAACGAGTAAAGAGACTTGTCGGGAACGAGATCGAACTAGGTATGGTTGATACCAAATGATCGGATCTCGGACAAGTAATAATATCGCGAGACAAAAGAAATTAACTATGTTCGTTATTGGTTCACACGATCACTAGTTCATCGTTGAGTAAGTGGGAGTCATCATGGATTTCCAGATCCTACTGATGATTATTGATCGGAGAGGAGTCTCGATCATGTCCACGTTATTCACGAACCGTAGGGTGACACACTTAAGGTTCGCAGTCATTTTTGAGTGGATACGATACTCCGATCGAATTACAGGACAACATGAGGGTTGTTTCAGAAAAGCACCGAAACTATTTCGGGATATCGAAATAACTCAAGGGGGTATTTGTTAATGTTTGTTAATTGAATGAATTAACAAATATTAAAGAAATAAAAATGTTTTATTAAATCAATAAGTGTGAATTTTAATTAGCATGAATGTCATGCAAAATTAAATGGGGGGGTTACCTCATGTTGATGAGGGGGTTACCACCATGAAGAGGGGGTTACCACAATGAAGAGGACCATGAAGAGGAGGAGAGCCTCCTTGGCTGGCCACCCCTTGGGGGCTGCCCATACTCTCCTATACAAGGCCCCCCTCTCCTCCATATTCATACACACTTTGGTTCTTCCCTCTGCCGCAAAGTTGCTGCCCCAAATCCGTCTTGGCTTAGCGAAGCTCTGCCGGATTGTTAGTTCGAGTTTCACACACTTGGAGAAGTGAGTGTTGGAGTGTCCGGCGGATCCCCTCTTCCGCTGCCCCGCTGGACCGAGGGCATGGAGGAGTCAACGACGAGCCGTAGGTGTGACCGAGCACAGGGGCGCTGCCGGTTGTGGCGCCGTGTACACGATCTCGTGATCGTCAAGTGAACCACTACGTCGACTACGATAAGTGAACGAATACGTCGACTATGTGCGTCTTCCTCGACTCTCCATCGGCAACATTTGTGCGGGAACGTAATCCCCGCTACCGGTCTTCGAGGGTTAGTCTCTGTTGCTACCATCTCGTAGATGTTCTTGACTAGTTTTGTGTTCATGCGTAGGAATTTTTTTGTTTTCTATGCTACTAAAGGGAATATGCCCGAGAGGCAATAATAAAGTGGTTATTATCATATTCCATGTTTATGATAAATGTTTATTTCTCATGCTAGAATTGTATTAATCGGAAACATTAATACATGTGTGATTAATAAACTAAAAGGTTCCAAGTAAAGCCTCTCTTTTATACTACCTCGTTGATTAAACGATGATCAAGGTTTCTTGATCATGAACATTGGATGTTGTTAATAATGGGGTCATATCATTAGAAGAATGATGTGATGAACACTCACACCCATAGTATGAATAGCAATACGATCAAGTCATCAAGTTCATTGCTATATCAAACTCATATGAAATAGTTCTAATCCTCAGACCATGAGATCATGTTAATCACTGATGCCGGAAGAGTGCTTTGGTGATATCAAACGTCAAACCGTTACAGGGTGATTATAAAGGTTGATTTGAGTTTTCTGAAAGTATTAGTTGAGGCTCATGGATCAAGAGTGGGATTTGTCCATCCGGATGACGGAAAGATATTCTCTGGGCCCTTCTCGGTGATATTGCATTGGAATCGCTTGCAAGCATGTGACTAGGTCACGGGAATGCATTATTATGGAACGAGTAAAGAGCCTTGTCGGGAACGAGATCGAACTAGGTATGGTTGATACCAAATGATCGGATCTCGGACAAGTAATAATATCGCGAGACAAAAGGAATTAACTATGTTCGTGAAAGGTTCACACGATCACTAGATTCATCGTTGAGTAAGTGCGAGTCATCATGGATTTCCAGATCCCGCTGATGATTATTGATCGGAGAGGAGTCTCGATCATCTCCACATTATTCACGAACCGTAGGGTGACACACTTAAGGTTCGCTATCGTTTTTGAGTGGATACGATACTCCGATCGAATTACAGGACAACATGAGGGTTGTTTCAAAAAAGCACCAATACTGTTTTGGTATATCGAAATAACTCAAGGGGGTATTTGTTAATGTTTGTTAATTGATTGAATTAACAAATATTAAATAAATAAAAATGTTTTATTAAATCAATTAGTATGAATTTAATTAGCATGAATGTCATGCAAAATTAAATGGGGGGTTACCTCATGTTGATGAGGGGGTTACCACCATGAAGAGGGGGTTACCACAATGAAGAGGACCATGAAGAGGAGGAGAGCCTCTCCTTGGCTGGCCACCCCCTTGGGGCTGCCCATCCTCTCCTATAAAAGGCCCCCATCTCCTCCATGTTCATGCTAGCTTGATCCTTCCCCTCTCCCGCAAAGTTGCTGCCCCAAATCCGTCTTGGTTTAGCGAAGCTATGCCGGATTGTTAGTTCGAGTTTCACACACTTGGAGAAGTGAGTGTTGGAGTGTCCGGTGGATCCCTTCTTCCGCTGCCCCGCTGGACCGAGGGCGTGGAGGAGTCGACGACGAGCTGTACGTGTGACCGAGCACGGGGGCGCTGCCGGTTGTGGCGCCGTGTACATGATCTCGTGATCGTCGAGTGAACCACTACGTCGACTACGTCAAGTGAACGACTACGTCGACTACATGTATCTTCCTCGACTCTCCATCGGCAACGTTTGTGCAGGAACGTAATCCCCGCTACTGGTCTTCGAGGGTTAGTCTCCGTTGCTACCATCTCGTAGATGTTCTTGGCTAGTTTATGTGTTCATGCATAGGAAATTTTTTGTTTTCTATGCTACGAACCCATCAGTGGTATCAGAGCCATCTCTATGCGTAGTTGGTATGCACGGTTAGAACACATGTGGATGTGGGCGTTGATGATCATGTTATTGCAATTTTTTGTATTTTGGATCATAGTGGCATAGTGGGATTGAAGCTGCCTGAGACTAACCTTACGTGACCGCGTTCACGAGACTTGTCCCACACTTGACATGCTTCGGCATATGTGGCTTTGCGGGTGCACGTTTCTCCCACTATAGTTATGATCTATTTTACAAAGAGTTGTCAATAATATTTTATCACGGTTGTGGTTACATGTTCGTAGGTAAGAACGGTTCTTCCTAGAAAGCCCCAAACCACGTAAAATATGCAAGACAAATTAGAAACGTCTAACTTGTTTTTGCGGGGCATGTGATGTGATATGGTTGTCTTTACATTTAAATGGCCCGCGTGCCGGATATATATATATATCGAGGTGATATATTGTAAAGGAGGAAGACAACCAAGGTGGCGCGCCATGAACCTTGGTGCTACGCCGGTGGAATGATGGAGATCATGCCATGACGCACAAGATGGAGATCGAATGCGTGAAGGACCATATCATATCACATTATATATACATGTGATGTTTATCCTTTTATGCATCTTATTTTGCTTAGATTTGATCGCGCGGTAGCATTATAAGATGATCCCTCTCACATAAATATCAAGATAAAAATGTGTTCTTCCATAGCATGCACCGTCAAGAAAGTTCGTCGTTTCGAGACACCACGTGATGATCGGGTGTGACAGACTCTACGTTCACATACGATGGGTGTAAGACAGTTTTACACACGCGAGTGCTATGGTTCTACTTGGCGAGCCTAGCATGTACAGACATGGCCTCGGAACACGAACCGAAAGGTTAAGCATGAGTCATATGGTTGATATGATGAACATGGTGATGTTCGCCTTTGAAACTATGCCGTTGCACGTGATGATCGGTTGCGGTATAGTGAATTTGGTTCGTGTAATCACTTAAGAAAACTAAGAGGGATGTTGTTTTTAAGTGGGAGTTCACTTAGTAATTTTGAATTATAGAACTCAATTTATCATGAACTAAATCAAAGTGAATTTGCATAGTTTGTTGTAGGCATTGGCATCCGTTTACTACCTTGCGATTCGCTATAATTGAGATAATAGAACTATAGAATTCTGGATGTTAACTTTACAAACTGGTATCGTATTGTTTGAATGTCAATCTAAAGTTTGAAGTCCTATTGCAAACTTTTAGCAAACCTTGTTTACTCGATAAAATTTAATAAGTAGTATTAAATCAAGAGTGACAATTCTAGTGTTAGTATCTAAGTATCACACTCGCCTCCATGATCCTTGATATTCAAAAGTTGTTTTTAGTATCAAGGTTATCTAGGAGATGAAAGGATTGTTTCATAAACTATCATGTGTGGAAGATATTTTAATATCTGAAACAATGTTTGGTTGCAATGTGATAGAGTATAATTTAGTGAGACACATGTTCTCGTATTGTATGAGAATTTGTGAAGATTGGAGACGCTAGGCATCCAGATCTCCTAAAAGGTTTAGGAACTAACATTATATTCACAATTCGTCATCATGAGCTATAGTAGCTTGATCATGAAAGTTGTCATGATAGGATGAATGGAAGATGTAGGTAAAATGTTTACTACAGTAAAAGATTACTAAAGAATGGAATTTGGAAGAACGCCAAATATTTGATAATGGTGATCTACTTCAAAGTGCAAGTCCAAGGATATTAGTGTTTGACTAATCATGCCTTGAACTATTTGCCATGTGTATGGCGCCACTATTGATGTTGATAGATTCTTCTAGATGAAAAAGAATTGCTAAAAGAGAATCCGAAATTTATTCTGGCGGAAAAGAAAAGACTGGAAATGTCCAGCTCAGGTATATAGAAGATATACATGTTATGGGTGTCTTCATTGCTTGTTAAAACAATGTGGTTCTTGGGTATTTGATACTAAATTGGTTGGTATGAACTATCATACAGAACAACCAATACAAGAACTACAATGGCCTAATTAACTAGCAAATGAATATCGGATGATTCTCATCGAAAACAAATAAAGTGTTATTGTGTTTCGTTGGAATTAAACCTAGCCTTCAAGATTTGTTTGAATAATTGTTATTTTGTTCTGGTATTATGAGAACAATGGTTGTTCAAATTATTACCGCATTCTTATAAGATGAATGAACGCTTATCCTTTTGGAGAAATCACATCCATAACACTGATGCTAAAAGTGTCTCAAGACAAATGATTAGAAGATCACTTATGAGTGACACCACCGTTTAAATCATATTGGAAAGTAAACATGAAGAAACTCCATGTTGATGGAATTTTGGAGTCTTTTTATTTTGAATCAATTGACGCTTGTAAAAATTTCCTAGAGATGATTAAAGCTCCGTTCGTAGGCCAAAGAAGAACGGACGACTAATTTATTGGACGTTTTACATGTTGATGTATATTGTCCATTATGTGTAGCCGTGTGTGGTGGATCTTTGAACTTCATTTACTTTAACCAAGGATTTGAGTAGATATATGTGTATATTTACTTGATAAGGAAGAAGTATGAAATATTTGAAAAATGTTCAAATTATTTCTAGATGAAGTAGAAAATCATTGTAACAAGAGAATAAAGAATTTATGATTTGATCATAAAGGAAGATATTTGAGTTACACGTTTAGCAAACACCTAAAAGTTGAGGAATCGTTCCATAGACTTGTATTTCCCGAAACACCATAGGAGTATGGAGTGTTCGAGAAATAAAATCAAACTTTGTTTGACATGGTTGGATCAAAGGTGTCGTCTATAAAACTGCCATTATATTTTAAGGATAAATCTTTAGAGACTACCGCTTTTACACTGAAAAGAGTGCCATCATGATCCGTTGAAATGACACCATATGAGTTATGGCATGGGATAAAACCCAAGTTGTCTTTTCTGAAATTTTGGTATGCTAGTCATATGTAAAATGTTTACAACCAAAGTCGGATAAATGCGTCTTTGTAGGTTATCCCAACGTAACTGTTGGGTATTCCTCTAGAACACCTAAGACAAAAGTGTTTGTCGCTAAAACGTCAAGTTTCTTGAGAAGGAATTTTTCGCAAAAGTTAAGTGGGAGGACAATCGAACTTTGATTGGGTTATTGAACCTAAGTTATATATGCTGAGTAGCGCAGCGCTGGGAAGTGTCCCGGAGGCGGCCACAATGCGCATGGATGTAGTACCTCAAAGGTTGTGGTCACATATGTCAAAGTTCCTATTGAACCACGTGAGTCGGGTAACAATCAAATAGTTAGATTTGAGAATGAATCATTATTGTTTGACAATGATGAACTGACTGCATGCAAAGAAGCGATGATGGGCCCTGACTCTGTCAAATGGCTAGAAGCCATAAAATCCGTGACAGTTCCATACACGAGAAACCAAGTTTCTAAACTTGGAAGACCCTCAAAAGGCATGAAGCCTAATGAACATGTTAGGATCTATAAAGACAGACATGGATGTTTAACATCCATGAAATAGTCGACACATCGTTAAAAGAGTTTACGATTGTGTTCAAGGAGTTGACTGTGACAAGATTTGATCTTTCATAGAGATATTTTGTCTGGACGGATTACTGTAGCAACCACTACATATGCCAAGTTTGGTATATGTTAGTTGAACAAACAAGACAACATTCTTCTAATAGAATGGTTACCTAGGACATGTACATGACATGGTCCAATGGGTTTTGTAAATTCAAAGGATGCTAAAAGGCATGCAAACTTCAATGGTTGAAGTAAGCATCGCGGAGTTGGAATATTCACCGTGATGAAATAATTAAAAGGTTTAGTTTCATCAGACACGATGAGTATGCTTGCATTTGCAAGAAATTAAGTGGGAGCGCTGAGACATATTTCTAGTACATTATGTAGAAGACATATTGTTAATTAGAAATAATGTATCTTTTATTGACATAGGTTAAGAATTTCATTAAAATTAGATTTCAATGAAAGACTTAGGCAAAACCAAAATATTGGGTCACGATGTCTATGTAGATAGATCGAGGTGCCAATATGGTTGTGCCAAAGTACATAGATGAAATATTGAATGAAGTTCAATATGGAAACGACGAGAAAAGTTCTTGCCGCATGGAAGAGGTTAAAACAAGATTCAGGTGTTTTTAACACTTGATGAGTGAAGCCACATGAATGATTTGATCGATCATGTATACCATGATATGTACATATCCAGATATGTCCTATGCTCTAAATGTTATGAGCATATATCAGAGTGATAAATGTCATGAGATGATCACTGGACAATAGTAAGGATATCCTTATGTGCTTTGGAAGGACTAAGGATATATATTATGTATGACGAAGTGACACATAGTTCATTGTAAAGTGTTACATTGATACTAAGTTTGTTACAAGATACAAATTTAGTTTATCTCAATTTTAGCTATATGATAGGTGGCACAATGTAATGGAAGGAAGTTCCATGATGGATTTGGATGAGTTCCAAAGTTAAGACATTGTGATGGATTCTACAACAAATGTTGAGTATATGGCTGCTTTAGAAGTAGCAAAGGAGGGCATTTGTGTCAAGAAGTTTATTATCAAACTAGGTGTAGTTCCAAGTGGGATATTACTATGAAGATCTATTGTGCGACAATAGTGACAACATAATTTTAGCTAAAGGAACTAAGGTCTCACCTAAGGACCAAATTTATACCCAACTGTCTCATTTGAGAATGAGTGAAGCGTAGAGACGCAAAGACATGTAAATACACACAGAACTGAAAGTGCCAGATCTGGAGATCAGATTAACCACTACAACGCGTACGGATAACACGTGAAAGCCATAAGTGTTATATACGCAAGTATCAACTAGATTATTGACTCTAGTGCAAGTGGGAGACTGAAGGGAATATGCCCGAGAGGCAATAATAAAGTGGTTATTATCATATTCCATGTTTATGATAAATGTTTATTTCTCATGCTAGAATTGTATTAATCGGAAACATTAATACATGTGTGATTAATAAACTAAAAGGTTCCTAGTAAAGCCTCTCTTTTATACTAGCTCGTTGATTAACCGATGATCAAGGTTTCCTGATCATGAACATTGGATGTTGTTAATAACGGGGTCATATCATTAGAAGAATGATGTGATGAACACTCACACCCATAGTACGAATAGCAATACGATCAAGTCATCAAGTTCATTGCTATGTCAAACTCATATGAAATAGTTCTAATCCTCAGACCATGAGATCATGTTAATCACTGATGCCGGAAGAGTGCTTTGATAAAATCAAACGTCACACCGTTACAGGGTGATTATAAAGGTTGATTTGGGTATTCTGAAAGTATTAGTTGAGGCTCATGGATCAAGAGTGGGATTTGTCCATCCGGATGACAGAAAGATATTCTCTCGGCCCTTCTCGGTGATATTGCATTGGAATCGCTTGCAAGCATGTGACTAGGTCACAAGAATGCATTATCATGGAACGAGTAAAGAGACTTGTCGGGAACGAGATCGAACTAGGTATGGTTGATACCAAATGATCGGATCTCGGACAAGTAATAATATCACGAGACAAAAGAATTAACTATGTTCGTTAAAGGTTCACACGATCACTGGATTCATCGTTGAGTAAGTGGGAGTCTTCATGGATTACCAGATCCCGCTGATGATTATTGATCAGAGAGGAGTCTCGATCATGTCCACATTATTCACGAATCGTAGGGTGACACACTTAAGGTTCGCCATCGTTTTTGAGTGGATACGATACTCTGATCGAATTACAGGACAGCATGAGGGTTGTTTCAGAAAAGCACCGAAACTGTTTCGGTATATCGAAATAACTCAAGGGGGTATTTGTTAATGTTTGTTAATTGATTGAATTAACATATATTAAAGAAATAAAAATGTTTTATTAAATCAATTAGTATGAATTTAATTAGCATAAATGTCATGCAAAATTAAATGGGGGGTTACCTCATGTTGATGAGGGGGTTACCACCATGAAGAGGGGGTTACCACAATGAAGAGGACCATGAAGAGGAGGAGAGCCTCTCCTTGGCCGGCCACCCCCTTGGGGCTGCCCATCCTCTCCTATAAAAGGCCCCCCTCTCCTCCATGTTCATGCTAGCTTGATCCTTCCCCTCTCCCGCAAAGTTGCTGCCCCAAATCCGTCTTGGTTTAGCGAAGCTATGCCGGATTGTTAGTTCGAGTTTCACACACTTGGAGAAGTGGGTGTTGGAGTGTCCGACGGATCCCTTCTTCCGCTGCCCCGCTGGACCGAGGGCATGGAGGAGTCGACAACGAGCTGTACGTGTGACCGAGCACGGGGGCGCTGCCGGTTGTGGCGCCGTGTACACGATCTCGTGATCTTCAAGTGAACCACTACGTCGACTACGTCAAGTGAACGACTACGTCGACTACGTGCGTCTTCCTCGACTCTCTATCGGCAACGTTTGTGCGGGAACATAATCCCCGCTACCGGTCTTTGAGGGTTAGTCTCCGTTGCCATGGGATAAAACCCAAGTTGTCTTTTCTAAAATTTTGGTATGCTAGGCATATGTAAAATGTTTACAACCAAAGTCGGATAAATATGTCTTTGTAGGTTATCCCAAAGTAACTGTTGGGTATTCTTCCAGAACACTGAAGACAAAAGTGTTAGTCACTGAAAAACGTCAAGTTTCTTAAGAAGGAATTTTTCGCGAAAAGTTAAGTGGGAGGACAATAGAACTTTGATTGGGTTATTGAACTTAAGCTATATGTGCTGAGTAGCGCAGCGCTGGGAAGTGTCCCGGAGGTGGCCGCAATGCGCATGGCTATCGTACCTCAAAGGTTGTGGTCACATAGATCTAAGTTCCTATTGAACCGTGTGAGTCGGGTAACAATCAAATAGTTAGATTTGAGAATAGATCATTATTATTTGACAATGATGAACCGACTACATGCAAAGAAGCGATGATGGGCCCTGACTCCGTCAAATGGCTAGAAGCCATAAAATCCATGATAGTTCCATACACGAGAAACCAAGTTTATGAACTTGGAAGACCCTCAAAAGGCATGAAGCCTAATGAACGTATTTGGATCTATAAAGACAGACATGGATGTTTAACATCTATGAAATAGTCGACACATCGTTAAAAGAGTTTATGATTGTGTTCAATGAGTTGACCATGATAAGATTTGATCTTTCATAGCGATATTTTGTCTGGACGGATTACTGTAGCAACCCCTACATATGCCAAGTTTGGTATATGTTAGTTCAACAAACAAGATAACATTCTTCTAATAGAATGGTTACCTAGGACATATAAATGACATGGTCCAAAGGGTCTTGTAAATTCAAAGGATGCTAAAAAGGCATGCAAACTCCAATGGTTGAAGTAAGCATCGCGGAGTTGGAATATTCACCGTGATGAAATAATTAAAAGGTTTAGTTTCATCAGATACGATGAATATGCTTGCATTTGCAAGAAATTAAGTGGGAGCGCTGAGACATATTTTCAGTACATTATGTAGAAGACATATTGTTAATTGGAAATGATGTATCTTTTATTGACACTGGTTAAGAATTTCATTAAAATTAGATTTCAATGAAAGACTTAGGCAAAACCAAAATATTGGGTCTCGATGTCTATGTAGATAGATCGAGGTGCCAATATGATTGTGCCAAAGTACATAGATGAAATATTGAATGAAGTTCAATATGGAAACGACGAGAAAAGTTCTTGCCGCATGGAAGAGGTTGAAACAAGATTCAGGTTTTTTTGACACTTGATGAGTGAAGCCACATGAATGATTTGATCGATCATGTATACCGTGATATGTACATATCCAGATATGTCCTATGCTCTAAATGTTATGAGCATATACCAGAGTGATAAATGTCATAAGATGATCACTGGACAATAGTAAAGATATCCTTATGTGCTTTGGAAGGACTAAGGATATATATTATGTATGACAAAGTGACACATAGTTCATTGTAAAGTGTTACATTGATACTAAGTTTGTCACAAGATACAAATTAAGTTTATCTCAATTTTAGCTATACGTTAGGTGGCACAATGTAATGGAAGGAAGTTCCATGATGAATTTGGATGAGTTCCAAAGTTAAGACATTGTGATGGATTCTACAACAAAGGTTGAGTATATGGCTGCTTTAGAAGTAGCAAAAGAGGGCATTTGTGTCAAGAAGTTTGTTATCAAACTAGGTGTAGTTCCAAGCTGGCTATTACTGTGAATATCTATTGTGCGACAATAGTGACAACATAATTTTAGCTAAAGGAACTAAGGTCTCACCTAAGGACCAAATTTATACACAACTGTCTCATTTGAGAATGAGTGATGCATAGAGACGCAAAGACATGCAAATACACACAGAACTGAAAGAGTCAGATCTGGAGATCAGATTAACCACTGCAATGCGTACGGATAACACGTGAAAGCCATAAGTGTTATATACGCAAGTATCAACTAGATTATTGACTCTAGTGCAAGTGGGAGACTAAAGGGAATATGCCCGAGAGGCAATAATAAAGTGGTTATTATCATATTCCATGTTTATGATAAATGTTTATTTCTCATGCTAGAATTGTATTAATCGGAAACATTAATACTTGTGTGATTAATAAACTAAAAAAGTTCCTAGTAAAGCCTCTCTTTCATACTAGCTCGTTGATTAACTGATGATCAAGGTTTCCTGATCATGAACATTGGATGTTGTTAATAACAGGGTCATATCATTAGAAGAATGATGTGATGAACACTCACACCCATAGTAAGATTAGCAATACGATCAAGTCATCAAGTTCATTGCTATATCAAACTCATACGAAATAGTTCTAATCCTCAGACCATGAGATCATATTAATCACTGATTGTGGAAGAGTGCTTTGATAATATCAAACGTCACACCATTACAGGGTGATTATAAAGGTTGATTTGGGTATTCTGAAAGTATTAGTTGAGGCTCATGGATCAAGAGTGGGATTTGTCCATCCGGATGATGGAAAGATATTCTCTGGGCCCTTCTTGGTGATATTGCATTGGAATTGCTTGCAAGCATGTGACTAGGTCACAGGAATGCATTATCACGGAGCGAGTAAAGAGACTTGTCGGGAACGAGATCGAACTAGGTATGGTTGATACCAAATGATTGGATCTCGGACAAGTAATAATATCGCGAGACAAAAGGAATTAACTATGTTCATTATTAGTTCACACGATCACTAGTTCATCGTTGAGTAAGTGGGAGTCATCATGGATTTCCAGATCCCGCTGATGATTATTGATCGAAGAGGAGTCTCGATCATGTCCACGTTATTCACGAACCGTAGGGTGACACACTTAAGGTTCGCCGTTATTTTTGAGTGGATACGATACTCCGATCGAATTACAGAACAGCATGAGGGTTGTTTCAGAAAAGCACTAAAACTATTTTGGGATATCGAAATAACTCGAGGGGTATTTGTTAATGTTTGTTAATTGAATGAATTAACAAATATTAAAGAAATAAAAATGTTTTATTAAATCAATAAGTGTGAATTTTAATTAGCATGAATGTCATGCAAAATTAAATGGGGGGTTACCTCATGTTGATGAGGGGGTTACCACCATGAAGAGGGGGTTACCACAATGAAGAGGACCATGAAGAGGAGGAGAGCCTCCTTGGCTGGCCACCCCTTGGGGGCTGCCCATCCTCTCCTATAAAAGGCCCCCCCTCTCTTCCATATTCATACACACTTTGGTTCTTCCCTCTGCCGCAAAGTTGCTGCCCCAAATCCGTCTTGGCTTAGCGAAGCTCTGCCGGATTGTTAGTTCGAGTTTCACACACTTGGAGAAGTGAGTGTTGGAGTGTCCGGCGGATCCCTTCTTCCGCTGCCCCGCTGGACCGAGGGCGTGGAGGAGTCGACGACGAGCCGTACGTGTGACCGAGCATGGGGGCGCTGCCAGTTGTGGCGCCGTGTACACGATCTCGTGATCGTCAAGTGAACCACTATGTCGACTACGTTAAGTGAACGACTATGTCGACTACGTGCGTCTTCCTCGACTCTCCATCGGCAACGTTTGTGTGGGAATCAAATCCCCGCTACCGGTCTTCGAGGGTTAGTCTCCGTTGCTACCATCTCGTAGATGTTCTTGGCTAGTTTTGTGTTCATGCGTAGGAAATTTTTTGTTTTCTATGCTACGAACCCATCAGCTCCGCGCCACCGACTTCAACTGCCTGGTGAACCATGCCTAATCCATTGGCAGACCCATTGGCGGCGCTAGAGTTGGAACGACCGTGAACGTGCATGCATTCATGGCCAAACACAAAGCACTTGGGATTCACCTGCGCAGCCTCCAAGCTTAATCCCATTCATGTAAAATGTAGCTTATGTTGGATCTTGGTCGGTAGTACTGTTATGCGTCCCTACTGTTATCTATGCTCTGTTGGCTGCTGTATGCAGCTTATCGTATATTTTCTCTAGATTTGTGCCCTAGATTTCCTACTCCCTCCGATCCATATTACTCTTCGCTAATGTGGTTGTATCTAAACACATTTTAGTGGTTGATACATCTGTATTAGTGAAGACTAATATGGATCGGAGGGAGTACCTGATTGGGTAAAAACGAAGGCATAAAGAAATGAATGACGTTTAAAAACAGAAGGAGAAGCTGCTCTAGATTTGCTACCAATTTGGGCAATCAATAATGAATGAGATCGAGCGAGAGAGAGGAAAAAGGTGCATTGAAAACTGCTAATATGGGCGAAAGAGACAGAAACCACTCGTGCCCATGTCCCAGACCCACACGGCTCCACACGCTACGGCCCCACACGCTACGGCCCCAGCTCCGCTCGTATGACCAAACACGGTCTTGTCCTGCCCACGCGGTCCCTTTCTACCAGCCCCACACGACGTGGCCCCACTCGTCAGCACGGAACGGTCAACTGAACGGGATTCCTCCCGTCCGAGCTCCTTGTGAGGGTTTCAGACAAGGGCTTGGACAAAACTGAGGAAAAACTAAGGAGCTGGGGAAAACTGAGTACAACTAAGGACCCGAGGGCACGAAAATAGAAATCTCAAATTTGTATAACCTGCACCTTAGTGGCGATATGGTCAATCGTTGGGTCCATCTGGAGACTTGCAAGCTTTTCTGAAAGAAATGGGCACCTATTTAGTGCAGGCATCTATTTCCTTGGAATAATATACTATGCTATAATTAGCAGTATGTGCTACTACAATTTGCAATGACAGTACCTCATTCCATATCCAGTATGAAGTGAAATCTACTACCATATCCAGCGACAACTACCCTACAATAATAGAGTGCGTACAGAGGTTCCCCAGCCGTGCCGCCCATCCCAAAATTTAAACTCGACAAAATTCAGCATACTACATAAATTTCATTGAAATTTAGATGGTTTTTACAAAATACGGCGAAATATGAAATCGACTAAAAGAGGTGGTCTTCGTTGGAGTCCTCGTCAGCGGTGAAGTTCACTGATGCGGCCGATGGTGCTGGCGGTGAATCATTGGATGACCCAGCTTCATCATCGGATAGGCGGCCGGAAATCATCCCGCGGCAGCGACGGTTCTCGCCGGCGGTGAAGTTCACTGATGCGGCCGATGGTGCTGGTGGTGAAGCATTGGACGGCCCAGCTCCGTCATCGGACAGGCGGCCGAAAACCATCCCGCGACGGTGACGGTTCTCCTCCTCCGCGCGCTAGCTGCGGTTGCGCTCGGCCTCCCCGAGGGATGAGATGAAGGTGCGGCGCTCCTGCGCTCGCTGCGCCGATGCGTTGAAGGAGGGGAGAGGGTACTGATGCTCGCGGCGCTGGCGCTCCGCCGCCACCTTCGCAAGCACTATGGCCACGTCCGCCCGGAAGAGGCGTCTCTCACCCTCTGCCATTGCAGCCCTTGCTGCTTCGATGTTGCGGCGGTGGGCGTCGGCGCGGGCGGCAGTATGGTCCTCCGCCAGCCTTGCCGCTGCAGCCCTCCTCTCGGCGGCCATGAGCTCCTGCGCCACCCGGTCGCGGCGCTGCATCTCGAACGACGCTACGATCGCTCTCTGTTCCGTGGTGGCCTCCTCCGCCTCCGCGTCCATCGGCAGCTCGGCGAGGAACTCCTCGTCGTCGGAGTCCTCCTCTTCCTCACCCCGCGGTGGAGCTGGGTCCTGCGGCGGCGGCGGCGGTGGAGGTAGGGGCGGTGGTGCTGGTGGTGCGCCGAAACCGCCTCGAGGGAGCATGACGTAGGTTGTCAAGAGACGACGAGGCATTTTCTACCGACGGTTGGAGGAAGTGAACCTACCGTCGAGGCGATGACCTATTTATAGCCGGGAACGGGGCGGGAAAACGAAGGAGAAGCGGCGGGAAGCGCGCGATATTGCATTCATTTCCCGCCGACGCGTGCTGCGATGCAACGGCTTGCTGCCCCGCTGCAAAGCTGTTTCCGTTTGCAGCGCCATTACTGGGCACGGGAGACGAGACGAGTGGAGACGACGAAGCGTCGGTCGTGCCGCTGACAGTGGGCCACGCGGCAAGCCACACATTTAGGGGGGTGGTGGCAGGGCGAGTGGAGATGCTCGTAGGTCGAGTATGCGACGGAGCTAAGAATAATAGGGAGGCGACTTAAAATCACCGTACGTGCTCGAGGCTCACCGCCGGCGATCTAGGAAGAACGCCGACAAGGTTCCCTTGGAAGCGAGAGGAGAGCGGACAGTTTTCTCCGGGGACTAGGAATCGAGCGGCACTTATCAGCCTACCTGCAGCGGAGGAGATAGGACGGTCTTCTCCGGGGACTGGATTACGGCGCCACGCAGGGGATTTTGTCGCCGGAGCTGCTAGGGGAGGGTTTTTTGCAGCGCGCTAGAGGCAGAGAAGTTTGGATTTGGGAGAAATGATGGCAACAGTGGGGCCAGGGGAGTGGAGGCAAGGCAAAGAGGTGGGCGAGGAGCCCACGTTGCCACGCGGCAGCTAACCAGACGGCGTCGACGGCGGCTGACGCGTTGCAACAGCTGTGTCGATGACGAGTGGGTCCACGAGCGTGGCAGAATAGAACACAAGCCTTATTTATATTAGACTTGCTTTCGAATGAGTATAACTTATTCTTATAAAACAGAAAATACATAATCATCCCAAATTGTCTTATTTTATGACCTGATTAATAGAACCATAATACATGCCATATCTTGATGTAATAATCAGACCTCAAACAAATTTAGATCAGTAAATAAAATTTAAAAATAATAATTATTCTAACAGTATAAATGCGATGTGATCATCGAAGTGGGAGCTATATCTTGACGACATGGTGTTGATCCATGGGGTCAGTGGGAATAATCGATAAAATTGTATGCACCATACAATAGGTCACACGTGCACCATCCCATTCATACATTTTTCCATGGAACCTCACCAGATCTCGGTTTTGCATCTTGATATAAACATAGCTGTCGTCACCATTTTGGTGAGATTGGACGATCCGCCACCTGGCATCCTGCATCTTGCTGAATAGAACACATACAACCACATAACCTGCTGGTTGTAGGTTTGGTGTTACAATGGCTTCCAGGATCTTAGTCTGTCGAACATCATATGTCACCCTTAGCTGATAGATGACTATACGGGAGATCCTAGCTCTCTTTGCGGATTTGATGTCAATATTTGGTGATCGCGGCTCAGGGTCATCGTCTTCGCCATCACCTTTTTTGTTCCCTTCATCCCCTGAAAATTGCTTGGACTTCCTCCGTCGAGAGAACCATACGGATCCACGTCAGATTCAGGTTCCGGATCAGAATCTTCTTGCACATCCTCCACCTCTACAACCTTCAGCTTCTGACATATGATACAACACACGTTTAAAATCAAGAAATGTTCCTTTTATACGTTTATACGCAGTACTAACATATTTTGAAAAAAAGACAGTCGTGTGTAGTACCTTGTCATCTTGGCTAACTCCTTTGGAAGAGCCCTCTCCGGCGAAAGTGCGCTTCTTACTCGCTCCTCCGCCCGCATCCATCGATCAATGGTTAAGTTTAAACTACAATAGGGAGTAAATCCTGACTTACAAGCGGGAATAAAAACTATACAAATTAACCCTAAAATATTGATACATACCTCTGTAGCTTGGTGAAGATGGTTTACCTATATGGCTGAATTAGTGTTAGCCATCCGTCCCTTTTATAGAGACTTGCTAGGAACGAACGTCCCTATATTCACGTATCGGAGTAGTGGAGAATAGGAAAGGATAACATTTCTATGGGCACCCCATTTCTATCCATTAATCTGTTGCAGAAATTTCGATGGTGATCTAGTAAAAGGTTTTCTGCTACCCCCATTGTAACATCTGTGTCGATGACGAGTGGGTCCCGATGTCTCGTGGGTTCATGAGCTGGGCAAAGTCGAGTGAGACAAACTAGTCCAGGTTTAGTATCTGAAGCGTGTGGGGACCCACTTGTCTGGGTAAGGTTTGTTCCGACGTGTGTCTGGGGCCCCAGTTGTCAACAGTGTTCCGGGCCTACGTGGGGCCACATGTCATAAGGGTTAGAATTCGTGGCAGTGGAAAAACCCAAGCAACAGACGCGTGGTAGCAAGTCGGGATGAGATTTGACAGGGTCAAGTAAATTGATGAGACACGCCGCAGTCTGACTAGGCGTGCTCAAGAGATGTCAGTTGCATCATCATCGCTCACTCTACTCTAGCGACTAGTTCAGTAGCCATAGATGGAGGAGTTCCCTTCCATGGGTAAACAAATAAATAAATGGCACATAGCACTTGCAATTCATCATTGCGACTCATTGGTTACATTAGGTAACATTAATTATTTAGTTCAGTAGCCATACTAAGTGTGCAGCAATTTAGTCATGTGCATCAATTATTTAATTACTTGCAGCAAGTTAGTCATGTGCATCCAATTGCTTTTAATTACTATACCAAACAATAAACTGAAGAATCGAAGGGGCCACCAAGGGCAGTGTGCAAAACATCACCACTCTAATTTTCATGGGTGGGGGACCTACCAGGGGTGCCACAGCCAGGAGGTTAGGAATTATCTCGGCCTGCTGCCATATAATGAATATTTTTTTGCCCTAAATCCATTTAAATCCAATTTTGCACTGGGGCTACAAGAAATGCGCACCAGAAAAATAGGGGGAAAATACAGGGAGGTCCCCCGTGGGTGTGGGACCCTAGAACCAAGACCAAACCATGGTTCCCACCCCACCTGGCACACATCGATGGCACCGCGAGTTTGACCTAGATCTCGAAGGGGGGCCTAGGGAATTCAGAAAAAATAAAAAAAATGGAAAAATAGTGCATGGAGTCATGGTGAGTGATGCATCACCTAGGAAAAATACCAAACATGCCATCCCAAGGGTTCACAGGTGGACTCTCTCACAGAGAGGTGCTCCCAAGCAGGAGTTCTCTTGGTCTTCCTTGCCGGATGACCATGGTTTGCGCAAGTTCCACAGCAAACTGTGGAACCATGGTCCCATTTTTGGTGGATATGTGCATCTTTGCATTCCCAACAACTTCTGCAACTACTGTTTTTTCAGTTTCCACATAAAAAATGCATTTCCCATTTTTCAGGTGGCCGGAAGGGTCAAACCAGGTGCTTTTTTTGTGAAGGGGCCACCAAGGGCAGTGTGCAAAACATCACAACTCTAATTTTCATGGGTGAGGGACCTACCAGGGGTGCCACAGCCAGGAGGTTAGGAATTATCTCGGCCTGCTGCCATATAATGAATATTTTTTGCCCTAAATCCATTTAAATCCAATTTTGCACTGGGGCTACAAGAAATGCACACCAAAAAAATAGGGGGAAAATATAGGGAGTTCCCCTGTGGGTGTGGGACCCTAGAACCAAGACCAAACCATGGTTCCCACCCCACCTGGCAGACATCGATGGCACCGCGAGTTTGACCTAGATCTCGAAGGGGGGCCTAGGGAATTCAGAAAAAATCAAAAAAATGGAAAAACAGTGCATGGAGTCATGGTGAGTGATGCATCACCTAGGAAAAATACCAAACATGCCATCCCAAGGGTTCACAGGTGGACTCTCTCACAGAGAGGTGCTCCCAGGCAGGAGTTCTCTTGGTCTTCCTTGCAAGATGACCATGGTTTGCGCAAGTTCCACAGCAAACTATGGAACCATGGTCCCATTTTTGGTGGAGATGTGCATCTTTGCATTCCCTACAAATTCTGCAACTAATGTTTTTTCAGTTTCCACATATAAAATGCATTTCCCATTTTTCACGTGGCCGGGGGGGGTCAAAACAGGTGCTTTTTTGCGAAGGGGCCACCAAGGGCAGTGTGCAAAACATCACCACTCTAATTTTCATGGGTGGGGGACCTACCAGGGGTGCCATAGCCAGGAGGTTAGGAATTATCTCGGCCTACTGCCATATAATGAATATTTTTTGCCCTAAATCCATTTAAATCCAATTTTGCACTGGGGCTACAAGAAATGCAAACCAGAAAAATAGGGGGAAAATACAGGGAGGTCCCCTGTGGGTGTGGGACCCTAGAACCAAGACCAAACCATGGTTCCCACCCCACCTAGCAGACATCGATGGCACCGCGAGTTTGACCTAGATCTCGAAGGGGGGCCTGGGGAATTCAGAAAAATCAAAAAAATGGAAAAATAGTGCATGGAGTCATGGTGAGTGATGCATCACCTAGGAAAAATACCAAACATGCCATCCCAAGGGTTCACAGGTGGACTCTCTCACAGAGACGTGCTCCCAGGCAGGAGTTCTCTTGGTCTTCCTTGCCAGATGACCATGATTTGCGCAAGTTCCACAGCAAACTGTCAAACCATGGTCCCATTTTTGGTGGAGATGTGCATCTTTGCATTCCGAACAACTTCTGCAACTAGTGTTTCCCATTTTTCAGGTGGCCGGAGGGGTCAAAATAGGTGCTTTTTTGTGATTGGGCCACCAAGGGAGTGTGCAAAATTTCACCACTTTAATTTTCATGGGTGGGGGACCTACCAGGGGTGCCACAGCCAGGAGGTTAGGAATTATCTCGGCCTGCTGCCATATAATGAATATTTTTTGCTCTAAATCCATTTAAATCCAATTTTGCACTAGGGCTACAAGAAATGCACACCAGAAAAATAGGGGGAAAATACAGGGAGGTCCCATGTGGGTGTGTGATACGTCTCCAACGTATCTATAATTTTTGATGCTCCATGCTTGTTTTTACACCATTTACCCGATGTTTCGTTACACTTCGTGGCGTTTTTATGCGATTTCCGAAACTAACCTATTGACAAGATGCCACAGTGCCAGTTCCCTGTTTTCTGCTATTTTTGTGTTTCAGAAAAGCTACACAGAAAATATTCTCGGAATTGGACAAAACAAAAGCCAGAAGTCTTATTTTTCCTGGAAGCTTCCCGAAGACTGAAAGAGAGCCGGAGGGGGGGCCAGAGGCCACCCTCACACATAGGTGGCGTGGCCCAGGCCCTGGCCGCGCCACCCTGGTGTGAGGAGCCTCTGGCTGCCCCCTGACGACGCCCCTTCGCCTATATAAAGCCTCGGGACGGAAAACCCTAAAGGAGTCGGCAATTTTCTAGAAAGAGTTCCGCAGTTCCGCCGCCGCCACCGACGAATTTCGGGGGACAGAAGTCTCTGTTCCGGCACCCTGTCGGGACGGGGAAGTGCCCCCGGATCCATCTCCATCGGTCTCCATCGCCGTCTCCACCGTCTCCATCGACCTCACCGCCATCTCCATCAACCTTGCTGTCTCCTATGATGAGGAGGGAGTAGTTCATCCCCGGGGCTGAGGGCTCTACCGATAGCTATGTGGTTCACCTCTCTCTCCCATGATGTGATCTTTATGTGATCGTGAGATTTGTATCATGTTGAACAAGTAGATGTTATTATTCAGATATTATGTGTACTCTAGTGATGTTATTAAAGTAATCTATTCCTCCTGCCATGGTGTAACGATGACAGTGCATGCATCATGGTGGTACTTGGTCTAGGCTACGATTGTGATCTCTTATGGATTATGAGAATAATTATTACTATGATAGTATTGAAGTGATCTATTCCTCCTTTCATGGTGTAATGTTGACAGTGTGTGCACCGTGTTAGTACTTGGTCTAAGTTGCAATAATATCTATCTTGAGTTGTGATCTGATTTGAATATCTCTATGAGTGGTGTTTGTCAAGTACTTGATGAACTTTAAGGAGTGCTTCGTAGCCCTACGCAATGATTAGTGTAGTTCAATAGGAGAGTAATTCAGAGTACCATAGTGAAGAGAAGTTGTTTATTTGTTCAATCATATTATATTTGTTGGGAGTGTGTCCACTAGTGAAAGTATGATCCCTAGGCCTTGTTTCCAAGCTTTGCACACCGTTTACTTACTATTTTGTTACATGTTTGCTCGCAGCGATATTTATTTCAAGTCATATTTACTACTTATAATCATCCATACCACTTGTATTTCACTATCTCTTCGCCGAACTAGTGCACCTATACATCTGACAAGTGTATTGGGTGTGTTGGGGACACAAGAGACTTTCTGTATCGTAATTGTAGGGTTGTTTGAGAGGGATAGCTTTGACCTCTTCCTCCCTGAGTTTGATAAACCTTGGGTGATCCACTTAAGGGAAACTTGCTGCTGCTCTACAAACCTCTGCACTTGGAGGCCCAACACTGTCTACAAGAACATACGCGTGCGTAGACATCAAGCTCTTTTCTAGCGCCGTTGCCAGGGAGGTAAGGTAAAAGGTACTCGCATCCTCCTGTGTGAGTGCTCGGAGTTATTTCCTTTAGATTCTGCAATTACATCTTTTTGTTTCTTGTTTTTATTTTCACTAGTTAGGCTTAATGGAAAACAAAGAGTTCTTTAGTGTTTTCCTGATTTTAGAATTGAAGAGAAAATTGAAAATCCTTTGGAGCTTATTTCGCATAGCAATGTTATTAGTACGAATGCTTTGAATACCGTTAATGCTAATGCTATAGAAAAGTCTAAGCTTGGGGAAGCTGGTTTTGTTAAGTATGATATTTTTAGTCCCCCAACTTTAGTGGAGAAGGTCTGTTCTGATAATATTTTATCTCCCATATGTGATGTTTCTAGTGATGCTTGTGCTCCTCATCCTTTTAAAATACCTACGAAGATTGTTGAACATGTTAGGGATAACTGCTATTTAGGAGATGGAACTGTCCATCCCGGTGACCATTTGCTTTTTATATATGAATTATGCGAGTTGTTCCAGTGTGCAGGTACTTCAATGAACCAAGTTAAGAAGAAGCTATTCTCTTTTTCGCTGAAAGGCAGAGCTGAGGAATGGTATAAAACATTGAAGGATAGCCGATCTATTGGTTGGGAGGAAATTGAACCTCTCTTTTATTCTAAATTCTATCCTTCTAGTCAGGTTTATAAAGATAGGAATTACATTTATAATTTTCATCCGCATGAGGGAGAAAGCATTGCCCAAGCTTGGGGAAGATTGAAGTTACTAATGCATAAATGTCCTATTCATGATCTTCCCCGTAATATTGTTATTAATAATTTTTATGCAAGGCTTTCAGGATATTACAAGGACTATCTAGATGCATGCTTTGATGGGTCTTTCACAAGCAAGGATGTCGACACCAAGTGGGGTCTGCTTGAGACAATTCAAAACAATATTGAAGGTTGGGATAGCGACAAAGGTAAAGGATCAGGTATGAATTACGAGTTTGATTGCATTAAGTCTTTCGCTGAAACTGCTAATTTTCAAGAGCTTAGTGCTAAATATGGTCTTGATCCTCAAATTATGGTTGATTGCTTTAAAGCCTTTGCTTCCCATATGAATGTTCCTAAAGGAAATGGGGACGTGTATCATGAACCTTTTAAGGACACTTGCATAGAAAGTGATATTGTTATTGATGATTGCAATAAACATGCTCAAACTTCTAAAAATCCCATTTCTTATAAGCATGTTAATTTTTGTGGAGTACATAGACCTTGTGAACAGAGTTACAACAAGGAAGATTATTGCATCACTCACGCAAATGAAGAAACCAGTATGTGGCTCAAGGATCTAGATGTGCTTGGTGAAAGGGTTTGTGAGCTTTATCCTTTTCTTTGTGAATTTTGCGGTGAAAAGGGTCACTTTAATTTTCAATGCCCAATTAATCGAACGAGTACCGCAAATTTATATTGTGATGATAAGATTACTCTCAATCAGCATGATGAGCTTACCTTGTTTTTGAATTGTGAAGAGATATCTAGAAAGATTTCTTTGGTTGATATGAGAGATGCTGATATTAATAGTACCCTTCGTGGTTGTCGTCTCTATTGTGCTAAAGATTGCCTCGCAAATACTTACTTACAAGATCTTATAAAATATGATGTTTTGCCAAGCTATGACAGGACTAATAGATGTTTCAATCTTATTAATAGAGAGGAGGAACCCTCCAAAGTTTCTTCTGTTGTTCCTGTCAGCAAACCAGATTATGTGGAGAAGATGCCCTTCAAGTCTCTCCCTCCTAAAGGAGAGAGTATGAAGAGTATGAAGAAGAACAGGAGTAAGAGGCGAGAGGACACGGTATCTTCCCCTAAGCATTATGATCCTGCTATAGATTCTGATAATTCTGATTGGGATGATGTTCCTATGCCTATTACATATGTTAGTGATCATGATTGGGAAAGGCACTCTACTTTTGATATTGAAAATCTTTTTGGTACCAATTCTAAGGTTAATAATTGTTGTACCATTAGTACTATCCATGTTCCTTCTTATGATGATATGTTTGATGAATATGCTTTGCGAAATAGCTGTTCTCTAGCTTTTGATGATACTAAACCTCTAGTTTATGATGGTTATGATGATGGGTATAATATTTTTTAGTTCACCTACTATTGAGGATAAAATTAGTTATGATTACAATATGCCTCCTATTTTTGATGATTATGGTGATGAGAATAATTATTCTGTTGAATCTGCTTCTACTACTATTATTCATGTGGGGAGTATTAATTCTTTTATGCATGTGGCTCATGATAGGGATGTTTTATGTGATAGTTATATTGTTAGTTATATTCATGATGCTTCTGAAAGTTATTATGAGAGAGGGAAACATGGTTTGATGGATCTCAACAATATTGAGTTTCCCCTCTTTATGTTGCAATTCTTGAAGTTGTACTTGTTTTGCCTTCCTATGCTTTTTGCTTTGCGCTTTCATGACTTGTCTCTTTACAAGACTATTTTTCATAGGAAGTGGTTTAGATTTAAATGTGTTCCATACTTGCTTTTTGATGCTCTCTATTGCTTTAAGTTCCTATATGGCGCCTTTGCCTCAAGCTCTTATATGGTGCCCACATGAGCATCTTTGCAAATTAGTGCGCCTAGCTCAAATGCGTTAAAGAAAAGCACTCTTGGGAGATAACCCATTGTTTATTTTCAGTACTTTTTCTTTTATTTGAGTCTTGGAAGTTATTACTACTGTAATAACTGCTCCTTATCCTTTTTATTTCGTTGTTGTGCCAAGAGAAGCCTCTAATTTGAGTGAGGTAAGATTTGGGGATGTTGCTGTCCTGAAACTGTTTTCGGTGCTGCACCGTAAAAATTCGTGAAAATTCTTTGTATATCTTTTGGACCTGGAATTTCGTGTGCATATGACCCAGGTTATATCCAAACTTTCATTAGTTGAACACTTTTTGATTTGAGCAACAGAAACTCCTCAAAAATTCGGCCTTTGTCAGTTGTTCTGTTTTGACAGATTTCTGCCAATATTTGTGTTTGCCACTTTATCGCTTTCTTTTGAGTTCTTTTGATCACAGAACTTTTGGGGAAGTTGCTACATTAGTATATGCTATATATTTGGTGGTTTTAGGTTGAAACCTGAAGCAAAAAGGGTTGATTATATGTTATGCTTGCACTAATGTTGCTAATAGAATTGTGTTTAGTTTTGTATGAAGGAAGTTTTCAAGTGTAGGGATTGGAGAATGATGAGATGAGTTGAAGAATGGACAAAAGCTCAAGCTTGGGGATGCCCATGCATTACCCCAAGAAATTTCCAAGAAGTACAAGCGTCAAAGCTTGGGGATGCCCCCGAGGCACCCCCTTCTTCATCGGCAAAAATCAGGTCACCTTTCAAAACACTATATTTTTATTGCTTCATGCACTATGCGTTTTTCTTGGAGCATCAGTTGTTTTTTGTTTTCAGTATTAGTTTAGTTTAGTTTTCTGCAATAAATGGTTAGATCACATCATGTTTCTTTTGGAGGAGATGAACTCGCTTTTCATTTGCCAAGAACACTCTAGTTTTCACTCTTATCGTTCAACGAGTGTTCTCTTTTTCTAGAACTGGGTTTAGCTTGCATTTTTCGCCTTGATTTGTGTTCAGATCTTGTTATATCTTTTCATCAAGGTGTATTTTTGCCTCTAATCTTTATTGGTTTTCATCAAAAGAGGTGTCTTAAAAAAGTTCAAATGGTGTTGGAAAAGAGAAAAAGCTTTGTGCAAAATAGTGGTACAAGAAGGAGCTTGTGTAGACTGCGGCTTAGGCTTTTTCATGTCATGCTTGATGTCTTTTTGATAGTATGATTAGTGGTTTTTCTGTAGCATGACTTGTCTCAAATAACTGAGATTGCTTAATGAGCCTTTGAAAAAATCACGCGTTGTTTTTATTGTATGGAAGCATTATTTTGGTTTTCTCCTTGATGCTTTATTTGGGTTGACTTGGCGCATGCTCACACATGTTAGACTCTTACAAAGTCGCCAATAGCCTTCATGATCATTTAGTTTTTGACTTTTGATGCCATCTTATGCTTCTTTTAATGTCGCTTTGTCGCTTTGCATGATTATGGCCATTATTGCTCTCTTAGTTGGTCGCTCCCAGTCTTTTGCTAGCCCTCGCCTTGTACTGAGTATGAGCTCTACTCGTGCATCCAACTCCTAAAAGCCAAAGTTTTCCAAAGTGTCCACCATACATACCTACTAGCAATTTGCTATTCCAAGTAAATTTGACTTGCTTTTATTTTCCCTTCAAATTAAACTCTTACCAGTGTTATGCGAAATTCGGTCAGTAAAGCTCTCACGAACCGGAAGGCACACTTTACTTTTTCCTGTTCTTAAAAATTTGACATTGTGGTCTCTTATGTTGAGTTGTTATGCTTGCAAGTTGTAAGTTGGATTCTAGCCCAGCCATGCTATCATGGGGCAAGCTTTCAACATTGCACTTCTTATTTGAGTTGATATCTTGATCTTTTGTTTATGGATGCCCGCGGTGTGAAATGAATTGGGAATCTTGTGGGGATCATGGAGTTTGTATATGTGTTAGGGAAACGCCGGGCCGCCAATCTAAGCCATGCATAATTCATGGTGGAAATTTGCAGCATACCCATGGTGAACATTCGATGACGCATCTCACAATAAAAAGCTAAACAAAAGGCAAATAAAAGAGATGTCGAGGTGTTCATTGTCTGCTTGTCCTGTCATTTTGGTGTGGGCTTGTTCCATGTCATCGGGCACGGAGGTACCCCATTGGCGGTTCTCAATGATATGCATATACTTACAATGACAAGAGCCTTGCTTGGGACTCTAAGTAAAGTAGCATGAGGTTTGGGTACTCGTATTCACGGGGCACGAGGTTTTCAACTTATGATTTGTCAAGCATATGCATCATAATTGTTCTCGCATTAACTTTAACCATTCAAGATGCTTATGATGGGGGCAATGAGATCTCAAAGCCGGTAAGTACCATAATTTTTGAAGGTTATAAAACTTGCAATCACTGCTTCCCTCTGCGAAGGTCCTTTCTTTTTACTTTTATGTTGAGTGACCACCTTCTATCTTTATGCACCATTAAGAGAGCATAGTTGTCATTCTGAGTGTGATATGCATTGTCCCAAAGTTCATTGATTGATTCATATTGTTGGTTTCACTTGTTCTCAAATTATTTGTATCTAGTCGCCCTCTTAAACTTGAAGGTGTCCTATGCATTTATGTTTTGCTCTCTTTGAAGGACAAGCTGAAAACCATTTGTATGTTTTTCCTTATGATTTGAACACACGTTTGACTTTCATTGTTTCATTTTCATGATCTTTTGTTTGTGTTCATTTACATGTTTACAACATGGTTGCTAAGTTCTTATTGTCAAAGATTATATCTTTCATGCCCATGTTTTAAGTTCTTATGATCCCAGCTCACAATGCTTACATACACGATCAAGATTGTGTAGGTGCATGTCACCTAAAAAATTATTCTTTGGTTATCACTTACCTACTCGAGGACGAGCAGGAGTTAAGCTTGGGGATGCTTGATACGTCTCCAACGTATCTATAATTTTTGATGCTCCATGCTTGTTTTTACACCATTTACCCGATGTTTCGTTACACTTCGTGGCATTTTTATGCGATTTCTGGAACTAACCTATTGACAAGATGCCACAGTGTCAGTTCCCTGTTTTCTGCTGATTTTGTGTTTCAGAAAAGCTACACAGGAAATATTCTCGGAATTGGACGAAACAAAAGCCAGAAGTCTTATTTTTCCCGGAAGCTTCCCGAAGACCGAAAGAGAGCCGGAGGGGGGCCAGAGGCCGCCCTCACACATAGGTGGCGCGGCCCAGGCCCTGGCCGCGCCACCCTGGTGTGAGGAGCCTCTGGCTGCCCCCTGACGACGCCCCTTCGCCTATATAAAGCCTCGGGACGGAAAACCCTAAAGGAGTCGGCAATTTTCCAGAAAGAGTTCCACAGTTCTGCCGCCGCCACCGACGAATTTTGGGGGACAGAAGTCTCTATTCTGGCACCCTGCCAGGACGGGGAAGTGCCCCCGGAGCCATCTCCATCGGTCTCCATCACCGTCTCCGCCGTCTCCATCGACCTCACCGCCATCTCCATCAACCTTGCTGTCTCCTATGATGAGGAGGGAGTAGTTCATCCCCGGGGCTGAGGGCTCTACCGGTAGCTATGTGGTTCACCTCTCTCTCCCATGATGTGATCTTTATGTGATCGTGAGCTTTGTATCATGTTGAACAAGTAGATGTTATTATTCAGATATTATGTGTACTCTAGTGATGTTATTAAAGTAATCTATTCCTCCTGCCATGGTGTAACGGTGACAGTGCGTGCATCATGGTGGTACTTGGTCTAGGCTACGATTGTGATCTCTTATGGATTATGAGAATAATTATTACTATGATAGTATTGAAGTGATCTATTCCTCCTTTCATGGTGTAATGTTGACAGTGTGTGCACCGTGTTAGTACTTGGTCTAAGTTGCAATAATATCTATCTTGAGTTGTGATCTGATTTGAATATCTCTATGAGTGGTGTTTGTCAAGTACTTGATGAACTTTAAGGAGTGCTTCGTAGCCCTACGCAATGATTAGTGTAGTTCAATAGGAGAGTAATTCAGAGTACCATAGTGAAGAGAAGTTGTTTATTTGTTCAATCATGTTATATTTGTTGGGAGTGTGTCCACTAGTGAAAGTATGATCCCTAGGCCTTGTTTCCAAGCTTTGCACACCGTTTACTTACTGTTTTGTTACATGTTTGCTCGCAGCGATATTTATTTCAAGTCATATTTACTACTAATAATCATCCATACCACTTGTATTTCACTATCTCTTCGCCGAACTAGTGCACCTATACATCTGACAAGTGTATTGGGTGTGTTGGGGACACAAGAGACTTTCTGTATCGTAATTGCAGGGTTGTTTGAGAGGGATAGCTTTGACCTCTTCCTCCCTGAGTTCGATAAACCTTGGGTGATCCACTTAAGGGAAACTTGCTGCTGCTCTACAAACCTCTGCACTTGGAGGCCCAACACTATCTACAAGAACAGACGCGTGCGTAGACATCAGTGTGGGACCCTAGAAGCAAGACCAAACCATGGTTCCCACCCCACCTGGCAGACATCGATGGCACCGCGAGTTTGACCTAGATCTCGAAGAGGTGCCTGGGGAATTCAAAAAAAAATCAAAAAAAAATGAAAAACTGTGCATGGAGTCATGGTGAGTGATGCATCACCTAGGAAAAATACCAAACATGCCATCCCAAGGGTTCACAGGTGGACTCTCTCACAGAGAGGTGCTCCCAGGCAGGAGTTCTCTTGGTCTTCCTTGCCAGATGACCATGGTTTGCGCAAGTTCCACAGCAAACTATGGAACCATGGTCCCATTTTTGGTGGAGATGTGCATCTTTGCATTCCCAACAACTTCTGCAACTAGTGTTTTTTTAGTTTCCACATAAAAAATGCATTTCCCATTTTTCAGGTGGCCGAAGGGGTCAAAATAGGTGCTTTTTTGTGAAGGGGCCACCAAGGACAGTGTTCAAAACATCACCACTCTAATTTTCATGGGTGGGGGACCTACCAGGGGTGCCACAGCCAGGAGGTTAGGAATTATCTCGGTCTGCTGCCATATAATGAATATTTTTTGCCCTAAATCCATTTAAATCCAATTTTGCACTTGGGCTACAAGAAATGCACACCAGAAAAATAGGGGGAAAATACAGGGAGGTCCCCTGTGGGTGTGGGACCCTAGAACCAAGACCAAACCATGGTTCCCACCCCACCTGGCAGATATCGATGGCACCGCGAGTTTGACCTAGATTTCGAAGGGGGGCCTAGGGAATTCAAAAAAAATCAAAAAAAAAAATGGAAAAACAGTGCATGGAGTCATGGTGAGTGATGCATCACCTAGGAAAAATACAAAACATGCCATCCCAAGGGTTCACAGGTGGACTCTCTCACAGAGAGGTGCTCCCAGGCAGGAGTTCTCTTGGTCTTCCTTGCCAGATGACCATGGTTTGCGCAAGTTCCACAACAAACTGTGGAACCATGGTCCCATTTTTGGTGGAGATGTGCATCTTTGCATTCCCAACAACTTTTGCAACTAGTGTTTTTCAGCTTCCACATAAAAAATGCATTTCCCATTTTTCAGGTGGCCGGAGGGGTCAAAACAGGTGCTTTTTTGTGAAGGGGCCACCAAGGGCAGTGTGCAAAACATCACCACTCTAATTTTCATTGGTGGGGGACCTACCAGGGGTGCCACAGCCAGGAGGTTAGGAATTATCTCAGCCTGCTGCCATATAATGAATATTTTTTGCCCTAAATCCATTTAAATCCAATTTTGCACTAGGGCTACAAGAAATGCACACCAGAAAAATAGGGGGAAAATACAGGGAGGTCCCCTGTAGGTGTGGGACCCTAGAACCAAGACCAAACAGTGGTTCCCACCCCACCTGGCGGACATCGATGGCACCGCGAGTTTGACCTAGATCTCGAAGGGGGGCCTGGGAATTCAGAAAAAATAAAAAAATGGAAAAACAGTGCATGGAGTCATGGTGAGTGATGCATCACCTAGGAAAAATACCAAACATGGCATCCCAAGGGTTCACAGGTGGACTCTCTCACAGAGAGGTGCTCCCAGGCAGGAGTTCTCTTGGTCTTCCTTGCCAGATGACCATGGTTTGCGCAAGTTCCACAACAAATTGTGGAACCATGGTCCTATTTTTGGTGGAGATGTGCATGTTTGCATTCCCAACAACTTCTGCAACTAGTGTTTTTTCAGTTTCCACATAAAAAATCCATTTCCCATTTTTCCGGTCGCTGGAGGTGTCAAAACAGGTGCTTTTTTGTGAGGGGGCCACCAAGGGCAGTGTGCAAAACATCACCACTCTAATTTTCATGGGTGGGGGACCTACCAGGGGTGCCACAGCCAGGAGGTTAGGAATTATCTCGGCCTGCTGCCATATAATGAATATTTTTTGCCCTAAATCCATTTAAATCCAATTTTGCACTAGGGCTACAAGAAATGCACACCAGAAAAATAGGGGAAAATACAGGGAGGTCCCCTGTGGGTGTGGGACCCTAGAACCAAGACCAAACCATGGTTCCCACCCCACCTGGCAGACATCGATGGCACCGTGAGTTTGACCTAGATCTCGAAGGGGGGCCTGGGAAATTCAGAAAAATCAAAAAAAATGGAAAAACAGTGCATGGAGTCATGGTGAGTGATGCATCACCTAGGAAAAATACCAAACATGCCATCCCAAGGGTTCACAGGTGGAATCTCTCACAGAGAGGTGCTCCCAGGCAGGAGTTCTCTTGGTCTTCCTTGCCAGATGACCATGGTTTGCGGAAGTTCCACAGCAAACTGTCAAACCATGGTCCTATTTTTGGTGGACATGTGCATCTTTGCATTCCCAACAACTTCTGCAAGTAGTGTTTTTTTAGTTTCCACATAAAAAATGCATTTCCCATTTTTCAGGTGGCCGGAGGGGTCAAAACAGGTGCTTTTTTGTGAAGGGGCCACCAAGGGCAGTGTGCAAAACATCACCACTCTAATTTTCATGGGTGGGGGACCAACCAGGGGTGCCACAGCCAGGACGTTAGGAATTATATCGGCCTGCTGCCATATAATGAATATTTTTTGCCCTAAATCCATTTAAATCCAATTTTGCACTGGAGCTACAAGAAATGCACACCAGAAAAATAGGGGGAAAATACAGGAAGGTCTGATACGTCTCTAATGTATCTATCATTTTTTATGCTCCATGCTTGTTTTTACACCAATTGCTTAGTGTTTCGTTACACTTCGTGGCACTTTTCTGCATTTTCCAGAACTAACCTATTAACAAGTCGCCACAGTGCTAGTTCCCTGTTTTATGATGTTTTTGTGTTTCAAAAAAGTTACACAGGAAATATTCTTGAAATTGGACAAAACAAAAGCCGAACGTCCAGAAATTCACCGAAGCTTCCAGAGAACCGAAGAGGAGACGGAGTGGGGCCATGAGGGCCCCACACAACAGGGCGGCGCGGCTTGGCCCCTGGCCGCACACCCTATGTGTGAGGGCGCCTCGGCCCACTCCTGATGTTGCCCCTTCGCCTATAAATACACCCCGACGGGAAAAACTTAAGAACCCGATCACTTTTCCAGAACACATCGCGATCCGCCGCCGCCATCGACCCGAAGATCGGGAGGGTCCAGAAGCTCTTCCCGGCACCCTGCCGGAGAGGGGAATCACCACTGGAGGTCTTCTTCATCGTCATGCTTGCCTCCGGCACGATGAGTGAGTAGTCTACCTTGGACTATGGGTCCATAGCAGTAGCTAGATGGTTGTCTTCTCCACCATGTGCTTCATGTTTAGATCTCGTGAGCTGCCTTACATGATCGAGATCACCGTTATGTGATTCTACATGTTGTGTTTGTTGGGATCCGATGAATATTGGTGTTATGATTGAGTTGATGTACTGAATTTTATATTATGTTATCTCTATGTTGTTTATTATCTTGCATGCTCTCCGTTGTTAGTAGCTATCTTGGCCGAGTAGTTGCTAGTGACTCCAAGAGGGGGTATTTATGCTCGATAGTGGGTTCATGCCTCTATTTAATCTGGGGGAGTGACAGAAACCTCTAAGGTTGTAGATGTGCTGTTGCTACTAGGGGGAAAACAACATTCATATGCTCAAGGGCATATGCTACATTACACACTTTGCTTAATGCAATTATCTGTTGTTCGCAACTTAATACTTGTGGAGTTCTCGGATTGATTCGCCACAAGTGGATTATTAGTCATAGATGCAGTTGGATGGCGGTCTATGTATCTTGTTGTAATGCCCAGAGTAAATCTCATAGTGATCCTCTCATCATATGCACGTTGTCTTTATTCTATCAATTGCCTAACTGTAATTTGTTTGCCCAGCATGTGTTATTTTATCTTATGGATAGACACCACTAGTGAACTATGGACCCCGGTCCTATTTCCTTTATATTGCTATCACCTGTTTACTTTACTCGCACTATTTACTTTACTCGCATATTACTATTGCTTTCCACTCGATACGCTCATACCCTTTGTTTCAAGCAAACCGGTGAGATTGACAACCTCATCGTAAGTTGGGAACAAAGTATTTGGTTGTGTTGTGTGCAGGTTCCACGTTGCTACTAGTTGAAGACGCGCTAACAAGTAATCGTTAACGGCGCCCTTGTTAGAGCATCACGCAACTAGTGGGCATCACCTTCAGTCGTATTTCGTCCTCCTACTGGATTGATAACCTTGGTTTCTTACCGAGGGAAAAACTTGCTGCTATATTCATCACACCTTGCTCTTGGGGTTTCCAACTGGCCGGTCATTTACTTCATTAATTACACGCCAACAAGTTCTCTGGCACTATTCATCACCGCGCCATCAAGGTCCCCTGTGGGTGTGGGACCCTAGAACCAAGACCAAACCATGGTTCCCACCCCACCTGGCAGATATCGATGGCACCGCGAGTTTGACCTAGATCTCGAAGGGGGGCCTGGGGAATTCAGAAAAAATCAAAAAAATGAAAAACAGTGCATGGAGTCATGTTGAGTGATGCATCACCTAGGAAAAATACCAAACATGCCATCCCAAGGGTTCACAGGTGGACTCTCTCACAGAGAGGTGCTCCCAGGCAGGAGTTCTCTTGGTCTTCCTTGCCAGATGACCATGGTTTGCATAAGTTCCATAGCAAACTGTGGAACCATGGTCCCATTTTTGGTGGAGATGTGCATCTTTGCATTCCCAACAACTTCTGCAACTAGTGTTTTTTTAGTTTCCACATAAAAAATGCATTTCCCATTTTTCAGGTGGCCGGAGGGGTCAAAAGAGGTGCTTTTTTGTGAAGGGGACACCAAGGGCAGTGTGCAAAACATCACCACTCTAATTTTCATGGGTGGGGGACCTACCAGGGGTTCCATAGCCAGGAGGTTAGGAATTATCTCGGCCTGCTGCCATATAATGAATATTTTTTGCCTTATATCCATTTAAATCCAATTTTGCACTCGGGCTACAAGAAATGCACACCATAAAAATAGGGGGAAAATACAGGGAAGTCCCCTGTGGGTGTGGAACCCTAGAACCAAGACCAAACCATGGTTCCCACCCCACCTGGCAGACATCGATGGCACCGCGAGTTTGACCTAGATCTCAAAGGAGGGCCTGGGGAATTCAGAAAAAATCTAAACAATTGGAAAAACACTCCATGGAGTCACGGTGAGTGATGCATCGCCTAGGAAAAATACCAAACATGCCATCCCAAGGGTTCACAGGTGGACTCTCTCACAGAGAGGTGCTTCCAGGCAGGAGTTCTCTTGGTGTTCCTTGCGAGATGACCATGGTTTGTGCAAGTTCCATAGCAAACTGTGGAACCATGGTCCCATTTTTGGTGGAGATGTGCATGTTTGCATTCCCAACAACTTCTGCAACTAGTGTTTTTTCAGTTTCCACATAAAAAATGCATTTCCCATTTTTCAGGTGGCCGGAGGGGTCAAAACAGGTGTTTTTTTGGGAAGGGGCCACCAAGGGCAGTGTGCAAAACATCACCACTCTAATTTTCATGGGTGGGGGACCTACCAGGGGTGCCACAGCCTAGAGGTTAGGAATTATCACGGCCTGCTGCCATATAATGAATCTTTTTTGCCCTAAATCCATTTAAATCCAATGTTGCACTGGGGCTACAAGAAATGCACACCGGAAAATAGGGGGAAAATACAGGGAGGTCCCCTGTGGGTGTGGGACCCTAGAACCAAGACCAAACCATGGTTCCCACCCCACCTGGCAGACATCGATAGCACCGCGAGTTTGACCTAGATCTTGAAGGGGGGCCTGGGAAATTCAAAGAAAATCAAAAAAATGGAAAAACAGTGCATGGAGTCATGGTGAGTGATGCATCACCTAGCAAAATACCAAACATGCAATCCCAAGGGATCACAGGTGGACTCTCTCACAGAGAGGTGCTCCCAGGCAGGAGTTCTCTTGGTCTTCCTTGCCAGATGACCATGGTTTGTGCAAGTTCCACAGCAAACTGTGGAACCATGGTCCCATTTGTTGTTGAGATGTGCATCTTTGCATTCCCAACAACTTCTGCAACTAGTGTTTTATCAGTTTCAACATAAAAATGCATTTCCCATTTTTTAGGTGGCCGGACGGGTCAAAACAGGTGCTTTTTTGTAAAGGAGCCACCAAGGGCAGTGTGCAAAACATCACCACTCTAATTTTCATGGGTGGGGGACCTACCAGGGGTGCCACTGCCAGGAGGTTAAGAATTATCTCGGCCTGCTGCCATATAATGAATATTTTTTGCCCTAAATCCATTTAAATCCAATTTTGCACTGGGGCTACAAGAAATGCACACCAGAAAAATAGGGGGAAAATACAGGGAGGCTCCCCTATGAGTGTGGGACCCTAGAACCAAGACCAAACCATGGTTCCCACCCCACCTGGCACACATCGATGACATCGCGAGTTTGACCTAGATCTCGAAGGGTGGGCTGGGGAATTCAGAAAAAATCAAAAAAAAAATGGAAAAACAGTGCATGGAGTCATGGTGAGTGATGCATCACCTAGGAAAAATACCAAACATGCCATCCCAAGGGTTCACAGGTGGACTCTCTCACAGAGAGGTGCTCCCAGGCAGAAGTTCTCTTGGTCTTCCTTGCCAGATGACCATAGTTTGCGCAAGTTCCACAGCAAACTGTGGATCCATGGTCCCATTTTTGGTGGAGATGTGCATCTTTGCATTCCCAAAAATTCTGCAACTAGTGTTTTTTCAGTTTCCACATAAAAAATGCATTTCCCATTTTTCAGGTGGCCCGAGGGGTCAAAACAGGTGCTTTTTTGTGAAGGGGCCACCAAGGGCAGTGTGCAAAACATTACCACTCTAATTTTCATGGGTGGGGGACCTACCAGGGGTGCCACAGCCAGGAGGTTAGGAATTATCTCGGCCTGCTGCCATATAATGAATATTTTTTGCCCTAAATCCTTTTAAATCCAATTTTGCACTAGAGCTACAAGAAAAGCACACCAGAAAAATAGGGGGAAAATACAGGGAGGTCCCCTGTGGGTGTGGGACCCTAGAACCAAGACCAAACCAGGGTTCCCACCCCACCAGGCAGACATCGATGGCACCGCGAGTTTGACCTAGATCTCGAAGAGGGGCCTGGGGAATTCAGAAAAAATCAAAAAAATGGAAAAACAGTGCATGGAGTCATGGTGAGTGATGCATCACCTAGGAAAAATACCAAACATGCCATCCCAAGGGTTCATAGGTGGACTCTCTCACAGAGAGGTGCTCCGAGGCAGGAGTTCTCTTGGTCTTCCTTGCCAGATGACCATGGTTTGCGCAAGTTCCACAACAAACTGTGGAACCATGGTCCCATTTTTGATAGAGATGTGCATCTTTGCATTCCCAACAACTTCCGCAACTAGTGTTTTTCCAGTTTCCACATAAAAAATGCATTTCCCATTTTTCAGGTGGCCGGAGGGGTCAAAACAGGTGCTTTTTTGTAAAGGGACCACCAAGGGCAGTGTGCAAAACATCACCACTGTAATTTTCATGGGTGGGGGACCTACCAGGGGTACCACAGCCAGGAGGTTAGGAATTATCTTGGCCTACTGCCATATAATGAATATTTTTTGCCCTAAATCAATTTAAATCCAATTTTGCACTCGGCTACAAGAAATGCACACCAGAAAAATAGGGGGAAAATACAGGGAGGTCCCCTGTGGGTGTGGGACCCTAGAACCAAGACCAAACCATGGTTCCCACCCCACCTGGCAGACATCGATGGCACCGTGAGTTTGACCTAGATCTCGAAGAGGGGCGTGGGGAATTCAGAAAAAATCAAAAAAAAGGAAAATAGTGCATGGAGTCATGGTGAGTGATGCATCACCTAGGAAAAATACCAAACATGCCATCCCAAGGGTTCATAGGTGGACTCTCTCACAGAGAGGTGCTCCGAGGCAGGAGTTCTCTTGGTCTTCCTTGCCAGATGACCATGGTTTGCGCAAGTTCCATAGCAAACTGTGGAACCATGGTCCCATTTTTGGTAGAGATGTGCATCTTTGCATTCCCAACAACTTCTGCAACTAGTGTTTTTTCAGTTTCCACATAAAAAATGCATTTCCCATTTTTCAGGTGGCCGGAGGGGTCAAAACAGGTGCTTTTTTGTAAAGGGACCACCAAGGGCAGTGTGCAAAACATCACCACTGTAATTTTCATGGGTGGGGGACCTACCAGGGGTACCACAGCCAGGAGGTTAGGAATTATCTAGGCCTTCTGCCATATAATGAATATTTTTTGCCCTAAATCCATTTAAATCCAATTTTGCACCGGGCTACAAGAAATGCACACCAGAAAAATAGGGGGAAAATACAGGGAGGTCCCCTGTGGGTGTGGGACCCTAGAACCAAGACCAAACCATGGTTCCCACCCCACCTGGCAGATATCGATGGCACCGCGAGTTTGACCTAGATCTCAAAGGGGGGCCTGGGGAATTCAGAAAAAATCAAAAAAATGCTAAAATAGTGCATGGAGTCATGGTGAGTGATGCATCACCTAGGAAAAATACCAAACATGCCATCCCAAGGGTTCACAGGTGGACTCTCTCACAGAGTGGTGCTCTCAGGCAGGAGTTCTCTTGGTCTTCCTTGCCAGATGACCATGCTTTGCGCAAGTTCCACAGCAAACTGTGGAACCATTGTCCCATTTTTGGTGGAGATGTGCATCTTTGCATTCCCAACAAATTTTGCAACTAGTGTTTTTTAAGTTTCCACATAAAAAATGCATTTCCCATTTTTCAGGTTGCCGAAGGGGTCAAAACAGGTGCTTTTTTGTGAAGGGGCCACCAAGGGCAGTGTGCAAAACATCACCACTCTAATTTTCATGGGTGGGGGACCTACCAGGGGTGCCACAGCTAGGAGGTTAGGAATTATCTCGGCCTGCTGCCATATAATGAATATTTTTTGCCCTAAATCCATTTAAATCCAATTTTGCACTGGGGCTACAAGAAATGCACACCAGAAAAATAGGGGGAAAATACAGGGAGGTCCCCTATGAGTGTGGGACCCTAGAACTAAGATCAAACCATGGTTCCCACCCCACCCGGCAGACATCGATGGCACCGCGAGTTTGACCTAGATCTCTAAGGGGGGCCTGGGAATTCAGAAAAAAATCAAAAAAAATGGAAAAACAGTGCATGGAGTCATGGTGAGTGATGCATCACCTAGGAAAAATACCAAACATGCCATCCCAAGGGTTCACAGGTGGACTCTCTCACAGAGAGGTGCTCCCAGGCAGGAGTTCTCTTGGTCTTCCTTGCTAGATGACCATGGTTTGCGCAAGTTCCACAACAAACTGTGGAACCATGGTCCCATTTTTGGTGGAGATGTGCATCTTTGCATTTCTAACAAGTTATGCAACTATTGTTTTTTCAGTTTCCACATAAAAAATGCATTTCCCATTTTTTAGGTGGCCGGAGGGGTCAAAACAGGTGCTTTTTTGTAAAGGGGCCACCAAGGGCAGTGTGCAAAACATCACCACTCTAATTTTCATAGGTGGGGGACCTACCAGGGGTGCCACTGCCAGGAGGTTAGGAATTATCTCGGCCTGCTGCCATATAATGAATATTTTTTGCCCTAAATCCATTTAAATCCAATTTTGCACTAGAGCTACAAGAAATGCACACCAGAAAAATAGGGAGGGAGGTCCCCTGTGGGTGTGGGACCCTAGAACCAAGACCAAACCATGGTTCCCAACCCACCTGGCAGACATCGATGGCACCGAGAGTTTGACCTAGATCTCAAAGGGGGCCTGGGGAATTCAGAAAAAATCAAAAAAAATGGAAAAACAGTGCATGGAGTCATGGTGAGTGATGCATCACCTAGGAAAAATACCAAACATGCCATCCCAAGGGTTCACAAGTGGACTGTCTCACAGAGAGGTGCTCCCAGGCAGGAGTTCTCTTGGTCTTCCTTGACAGATGACCATGGTTTGCACAAGTTCCACAACAAACTGTGGAACCATGGTTCCATTTTTGGTGGAGATGTGCATCTTTGCATTCCCAACAAATTCTGCAACTAGTGTTTTTTCAGTTTCCACATAAAAATGCATTTCCCATTTTTCAGGTGGCCGGAGGGGTCATAACAGGTGCTTTTTTTGTGAAGGGGCCACCAAGGGCAGTGTGCAAAACATCACCACTCTAATTTTCATGGGTGGGGGACCTACCAGGGGTGCCACAGCCAGGAGGTTAGGAATTATCTCGGCCTGCTGCCATATAATGAATTTTTTTGCCCTAAATCCATTTAAATCCAATTTTGCACTGGGGCTACAAGAAATACACACCAAAAAAATAGGGGGAAAATACAGGGAGGTCCCCTGTGGGTGTGGGACCCTAGAACCAAGACCAAACCATGGTTCCCACCCCATCACACATCGATGACACTGCGAGTTTGACCTAGATCTCAAAGGGGGCCTGGGGAATTCAGAAAAAATCAAAAAAAAAATGGAAAAACAGTGCATGGAGTCATGGTGAGTGATGCATCACCTAGGAAAAATACCAAACATGCCATCCCAAGGGTTCACTGGTGGACTCTCTCACAGAGAGGTGCTCCCAGGCAGGAGTTCTCTTGGTCTTCCTTGCCAGATGACCATGGTTTACACAAGTTCCACAGCAAACTGTGGAACCATGGTCCCATTTTTGGTGGAGATGTGCATCTTTACATTCCCAACAACTTCCGCAACTAGTGTTTTTTCAGTTTCCACATAAAAATGCATTTCCCATTTTTCAAGTGGCCGGAGGGGTCAAAAGAGGTGCTTTTTTGTGAAGGGGACACCAAGGGCAGTGTGCAAAACATCACCACTCTAATTTTCATGGGTGGGGGACCTACCAGGGGTGCCATAGCCAGGAGGTTAGGAATTATCTCGGCCTGCTGCCATATAATGAATATTTTTTTTGCCCTAAATCCATTTAAATCCAATTTTGCACTGGGCTACAAGAAATGCGCACCAGAAAAATAGGGGGAAAATACAGGGAGGTCCCCTGTGTGTGTGGGACCCTAGAACCAAGACAAAACCGTGGTTCCCACCCCACCTGGCAGACATCAATGGCACCGCGAGTTTGACCTAGGTCTCGAAGGGGGCCTGGGGAATTCAGAAAAAATCAAAAAAAAAATGGAAAAACAGTGCATGGAGTCATGGTGAGTGATGCATCCCCTAGGAAAAATACCAAACATGCCATCCCAAGGGTTCACTGGTGGACTCTCTCACAGAGAGGTGCTCCCAGGCAGGAGTTCTCTTGGTCTTCCTTGCCAGATGACTGATGACCCACAAGTATAGGGGGTGTATCGTAGTACTTTCGATAAATAAGAGTGTCGAACCCAACGAGGAGCAGAAGGTGTTGATGAGCGGTTTTGATCAAGAAATCACTGTAAATACTAGCAAACAGGTTTTCAGGGGTATTTGGTAATACGAGTAAATAAAGTGCGAGTAAATAAAAGACAGTAGTAACAATTGCAACAAGTGGCCCAATCCTTTCTTTAGCAAAGGACAAGCCGGTTGTGTACTTATAATAACCAAACGTTCTCGAGGACACACAGGAGTTTCTATCAAGAGCTTTCGCTTCATAAAGCCAATAGTCTTTATTGGTTTGATAGGTGTTATGGGGGTGAACCTGTGCTAGCGCACTACCCTTTCTAGGATAAATACACACTTGTGATTATACCCCTTGCAAGCATCCGCAAATACAAGAAAGTAATTAAGATAAATCTAACCACAGCCTTAAACTCTAAGATCCTACGCTCCCTGGTGCAATGGTTTTCCAACGGAGGTTTAGGTTTCTGTCACTCCAGCAACCCCACAATCGGTAGCCAAATACACAATGCATCTCACTAGGCCCATAAATGGTGAAGTATCATGTAGTCGACGTTCACATGACACCACTAGTGAAATAGCACCACAACAATATCAAACCATTAAATATTTCTCAACAATAATTCACTACTAACATCTTGACTTCTCCCATGTCCTCAAGAACTAAACGAACTACTCACAAGACATCATATGGATCATGATCAGAGGTGAAATAATGGTAAATAACAATCTGAACATAAACCTTAATTCAATGGTTCCACTCAATAGCATCAACTACAAGAGTAATCAACACCGGGAAAGTTTCCCTATGAATATAGCAAGATCCAACTCAATATGTTACAGCGGGATGGCGTGGTGATGGTGGAGATGAAGGTGCTGGTGATGGGGATGATGATCCCGATGAAGTCTGGTGCGATGGTGATGACGATGGCGACGATCTGCCCTCTCCGGGAAGGAATTTCCCCGGCAGATTTCTGCCTGCCGGAGAGCTTTTCTCTCTCTGGTGTTTTCTGCCCCGCAGAGGCGGCGGTGTCTAACTCTGAGCCCCCCCGAATTAGGTTTTCGAGGACGATGAAGTACGCAAAGGGGTGAGACCAGAAGTGGGCCAGGGTGTCCTCACACAGGGCTGGCGCGGCCAGGGGTCTGGCCGCGCCACCCTGGCGTGTGGCCCCCCTGGCTCCTCTCGACTCCTCCTTCTGGCTTCTTGAGTCTTATGGGAAAATATAATTTCCTGGTATTTTTCTGGAATTTTCCTGATCTTCAAAATATGGTCCCTTGATGGTCCTTTTTCCGGCAGAATCCTGACTCCGGCAGCAACTCCTCCAAAGATCATCAAACATGTGAAAACAAAGGAAATAACATAAGTATTAACTCTAAATATGAAATATATCAATGAATAACAGTAAATTATGATACAAAATAGTGATGCAAAATGGACGTATCAACCCCCCCAAGCTTAGACCTCGCTTGTCCCCAAGCGAAAACTAAACTTGGTAAACATGACCACAGGTTTATGGAGTGAAGTGTCGATAATCAAAATACGGACAAGAAGCATCACATTCACCAAGGCACAAATTATAATAGACAGCAACTGCCCTTTATAAGATATAGACTTGCAATGGGTAAAAGGGAATCACATGTAAAGATGCACAAGGTAAACTATAATTGGCAATGGCAAACCTTAGTTCTTGGTCAAAGAATGATGAACAAGCTATTCTTTCTTTTAAACGGAGCCGTTTAAAACAGAGCTAACATAGCAAAGACCATATGCTCAACAAGGTAAACTTTTGCATTCATAGAAAGCTTTCAAAGATATATTCCTTCAGACAAAAGCATTATACAAAACAAGGAAGATAGTAAACATGATTAAACTGATCAACATATGGATGAGTGAAACATAACAACTCAAATGCTTGCTTTAGATAGAGGGAAATAGGTTGACTCAACATAAAAGTAAAAGATAGGCCCTTCGCAGAGGGAAGCAGGGATTAAACATGTGCTAGAGCTTTTCATTTGTAAAATAGAGGTAAAAAGTTATTTTGAGAGGTGGTTGCTTTTTTCAACGACTAGCAACGGAGTTCTTGATATCTTCCATACTAAACAAGTGAGAGCGGTTCCGAGATGTTTGATTAATTTGGCACTTTGGTGCTCTTTTATAGCTTTGCACTCCTCCCCACCTTTTTCCTTTCTCAAACCATGGCTAACCGATTCCATCGGGTGCCAACCAACTTTCACATACCATGGAGGAGTGCTCTTTTCTTTCTTTTCTTTTTGAGATTATAATGGTCTGACCAGCTCCCTTGCAAAATTAATGACGAGCAGATGAAGCTGCCTAGTCGAGGGGTACTCAATTTAGTATGGAAGATAACAAACCCATCCACTACGTCCTCATGAGCTAAAAACAGTGGCACAAAATGAGAAGTGTTTGAAGGTTTTTGAAAGGTAGCACATGAAAATTTACTTGGAATGGCTTGAAATACCATGCATAGGAATTTATAGTGGACTCTTTGGAAGTGACTTGGCTTTTGGGAATTGGATGCACGAGAAGTATTTCCTCTCAGTACAGGTTTTTGGCTAGCAAGGCTGGGTAGCAAGCATAAGAGTTGCATGTAACAAACAAACATACATATAATAAGAACAATCATGCAAACTCCCTTGAAGGTACAACGATTTTGACTTCAGGAATAACAATGCTTATAAGCCAAACATAAGGAAAACTGAAGTGATGTAACTACAAGCACTTCTTTATTCTTTTCTACTCAAACCTCAAGGTAAAGTTGCTACTGACCAAGCTAGGTTTGCCAAAACCAACTAAATTTACTCATGCTCCCAAAGTGATACCAATACCAATCAACAAGACTAGTCATACAAGAGAGATTGCACACTAACATAAAGTGCACGGAAAGTAAACGATAAAACTTCTCATTAATATTTTATTACCGCAACTCACACCAAGGGATACATAGATAACCAACTAAGGAGGATACTTCCAAACTGCAAACTATTCTATAAGATAATTTCTCTATTCATGATATGACTCTACTTGAAAAGTAAATGAGCAAAAGGTAATGATGTGATACCGCGGCACTCCCCCAAGCTTGAAACAAGCCAAGGGGATGCCTATACCGATGACGAATTACTCCTTGGGTGGTATTGGATAATCTTTAATAAGCTTCTCAATCAAATCTTTCAGATCATCAATCTTGTACTCGAGGTTACGAATCATCTCAGAATTGTGCTCAACACGGTTCATGAACCTATCAGCAAGAGAATCCCAGCTCTTGGAATTATTTCCCCATCCTTCTTCACTGTTGGCGCTTTCTATCCCTGCATTGTTAGAACGATCTATATCCCAGCCAGAGGGTAATCGTGATTTGGGCACCTTTTGAAACTGACGTTCATGAATTAGAGTATGGAAAGGATTTTGGCTTGGTGGAGATGTCCGTGGAGCTAAGGTGTGACGCGGCACACCCCCTCCGGTCCTTATGCGAGCACTCTTCTTGAACTTGTCATGATCTGTCACCACCCCTATGCTGGCAACCATGGTGTTTGGCCTTGAACTTTGATCTTCCTCCTCGTCTTCACTTTCAACCTCCTCTTTCAGCCGGAAGTCCTTGGTGTCATCTTCCGGAGGTGTCTTCTCCTTGTCATCGCTTGAAGAGGCCATGGCTCCCCCAAGCTTAAGATCAACTCCTGACAGAAACAGCTCAAAACAAAACACGACGAGAAAACGATAGACAGACCTCGGGGACTACGGGGGGTTAAATAGGCGAAAATTATACATCGAAACAAAATCACAGGAGGAAACCGGGACGGAAACGAGCTCCGGGGTGCTCTCACACCTAGGTGGCGCGGCCAGGGGTGGGCCCGCGCCACCTGTGTGTGAGAGACACACGGACTCTTTTTCCTGCCCTTTTTCGTCTCGTGATTTTTAATATTTATTAAAAACAGCAAAAATATTAAAGGAAGAGCTTTTTGCAAAACTTCTCTGACTAGAACTGTTACCTATTCGAAAACGAACTCTGCAGGTACCTGCAATTTGTCTTGGATGAATTCTTCCAGAGAAATTGTTTCAATAACATCAACATCTTCATTATAAGAATCTCCAGAAATATAATGTTTGAGTCTTTGCCCATTCACCACTTGTGTAGAGTCATCTTTCAATGAAGCGATCTTAATAGCACCTGAGCGGTACACTTCCACAATAACATATGGTCCTTCCCATTTAGAGAGTAATTTTCCTGCAAAAAATCTGAGACGAGACCTATACAAAAGAACTTTCTCACCAACATGAAACTCTCTCTTAAGAATTCTCTTATCATGCCATTGCTTGACTTTCTCTTTAAAAAGCCTGGCATTCTCATACGCTTCGTTTCTCCACTCATCTAGAGAACTCAGATCTAATAACCTTTTCTTACCAGCTAGTTTAAAATCTCTATTAAGCTCTCTCACTGCCCAAAAAGCTTTGTGTTCTAATTCTAAGGGCAAGTGACACGCTTTTCCGTAAACCATCTTATAAGGAGACATACCCATGGGGTTCTTATAAGCAGTTCTATAAGCCCATAAAGCATCGTTTAACTTACTAGCCCAGTTTTTCCTAGATCTATTGACAGTATTCTGCAAGATAGACTTGATCTCCCTATTTGAAAGCTCTACCTGCCCACTAGTTTGGGGATGATAAGCAGAAGCAATTCTATGATTGACATCATATTTAGCAAGAGTTTTTCTAAAACCACCGTGAATAAAATGAGAACCTCCATCAGTCATAAGATATCTAGGCACACCAAACCTAGGAAAAATAACATCCTTAAGCATTTTTAACGAGGTCTCACCATCGGCACTCTTTGTAGGTATGGCTTCTACCCATTTAGTAACATAATCTACAGCAACAAGTATATGGGTATAGCCTTTTGAAGGAGGAAAAGGACCCATAAAGTCAAATCCCCAACAATCAAACGGTTCAATAACAAGAGTGTAACTCATAGGCATTTCATTGCGTCTAGAAATATTACCAACTCTTTGACATTCATCACAAGATAAAACATACCTTCTGGCATCTTTAAAGAGAGTCGGCCAATAAAAACCTGATTGTAGAACCTTCTGCGCGGTTCTATCTCCAGCATGATGCCCTCCATAAGTGCTGCTATGGCATTTTCTTAATATCTCTTGTTGCTCATATTCCGGTACACATCTTCTCATAATACCATCAACTCCTTCTTTATATAAATGTGGGTCATCCCAAAAGTAATACCTCAAATCATAAAAGAATTTTCTTCTTTGCTGAGCTGTAAAGGTCGGAGGCAAATACTTGGAAACAATAAAGTTAGCATAATCAGCATACCAAGGAAGGTCTCGCAAAGTTACATTTATTGCAGCCAACTGTTCATTTGGAAAACTATCGTTAACAGGAATAGGATCAAAGGAAATGTTTTCCAATCTAGACAAGTTGTCAGCCACAGGATTTTCAGCACCTTTCCTATCTACGATATGCAAATCAAACTCTTGTAAAAGCAACACCCATCTAATAAGCCTAGGCTTAGCATCCTTCTTAGTCATAAGATATCTAATAGCTGCGTGATCAGTATGAATAGTAACTTTAGAATCAACAATGTAAGATCTAAACTTATCACATGTAAAAACAACAGCAAGAAACTCTTTCTCAGTAGTAGCATAATTCTTTTGAGCAGCATCAAGAGTCTTACTAGCATAATGAATAACATTCAACTTATTATCAACGCGCTGTCCAAGAACAGCACCAACAGCAAAATCACTAGCATCACACATAATTTCAAAAGGTAAATTCCAATCAGGTGGTTAGACAATAGGAGCAGTAGTTAAAGCCTTCTTAAGAGTTTCAAAAGCTTCCTTACAATCATCATCAAAGACAAATGGTACATCTTTTTGAAGAAGATTGGTAAGAGGCTTTGAAATCTTAGAGAAATCTTTAATAAACCTCCTATAGAAACCAGCATGACCAAGAACACTACGAATACCTTTAACATCCCTGGGACAAGGCATTTTCTCAATTGCCTCCACTTTCGCTCTGTCAACTTCAATACCTCTTTCAGAAATTTTATGTCCAAGGACAATTCCTTCATTTACCATAAAGTGGCATTTCTCCCAATTAAGAACAAGGTTAGTTTCTTCACACCTCTGCAAAACTTTATCAAGGTTGTGCAAACAATTATCAAAAGAAGTTCCATAGACGGAGAAATCGTCCATGAAGACCTCCACAATTTCTTCACAAAAGCCATGAAAAATAGCAGACATGCATCTTTGAAAAGTAGCAGGAGCATTGCATAAACCAAACGGCATACGTCTATAAGCATAAGTTCCATAAGGACAAGTAAAAGTGGTTTTCTCTTGATCATCCTTCTTAACAGCAATTTGAGAAAAACTAGAATAACCATCAAGGAAACAAAAATGAGTCTTCTTAGACAACCTTTCTAACATCTGATCTATAAACGGTAAAGGGTAATGATCTTTCTTAGTAACTTTGTTTACCTTCCTATAATCAATGCACATTCTATAACCAACTACTACCCTTTGAGGAATAAGCTCGTTATTCTCATTAGGCACAACAGTCATACCTCCTTTCTTAGGAACACAATGAACAGGACTAACCCATCTACTATCAGCAATAGGATAAATAATACCAACATCAAGGAGTTTTAATACCTCATTTCTTACCACATCCTTCATTTTGGGAATTAGGCAGCGTTGATGCTCCACGACTGGCTTCGCGTCTTTCTCCATATTAATGGCATGCTGACATAAAGTGGGAGAAATCCCTTTTAAATCATCAAGAGTATATCCCATAGCTCCTCGGTGTTTCCTCAATATCTCCAATAATCTTTCTTCTTCCTTTCCTGAAAGTTTAGAGCTAATAATAACAGGATATATTTTCTTATCATCTATGTAAGCATATTTAAGATTATCAGGCAAAGGTTTTAATTCAAACATAGGATCTTCCTTAGGTGGCAAAGTGGTACCAAGATCCTCCACATGTAGATTATGCTTGATTAATGGTGGTTGACGAAGAAGAATATCGTCAATCTCTTCTCTTTCCTTGCTGAAAACACCACTTTCGTGATCTTCCATGAATTGCTGCAAGGCATTATTAGGAGCAAGAGCAATAGAAGCAAGCTGTTCAACTCGAAAATTTTCATTAGGCGTATCTTTTTCATAAGAAGTCTTAGCAAACTTGGAAAAATTAAACTCATAAGACTCTCCATTGAACTTAGTAAAAAAATTCTCCTTCTTACAATCTATCATGGCGCCACAAGTGTTCAAAAATGGTCTACCAAAAATAATAGGACAAGTTCTACTAGCCTCCTTACCAAGTACTAGAAAATCAGTAGGGTATTTAGTCTTACCACAAAGAACTTCCACATCTCGAACAATACCAAGAGGCCAAACAGTCTCTCTGTTAGCAAGCTGAACAACCACATCAATATCTTCAAGTTCACAAGCGCCAATCTCGTGCATGATTTCTTTGTAAAGCTCTAAGGGAATAGCACTTGCACTAGCACCAATATCACATAAACCATAATAGCAATGATCTCCAATCCTGACAGAAATAACAGGAACACTTGTTTTCCTATGCTTTTTAGGATGTGAGAGAATGTTAGAAGCATCTTCACAAAAAAGAATATATTCATCCCCTACATCTTTAGTAACAAGATCCTTCAATATAGCTACAGGAGACTTAATAGTAATTTGCTCATCAGGTTCTGCAGCTTTCTTAGTGCTTTTATTAGACACACTTACCAAAGTAGAATACTTTTTTACCTTAGCAGGGAAAGGTATCTTCTCAAAATAAGGCTCAGGCACAATGCTATCAACAGTACAAACTTCAGTAGCTGCAGCAGGTATATTACTAATAGAGTCTTTATAAGGCGCATGATATTTGTTCCAATCTTTCTTTGGAACCTCAATATAAGAGGCAAAAGCCTTAAGACAATTAGCAAGAATTTGTGAATCAAGACCATAAGCAGCGCTAACACTATGAAAGTCATCGGTCTCCATAAAAGATTTAATGCATTCATAATCATAGTTTATACCAGACTTCCTACCTTTGTCGTTTTCCCATCCTTCAACATTCTCTTGTATACGGTCAAGAAGTTTCCACTTAGCATCTTCTTTCATATGAGTAAATGATCCAAAGCAAGAAGCATCCAAATAATCCTTATCAGGAAGAGTAAGCCGCGCATAAAAATTATCAATAACAATATTATTGGGGAGCTCATGAATGGGGCATTTGAGCATTAGTAACTTCAATCTCCCCCACGCTTGGGCAATACTCTCTCCATCATGAGGCCAAAAATTATATATCCGGTTACGATCTTTATGAATTTCACTTGGAGGATAAAACTTGGAATAAAAGAGAGGTACAATATCCTCCCATGCCATAGATGGACCATCTTGGAGTAGTCGATACCACTCTTCAGCTTTGCCTTTCAATGATAATGAGAATAGTTTCTTCTTGACCTGGCTTGGTGAAATACCTGCACATCTGAACAACTCGCATAATTCATGTATAAATAATAAGTGATCACCCGGATGGACAGTTCCATCACCTGAATAGCAGTTATCCATAATACGCCCAACAATTTTCATAGGTATCTTAAAAGGATCAATTTCAGCAGGCGGTGGTGGTGGTGGTTCATCCACATGTGCAGCAGTAGTAGTAGATGTGTTTCCAAATAGGAAACCAAATGGAGAATTCTCCATAGCAGAGTAAAATAAAAATAAAAGACAAAATAAAACAATACTCACAGCGACGGTTACCTTTACCAATTCCACTCTTCAATAGCGCTACACTCCCCGGAAACGGCGCCAGAAAATAGTCTTGATGACCCACAAGTATAGGGGGTGTATCGTAGTACTTTCGATAAATAAGAGTGTCGAACCCAACGAGGAGCAGAAGGTGTTGATGAGCGGTTTTGATCAAGAAATCACTGTAAATACTAGCAAACAGATTTTCAGGGGTATTTGGTAATACGAGTAAATAAAGTGCGAGTAAATAAAAGACAGTAGTAACAATTGCAGCAAGTGGCACAATCCTTTCTTCAGCAAAGGACAAGCCGGTTGTGTACTTATAATAACCAAACGTTCTCGAGGACACACGGGAGTTTCTGTCAAGAGCTTTCGCTTCATAAAGCCAATAGTCTTTATTGGTTTGATAGGTGTTATGGGGGTAAACCTGTGCTAGTGATACGTCTCAAACGTATCTATAATTTTTGATGCTCCATGCTTGTTTTTACACCATTTGCCTATTATTTCGTTACACTTAGTGGCACTTTTATGCATTTTCCGGAACTAACCTATTAACGAGTTGCCACAGTGCCAGTTCCCTGTTTTCTGCTGTTTTTGTGTTTCAGAAGTGATACACAGGAAATATTCTCGGAATTGGACGAAACAAGTTCCTGAAGTCTTATTTTACCCGGAAGCTTCCAGACATCCGAAGAGGTGTCAGAGGGGGGCCACCAGGGCCCCAGACACATGCCCGGCGCGGCCAGGGGTCTGGCCGCGCGGGGTCCGCGTGTGGAGGCCCTGGCCCTCCTCTGACATCGCCCCTTCGCCTATAAGAAGCCTCGGGACGGAAAACCCTAGGGGAGTCGGCAATTTTCCAGAAAGAGTTCCGTAATTCCGCCGCCGCCACCGACGAATTTCGGGGGACAGAAGTCTCTGTTCCGGCACCCTGCCGGGACGGGGAAGTGCCCCCGGAGCCATCTCCATCGGTCTCCATCGCCGTCTCCGCCGTCTCCATCGACCTCACCGCCATCTCCATCAACCTTGATGTCTCCTATGATGAGGAGGGAGTAGTTCATCCCCGGGGCTGAGGGCTCTACCGGTAGCTATGTGGTTCACCTCTCTCTCCCATGATGTGATCTTTATGTGATCGTGAGCTTTGTATCATGTTGAACAAGTAGATGTTATTATTCAGATGTTATGTGTACTCTAGTGGTGATTGTTAAAGTAATCTATTCCTCCTGCCATGGTGTAACGGTGATAGTGCGTGCATCATGGTGGTACTTGGTTTAGGCTATGATTGTGATCTCTTGTGGATTATGAGAATAATTATTGCTATGATAGTTTGAGTGATCTATTCCTCCTTTCATGGTGTAATGGTGACAGTGTGTGCACCGTGTTAGTACTTGGTCTAAGTTGCAATGATATCTATCTTGATTTGTGCTCTGATTTGGATGTCTCTATGAGTGGTGTTTGTCAAGTACTTGATGAACTTTAAGGGGTGCTTCTGTAGCCACTACACAATGATTAGTGTTATTCAATAGGAGAGTAATTCAGAGTACCATAGTGGAGAGAAGTTGTTTATTTGTTCAATCATGTTATATTGTTGGGAGTGTGTCCACTAGTGAAAGTATGATCCCTAGGCCTTGTTTCCAAGCATTGCACACCGTTTACTTGCTGTTTTATTACTTGTTTGCTCGCAGTGATATTTATTTCACATCACGTTTGCTACTTATAATCATTACTACTACTTGTATTTCACTATCTCTTCGCCGAACTAGTGCACCTATACATCTGACAAGTGTATTGGGTGTGTTGGGGACACAAGAGACTTTCTGTATCGTAATTGCAGGGTTGTTTGAGAGGGATAGCTTTGACCTCTTCCTCCCTGAGTTCGATAAACCTTGGGTGATCCACTTAAGGGAAACTTGCTGTTGTTCTACAAACCTCTGCACTTGGAGGCCCAACAAGTGTCTACAAGAATAGAAGTGCGTAGACATCAAGCTCTTTTCTGGCGCCGTTGCCGGGGAGGAAAGGTAAAAGGCACTCATATTGAAGAAGAATAACCTCCCTCGTCAACCACGCGCCAAGCTCTTTTCTGGCGCCGTTGCCGGGGAGGTAAGGTAAAAGGTACTCGCATCCTCCTGTGTGAGTGCTCGGAGTTATTTCCTTTAGATTCTGCAATTACATATTTTTGTTTCTTGTTTTTATTTTCACTAGTTAGGCTTAATGGAAAACAAAGAGTTCTTTAGTCTTTTTCCTGATTTTAGATTTGAAGGGAAAATTGAAAATCCTTTGGAGCTTATTTCGCATAGCAATGTTATTAGTACGAATGCTTTGAATACCGTTAATGCTAATGCTATAGAAAAGTCTAAGCTTGGGGAAGCTGGTTTTGTTAAGTATGATATTTTTAGTCCCCCAGCTTTAGTGGAGAAAGTTTGCTCTGATGATATTTTATCTCCCATATGTGATGTTCCTTCTTACGATGATATGTTTGATGAGTATGCTTTGCGACATAGTAGTTCTCTAGCTTGTGATGATGAGTATAATATTTTCAGTTGACCTACTTTTGAGGAGAAAATTAGTTATGATTACAATATGCCTCCTATTTATGATGATTATGGTGATGAGAATAATTATTCTATTGAATTTGCTCCTACTACTATTGTTCCTGCGGTGAGTATTAATTCTTTTATGCATGTGGCTCATGATAGGGATGCTTTATGTGATAGTTATATTGTTAGTTCTATTCATGATGCTACTGAAAGTTATTATGAGAGAGGGAAACATGGTTTGATGGATCTCAACAATATTAAGTTTCCCCTCTTTATGTTGCAAATCTTGAAGTGGCACTTGTTTTATCTATCCATGCTTGCTACTATGTGCCTCGTTGATTTATTTTCTTACAAGATTCCTATGCATAGGAAGTGGTTCAGATATAAATGTGTTCCATACTTGCTTTTTGATGCTCTCTATTGCTTTAGGTTCCTATATGGCGCCTTTGCCTCAAGCTCTTATATGGCGCCCACATGAGCATCTTTGCAAATTACTGCGCCTAGCTCAAAGGCGTTAAAGAAAAGCACTCTTGGGAGATAACCCATTGTTTATTTTCAGTACTTTTTCTTTTATTTGAGTCTTGGAAGTTATTACTACTGTAATAACCGCTCCTTATCCTTTTTATTTCGTTTTTGTGCCAAGAGAAACCTCTAATTTGAGTGAGGTAAGATTTGGGGATGTTGCTGTCCTGAAACAGTTTTCGGTGATGCACCGTAAAAATTCGTGAAAATTCTCTGTTTATCTTTTGGACCTGCGATTTCTTGTGCATATGCCCCAGGTTATATCCAAACTTTTCTTTGTTGAACACTTTTTTATTTGAGCAACAGAAAATCCCTCAAAAATTCGACCTTTGTCAGCTGTTCAGTTTTGACAGATTTCTGCCAATATTTGTGTTTGCCACTTTATCGCTTTCTTTTGGGGAGCTTGCTACAGTAGTATATGCTATATATGTGGTGGTTTTGAGTTGAAACCTGAAGCAAATAGAGGATTGAATATATTTTATGCTTGCACTAATGTTGCTAATAGAATTGTGTTTAGTTTTGTATGAAGGAAGTTTTCAAGTGTAGGGATTGGAGAATGATGAGATGAGTTGAAGAATGTACAAAAGCTCAAGCTTGGGGATGCCCATGCATCACCCCAAGAAATATCCAAGAAGTACAAGCGTCAAAGCTTGGGGATGCCCCGAGGCACCCCCTTCTTCATCGGCAAAAATCAGGTCACCTTTCAAAACACTATATTTTTATTGCTTCATGCACTATGTGTTTTTCTTGGAGCGTCAGTTGTTTTAGTTTTCTTAGTTGGTTAGGTTTGTTTGTTTGCTGCAATAAATGGTTAGATCACATCATATTTCTTTTGGAGGAGATGAACTCGTTTTCATTTGCTAAGAACACTCAGTTTTTCACTCTTATCGTTCACCTAGTGTTCTTCTTTTTCTGCTACTGCTTTTGGTTTTTGTTTTCGCCTTGATTTGCGTTCAGATCTTGTCATATCTTTTCATCAAGGTGTATTTTTTCCTCTGATCTTTATTGGTTTTCATCAAAAGAGGTGTCTTTAAAAATTTCAAATGGTGTTGGAAAAGAGAAAAAGCTTTGTGCAAAATAGTGGTACAAGAAGGAGCTTGTGTAGACTGCGGCTTAGGCTTTTTCATGTCATGCTTGATGTATTTTTGATAGTATGCTTAGTGGTTTTGCTGTAGCATGACTTGTCTCAAATAACTGAGATTGCTTAATGAGCCTTTGAAAAAAATCATGTGTTGTTTTTATTGTATGGAAGCATTATTTTGGTTTTCTCCTTGATGCTTTATTTGGGTTGACTTGGCGCATGCTCACACATGTTAGACTCTTACAAAGTCAACAATAGCCTTCATGATCATTTAGTTTTTGACTTTTGATGCCATCTTATGCTTCTTTTAATGTCGCTTTGTCGCTTTGCATGATTATGGCCATTATTGCTCTCTTAGTTGGTCGCTCCCAGTCTTTTGCTAGCCCTCGCCTTGTACTGAGTATGAGCTCTACTCGTGCATCCAACTCCTAAAGCCAAAGTTTTCCAAAGTGTCCACCATACATACCTACTAGCAATTTGCTATTCCAAGTAAATTTGACTTGCTTTTATATTCTCTTCAAATTAAACTCTTACCAGTGTTATGCGAAATTCGGTCAGTAAAGCTCTCACGAACCGGAAGGCACACTTTACTTTTTCCTGTTCTTAAAAATTTGACATTGTGGTCTTTTATGCTGAGTTGTTATGCTTGCAAGTTGTAAGTTGGATTCTAGCCCAGCCATGTTGTCATGGGGCAAGCTTTCAACATTGCACTTCTTTTTGAGTTGATATCGTGATCTTTTGTTTATGGATGCCCGCTGTGTGAAATGAATTGGGAATCTTGTGAGGATCATGGAGTTTTTATATGTGTTAGGGAAACGCCGGGCCGCCAATCTAAGCCATGCATAATTCATGGTGGAAATTTGCAGCATACCCATGGTGAACATTCGACGACGCATCTCACAATAAAAAGCTAAACAATATAGCAAATAAAAGAGATGTCGAGGTGTTCATTGTCTGCTTGTCCTGTCATTTTGGTGTGGGCTTGTTCCATGTCATCGGGCACGGAGGTACCCCATTGGCGGTTCTCAATGATATGCATATACTTACAATGACAAGAGCCTTGCTTGGGACTCTAAGTAAATTAGCATGGTTTGGGTACTCGTATTCACGGGACACGAGGTTTTCAACTTATGATTTGTCAAGCATATGCATCATAATTGTTCTCGCATTAACTTTAACCATTCAAGATGCTTATGACGGGGGCAATGAGAGCTCAAAGCCGGTAAGTACCATAATTTTTGAAGGTTATAAAACTTGCAATCACTGCTTCCCTCTGCGAAGGGCCTTTCTTTTACTTTTATGTGGAGTCACCACCTTCTTTCTTTATGCACCATTAAGAGAGCATAGTTGTCATTCTTAGTGTGATATGCATTGTCCCAAAGTTCATTGATTGACTCATATTGTTGGTTTTACTTGTTCTTAAATTATTTGTATCTAGTCGCCCTCTTAAACTTTGAGGTGTCCTATGCATTTATGTTTTGCTCTCTTTGAAGGACAAGCTGAAAACCATTTGTATGTTTTTCCTTATGATTTGAACACACGTTTGACTTTCATTGTTTCATTATCATGATCTTTTGTTTGTGTTCATTTGCATGTTTACAACATGGTTGCTAAGTTCTTATTGTCATGATTATATCTTTCATGCCCATGTTTTAAGTTCTATTGATCCCAGCTCACCAATGCTTACATATATGATCAAGATTGTGTAGGTGCATGTCACCTCAAAAATTATTCTTTGTTATCACTTACCTACTCGAGGACGAGCAGGAGTTAAGCTTGGGGATGCTTGATACGTCTCAAACGTATCTATAATTTTTGATGCTCCATGCTTGTTTTTACACCATTTGCCTATTGTTTCGTTACACTTAGTGGCACTTTTATGCATTTTCCGGAACTAACCTATTAACGAGTTGCCACAGTGCCAGTTCCCTGTTTTCTGCTGTTTTTGTGTTTCAGAAGTGATACACAGGAAATATTCTCGGAATTGGACGAAACAAGTTCCTGAAGTCTTATTTTACTCGGAAGCTTCCAGACATCCGAAGAGGTGTCAGAGGGGGGCCACCAGGGCCCCAGACACATGCCCGGCGCGGCCAGGGGTCTAGCCGCGCGGGGCCCGCGTGTGGAGGCCCTGGCCCTCCTCTGACATCGCCCCTTCGCCTATAAGAAGCCTCGGGACAGAAAACCCTAGGGGAGTCGGCAATTTTCCAGAAAGAGTTCCGTAATTCCGCCGCCGCCACCGACGAATTTCGGGGGACAGAAGTCTCTGTTCCGGCACCCTGCCGGGACGGGGAAGTGCCCCCGGAGCCATCTCCATCGGTCTCCATCGCCGTCTCCGCCGTCTCCATCGACCTCACCGCCATCTCCATCAACCTTGCTGTCTCCTATGATGAGGAGGGAGTAGTTCATCCCCGGGGCTGAGGGCTCTACCGGTAGCTATGTGGTTCACCTCTCTCTCCCATGATGTGATCTTTATGTGATCGTGAGCTTTGTATCATGTTGAACAAGTAGATGTTATTATTCAGATGTTATGTGTACTCTAGTGGTGATTGTTAAAGTAATCTATTCCTCCTACCATGGTGTAACGGTGATAGTGCGTGCATCATGGTGGTACTTGGTTTAGGCTATGATTGTGATCTCTTGTGGATTATGAGAATAATTATTGCTATGATAGTTTGAGTGATCTATTCCTCCTTTCATGGTGTAATGGTGACAGTGTGTGCACCGTGTTAGTACTTGGTCTAAGTTGCAATGATATCTATCTTGAGTTGTGCTCTGATTTGGATGTCTCTATGAGTGGTGTTTGTCAAGTACTTGATGAACTTTAAGGGGTGCTTCTGTAGCCACTACACAATGATTAGTGTTATTCAATAGGAGAGTAATTCAGAGTACCATAGTGGAGAGAAGTTGTTTATTTGTTCAATCATGTTATATTGTTGGGAGTGTGTCCACTAGTGAAAGTATGATCCCTAGGCCTTGTTTCCAAGCATTGCACACCGTTTACTTGCTGTTTTATTACTTGTTTGCTCGCAGCGATATTTATTTCACATCACGTTTGCTACTTATAATCATTACTACTACTTGTATTTCACTATCTCTTCGCCGAACTAGTGCACCTATACATCTGACAAGTGTATTGGGTGTGTTGGGGACACAAGAGACTTTCTGTATCGTAATTGCAGGGTTGTTTGAGAGGGATAGCTTTGACCTCTTCCTCCCTGAGTTCGATAAACCTTGGGTGATCCACTTAAGGGAAACTTGCTGCTGTTCTACAAACCTCTGCACTTGGAGGCCCAACAAGTGTCTACAAGAATAGAAGTGCGTAGACATCAAGCTCTTTTCTGGCGCCGTTGCCGGGGAGGAAAGGTAAAAGGCACTCATATTGAAGAAGAATAACCTCCCTCGTCAACCACGCGCCAAGCTCTTTTCTGGCGCCGTTGCCGGGGAGGTAAGGTAAAAGGTACTCGCATCCTCCTGTGTGAGTGCTCGGAGTTATTTCCTTTAGATTCTGCAATTACATATTTTTGTTTCTTGTTTTTATTTTCACTAGTTAGGCTTAATGGAAAACAAAGAGTTCTTTAGTCTTTTTCCTGATTTTAGATTTGAAGAGAAAATTGAAAATCCTTTGGAGCTTATTTCGCATAGCAATGTTATTAGTACGAATGCTTTGAATACCGTTAATGCTAATGCTATAGAAAAGTCTAAGCTTGGGGAAGCTAGTTTTGTTAAGTATGATATTTTTAGTCCCCCAGCTTTTGTGGAGAAAGTTTGCTCTGATGATATTTTATCTCCCATATGTGATGTTCCTTCTTATGATGATATGTTTGATGAGTATGCTTTGCGACATAGTACGATGCTATAGAAAACTCTGAGCCCCCCCTGAATTAGGTTTTCGGGGACGATGAAGTACGCAGAGGGGCGAGACCAGAAGTGGGCCAGGGCGTCCTCACACAGGGCTGGCGCGGCCAGGGGTCTGGCCGCGCCACCCCGGCGTGTGGCCCCCCTAGCTCCTCTCGACTCCTCCTTCTGGCTTCTTGAGTCTTCTGGGAAAATATAATTTCCTGGTATTTTTCTGGAATTTTCCTGATCTTCAAAATATGGTCCCTTGATGGTCCTTTTTCCAGCAGAATCCTGACTCCGGCAGCAACTCCTCCAAAGATCATCAAACATGTGAAAACAAAGGAAATAACATAAGTATTAACTCTAAATATGAAATATATCAATGAATAACAGCAAATTATGATACAAAATAGTGATGCAAAATGGACGTATCAATAACCATGGTTTGCGCAAGTTCCACAGCAAACTGTGGAACCATGGTCCCATTTTTGGTGGAGATGTGCATCTTTGCATTCCCAACAACTTCTGCAACTGGTGTTTTTTCAGTTTCCACATAAAAAATGCATTTCCCATTTTTCAGGTGGCCGGAGGGTCAAAACAGGTGCTTTTTTGTGAAGGGGCCACCAAGGGCAGTGTGCAAAACATCACCACTCTAATTTTCATGGGTGGGGGACCTACCAGGGGTGCCACAACCAGGAGGTTAGGAATTATCTCGGCCTGCTGCCATATAATGAATATTTTTTTGCCCTAAATCCATTTAAATCTAATTTTGCACTGGGGCTACAAGAAATGCACACCAGAAAAATAGGGGGAAAATACATGGAGGTCCCTTGTGGGTGTGGGACCCTAGAACCAAGACCAAACCATAGTTCCCACCCTACCTGGCAGACATCGATGGCACCGCGAGTTTGACCTAGATCTCGAAGGGGGCCTGGGGAATTCATAAAAAATCCAAAAAATGGAAAAACAGTGCATGGAGTCATGGTGAGTGATGCATCACCAACGAAAAATACCAAACATGCCATCCCAAGGGTTCACAGGTGGACTCTCTCACAGAGAGGTGCTCCCAGACAGGAGTTCTCTTGGTATTCCTTGCCAGATGACCATGGTTTGCGCAAGTTCCACAGCAAACTGTGGAACCATTGTCCCATTTTTGGTGGAGATGTGCATCTTTGCATTCCCAACAAATTCTGCAACTAGTGTTTTTTCAGTTTCCACATAAAAAATGCATTTCCCATTTTTCAGGTGGCCCGAGGGGTCAAAACAGGTGCTTTTTTGTGAAGGGGCCACCAAGGGCAGTGTGCAAAACATCACCACTCTAATTTTCATGGGTGGGGGACCTACTAGGGGTGCCACAGCCAGGAGGTTAGGAATTATCTCGGCCAGCTGCCATATAATGATTTTTTCCCTAAATCCATTTAAATCTAATTTTGCACTGGGGCTACAAGAAATGCACACCAGAAAAATAGGCGGAAAATACAGGGAGGTCCCCTGTGGGTGTGGGACCCTAGAACCAAGACCAAACCATGGTTCCCACCCCACCTGGCAGACATCGATGGCACCGCGAGTTTGACCTAGATCTCGAAGGGGGGCCTGGGGAATTCAGAAAAAATCAAAAAAAATGGAAAAACAGTGCATGGAGTCATGGTGAGTGATGCATCACCTAGGAAAACTACCAAACATGCCATCTCAAGGGTTCACAGGTGAACTCTCTCTCACAGAGAGGTGTTCCCAGGCAGGAGTTCTCTTGGTCTTCCTTGCAAGATGACCATGGTTTGCGCAAGTTCCACAGCAAACTGTGGAACCATGGTCCCATTTTTGGCGGAGATGTGCATCTTTGCATTCTCAACAACTTCTACAACTAGTGTTTTTTCAGTTTCCACATAAAAAATGCATTTCCCATTTTTCAGGTGGCCGGAGGAGTCAAAACAGGTGCTTTATTGTGAAGGGGCCACCAAGGGCAGTGTGCAAAACATCACCACTCTAATTTTCATGGGTGGGGGACCTACCAGGGGTGCCACAGCCAAGAGGTTACGAATTATCTCGGCCTGCTGCCATATAATGAATATTTTTTGCCCTAAATCCATTTAAATCCAATTTTGCACTCGGGCTACAAGAAATGCACACCAGAAAAATAGGGGGAAAATACAGGGAGGCACCCTGTGGGTGTGGGACCCTAGAACCAAGACCAAACCATGGTTCCCACCCCACCTGGCAGACATCGATGGCACCGCGAGTTTACCTAGATCTCGAAGGGGGCCTGGGGAATTGAGAAAAAATCAAAAAAATGGAAAAACTATGCTTGGAGTCATGGTGTGTGATGCATCACCTAGCAAAATAGCAAAAATGCCATCCCAAGGGTTCACAGGTGGACTCTCTCACAGAGAGGTGCTCCTAGGCAGGAGTTCTCTTGGTCTTCCTTGCCCGATGACCATGGTTTGCGCAAGTTCCACAACAAACTGTGGAACCATGGTCCCATTTTTGGTGGAGATGTGCATCTTTGCATTCCCAAAAATTCTGCAACTAGTGTTTTTTCAGTTTCCACATAAAAAATGCATTTCCCATTTTTCAGGTGGCCCGAGGGGTCAAAACATGTGCTTTTTTGTGAAGGGGCCACCAAGGGCAGTGTGCAAAACATTACCACTCTAATTTTCATGGGTGGGGGACCTACCAGGGGTGCCACAGCCAGGAGGTTAGGAATTATCTCGGCCTGCTGCCATATAATGAATATTTTTTGCCCTAAATCCATTTAAATCCAATTTTGCACTAGAGCTACAAGAAAAGCTCACCAGAAAAATAGGGGGAAAATACAGGGAGGTCCCCTGTGGGTGTGGGACCCTAGAACCAAGACCAAACCATGGTTCCCACCCCACCTGGCAGACATCGATGGCACCGCGAGTTTGACCTAGATCTCGAAGAGGGGCCTGGGGAATTCAGAAAAAATCAAAAAAAATATGGAAAAACAGTGCATGGAGTCATGGTGAGTGATGCATCACCTAGGAAAAATACCAAACATGCCATCCCAAGGGTCCACAGGTGGACTCTCTCACAGAGAGGTGCTCCCAGGCAGGAGTTCTCTTGGTCTTCCTTGAGAGATGACCATGGTTTGCGCAAGTTCCACAGCAAACTGTGGAACCATGGTCCCATTTTTGGTGGAGATGTGCATCTTTGCATTCCCAACAAATTCTGCATCTAGTGTTTTTTCAGTTTCCACATAAAAAATGCATTTCCTATTTTTCAGGTGGCCGGAGTGGTCAAAACAGGTGCTTTTTTGTAAAGGGACCACCAAGGGAAGTGTGCAAAACATCACCACTCTAATTTTCATGGGTGGGGGACCTACCAGGGGTACCATAGCCAGGAGGTTAGGAATTATCTCGGCCTGCTGCCATATAATGAATATTTTTTGCCCTAAATCCATTTAAATCCAATTTTGCACTAGGCTACAAGAAATGCACACCGGAAAAATAGGGGGAAAATACAGGGAGGTCCCCTGTGGGTGTGGGACCCTAGAACCAAGACCAAACCATGGTTCCCACCCCACCTGGCAGACATCGATGGCACCGCGAGTTTGACCTAGATCTCAAAGGGGGGCCTGGGGAATTCGGAAAAAATCAAAAAAATGGAAAATAGTGCATGGAGTCATGGTGAGTGATGCATCACCTAGGAAAAATACCAAACATGCCATCCCAAGGGTTCACAGGTGGACTCTCTCACAGAGAGGTGCTCCTAGGCAGGAGTTCTCTTGGTCTTCCTTGCCAGATGACCATGGTTTGCGCAAGTTCCACAACAAACTGTGGAACCATTGTCCCATTTTTGGTGGAGATGTGCATCTTTGCATTCCCAACAACTTTTGCAACTAGTGTTTTTTAAGTTTCCACATAAAAAATGCATTTCCCATTTTTCAGGTGGCCGAAGGGGTCAAAACAGGTGCTTTTTTGTGAAGGGGCCACCAAGGGCAGTGTGCAAAACATCACCGCTCTAATTTTCATGGGTGGGGGACCTACCAGGGGTGCCACAGCCAGGAGGTTAGGAATTATCTTGGCCTGCTTCCATATAATGAATATTTTTTGCCCTAAATTCATTTAAATCCAATTTTGCACTAACTAGTAAAAATAAAAACAAGAAACAAAAAGATATAATTGCAGAATCTAAAGGAAATAACTTCGAGCACTCACACAGGAGGATGCAAGTACCTTTTACCTTACCTCCCCGGCAACGGCGCCAGAAAAGAGCTTGATGTCTACGCACTTCTATTCTTGTAGACACTTGTTGGGCCTCCAAGTGCAGAGGTTTGTAGAGCAGCAGCAAGTTTCCCTTAAGTGGATCACCCAAGGTTTATCGAACTCAGGGAGGAAGAGGTCAAAGCTATCCCTCTCAAGCAACCCTGCAATTACGATACAGAAAGTCTCTTGTGTCCCCAACACACCTAATACACTTGTCAGATGTATAGGTGCACTAGTTCAGCGAAGAGATAGTGAAATACAAGTGGTATAGATGATTATAAGTAGTAAATGCAATCTGGAATAAAAATCGCTGAGAGCAAACATGTAACAAAACAGCAAGTAAACGGTGTGCAATGCTTGGAAACAAGGCCTAGGGATCATACTTTCACTAGTGGACACACTCCCAACAATATAACATGAATGAACAAATAAATAACTTCTCTCCACTATGGTACTCTGAATTACTCGCCTATTGAATAACAGAAATCATTGTGTAGTGGCTACAGAAGCACCCCTTAAAGTTCATCAAGTACTTGACAAAAACCACTCATAGAGATATCCAAATCAAATCACAACTCAAGATAGATATTATTGCAACTTAGACCAAGTACTAACATGGTGCACACACTGTCAACATTACACCATGAAAGGAGGAATAGATCACTTCAATACTATCATAGCAATAATTATTCTCGTAATCCACAAGAGATCACAATCATAGCCTAAACCAAGTACCACCATGATGCACGCACTGTCACCATTACACCATGGCAGGAGGAATAGATTACTTTAATAACACCACTAGAGTACACATAATATCTGAATAATAACATCTACTTGTTCAACATGATACAAAGCTCACGATCACATAAAGATCATATCATGGGAGAGAGAGGTGAACCACATAGCTACCGGTAGAGCCCTCAGCCCCGGGGATGAACTACTCCCTCCTCATCATAGGAGACAGCAAGGTTGATGGAGATGGTGGTGAGGTCGATGGAGACGGCGGAGACGGCGATGGAGACCGATGGAGATGGCTCCGGGGGCACTTCCCCGTCCCGGCAGGGTGCCAGAACAGAGACTTCTGTCCCCCGAAATTTGTCTTCGATGGCGGCGGAGCTGCGGAACTGTTCTGGGAAAAACGTCGACTCCCCTAGGGTTTTCCGTCCCGAGGCTTTATATAGGCGAAGGGGCGTCATCAGAGGGGGAGCCAGGCGCCCTCACACGGGGCTCACGCGGCTAGGGGCCTGGCCGCGCCACCCCTGCGTGTGGGGCCCTGGTGGCCCCACTCCTTCTCTCCTTCGGATCTCTGGAAGCTTCCGGGTAAAATAAGACTTCAGGAACTTGTTTCGTCCAATTCCGAGAATATTTCCTGTGTATCACTTCTGAAACACAAAAACAGCAGAAAACAGGGAACTGGCACTGTGGCAACTTGTTAATAGGTTAGTTCCGAAAAATGCATAAAAGTGCCACGAAGTGTAACGAAACAATAGGCAAATGGTGTAAAAACAAGCATGGAGCATCAAAAATTATAGATACGTTGGAGACGTATCAACATCCCCAAGCTTAACTCCTGCTCGTCCTCGAGTAGGTAAGTGATAACAAAAGAAATAATTTTTGAGGTGACATGCACCTACACAATCTTGATCATATATGTAAGCATTGTGAGCTGGGATCATAAGAACTTAAAACATGGGCATGAAGATATAATCATGACAATAGAAACTTAGCAACCATGTTGTAAACATGCAAATGAACACAAACAAAAGATCATGAATAATGAAACAATGAAAGTCAAACGTGTGTTCAAATCATAAGGAAAAACATACAAATGGTTTTCAGCTTGTCCTTCATGGAGAGAAAAACATAAATGCATAGGACACCTTCAAGTTTTAAGAGGGCGACTAGATACAAATAATTTAAGAACAAGTGAAACCATGATCATGAATCAATCAATGAAAACTTTGGGACAATGCACATTATACTCAGAATGACAACTATGCTCTCTTATGGTGCATAAAGATAGAAGGTGGTGACTCAACATAAAAGTAAAAGAAAGGCCCTTCGCAGAGGGAAGCAGTGATTAAACATGTGCTAGAGCTTTTCATTTGTAAAACAGAGATAAAAATTGGATTTTGAGAGGTGGTTGTCTTTGTCAACGACTGGCAATGGGGTTCTTACTATCTTCCATACAAAAATGAAGCAAGTTTTTGAGAGAGAGATTGGCACTTTTGTGCTCTTTTATAAAGCTTGGCACTCCTCCCCACCTTTTTCCTTTCTCAAACCATGGCTAACCGATTCCATCGGGTGCCCACCAACATTCACATAACATGGAGGAGTGCCTTTTTTTCTTTCTTTTTTTTTATTTTTGGAATAAGACAATATGGAAGATAGCAAATCCGACCACTACGTCCCCATGAGCTAAAAACAGTGGCACAAAACGAGAAGTAGTTGAAAGTTTTGAAAGGTAGCACATGAAAATTTACTTTGGAATGGCTTACTGTAACGCCCCAAAACCGCCACCTTGCGTATCGTAGCGATCACGCCACAACACGCACGGTGTCGCTTTGGAAACGCCCACCAGGCATAATGTGCACATCGAAACATACACATTATGCGGGTGGAATCGAGTAGCAACAGTTACACAAGTTCACGATGGAACCCACAAAGAATATATAATATAACTGCAAAGACTCCACGAGTCAAAATATCCAAATGTACATACAAAGATCCAAATCATACATAAAGCAAATAGCATCCGAGTACGGACAAGAATACAAATGGGCCTAAGAGGCCTGAAGATAAACGATGGCGTCCATAACCCTGCCCAGGCCAAGCCGGAAGGGTAACCTTGCTAACGTCGTCGCTCCCATACCTGTGAACAGCGTCGGGCCAAAGGTTGCCGAACAAGGAGGGAGAAAGAGAAAAGAGAAAAAAAAAATGAGGGTAAGTACCGAGGCACGTACTCGCGAGACTGGAATTCAGCTGTGCTCGCCTACAAGCTATATGGTGGACTTAGCGGCAACAAAAGAAACTACAGAGACACACTACAACTTCCGTCTAAACAGAGTAAGATAAGAGAGCGCATAAAAGTAAACAACTAGATACTAACACCAAATATAACCCAGCCGATGAATCACCTCCTCGTGACCAAACGAAGAAGCAAGTATCAAAGGCACTCACACGGTTACCAAGTTTTATTGCAGGTTTATTGTTGTAGTTGTGCTAACTTACTATACAAGTTTATTAGTATTGAAATAGCAGGTGCAAGTTGTTCTATGATCGAGTAGTACAGCTCCAAGTCGTCCATAACCGCGGACACGGCTTTTCGAAAAGATTTAACCCTGCAGGGGTGCCCAAATGTACCCAAACGCACGATCAATCCTTTAGGCAGGTCTCGCACCCTTAATAAAAACAGGTGCGCCATCAGGATAGTCACGACTCGCACTCTCCTTCACTACAAACAAGTCCAGGAAGCCACCTAACTAAGTTTAACCCGTATCAAGAGTCCGGCCGAATCTCCGAACGGACTTAGCTGTTTGCGCCGGCGCTGCATAATGGGCTGGAACCTCGCTCTGGGGAGGGTGCCCACCTGCAGTCGTCCCGCACCTACACGAGCGTGCAGAATCAAAGGGGTTACAAGGCACTCTGGGGCTTCCCCCAAATAAAATAGGACCATAAGATACAAGCTGCACGCTCGACAAGAAACAAATGGAAACACCTCGAACTAGTTGTGGCCACTGGACAAGTATGTAGATTCCGGCAGTGATCAAGGGGAGGCCCAGAAGCGTACCCACGTGTGGTTAGAGCGCTCAGTCTCAGAACAGTTCATGCGATCTCGGGGTCCTAGGGGACACAAGTGAGCCGTCGGAAAACTGGCAAAATGACTCACCGATGCCTCTGCTTAATTCAAATTTAAGTATTAACATTAAAGTAAGCCATGAGTATCTCCAACAACATATATTCATAAAGTAGAGCATGTGATAACTTCCCAACCCAATAAGATAAAACAACTCCAACAACCTGAAAATGCCTACGACTCGCAAGGCCAACTCAAACAACAAGCACATGGGTAATGGGATGTACGGAAGGTGCTATGGCTTTGCTTTGGATAATAGGTGGATAGGACACGTGACTCGAACAAAGCATCGCGACACAAGGCTAGAATATAGAGCTAGCGAGAGCAAAAGTATTAAATGGGTAGAGAGAAAAGGGCTCGCCTGAAAAGATTGTCGGAGAAACTTCCGAAGAACTTGTCGTTGCTCACACCACCACGAAGCGTCCTATCCGGGAAGAAGCAAATCGCTACAACAAATAATGGATGCAACACTTACTACTACGGAGAAAGAATCGGCATGATCATATAAAGCATGTATGCATGACATGGCAATTATGATGCAATGCAACTTATCCAAATTAAGCGGAATCGAAATCCCAACACACACATATAGGGTTCAAGTTGTTTTACTACACGACAATTTATATGTTGATTAGTATGGCAAGAACAAGATATGGGTGAGCTACACAAAATTAAATGAAGTGGTGAAACCATAATTGGTATCTCACAATTACTTCATATGTTACTTAATAGTTGTAATGCAAACTATCACGGCACTACATGATGCATAGTGCAAACAAGGATATGGATGTCATATTCAGATTACTCACATTTTTCTGATAAACTTTCATATAAAATACTTTTGATTTCGAATTACCAATCAAAAGATATGGATTTAACAAATTTTGCATATTTGCAGAAATTTCAGAAAACGAAAAATGGAGGAAGAGCTCTGGGCTGGTTGAAAACTGCGCCGGACCTGAGCCCAAAGGGCGACGGAAAGTAACTGTCGCACGCGGGCGACGGACCGCTCTAGGCGAATCTGGGCCAAGGCCCAACAGGAGCGCCAGATCTGAAAAAGAAAAGAAAAGGTGGAATTAATCACGGATACAGGGACTCGATCTCGTGACCTTCGGATGGAAGCGAACAGAACAAGCCAACCGGGCTATGAGTTGATCACGTATGGAAAAGGGTTGCGCTCCACTTGAACCGGATTTGTCAGGGTCGGACCTGCTGCACGGTGGCCGGCGGCGAGCAAGGATCTAGCGATTGAGGCTGAACTGGGACGAGGGAAAGAGCGAATAAGACGCGCAGGGGTGCGCTGAATCAGAATCAGGCGCCGAGGGAAACTGGGAACCACTGGAGAGCGCCGACGGCGAGTACCTGCGGAGGAAAATGGCGGTCAACGCCGGCAGAGCAACTGCGGAGGAGAGGGAGTCTGAGGAGAGTTCCCGGAGAACCGCTCGCTCACCAGGATGCTACGGAGGAGGTCGGAGAGGACGAGGGATGTTGAGGATGGCCGGAACCAACGCCGGAGCACGGCGGTCAAAGTAGTTGTTGAGGATGTAAGCGTCGCGTACGGGGACTCATGGCTCGATTTTCTTGCAGGAGATCGAAGTAAAGAACGTTGCGAAGCTCTTGGACTTGTCGGCGTGGCATCGGGTTCCCGGGGTCGACGGCGTGGCTGTGAAGCATGTACGGGGTCGACGGCGTGGCAAGAGATCGTCCAACCCACGTAGGAACCTAAACTCAGAAAATTAGGCAAGAGAGAAGATTCAAAACTCGCAAAGGTAAGAGGAGAAAGCATAGAAGGTAAGGAGAAAAATACAGAGCTACTCAGATCTATCCAACTCATTTTTAGTAAAAATAGTTTTGGACACTAAACTCTACAACGACCATTGGCAAGGTTATCCTACAGGCAGACTGGACCCGTGGGTATCGACAAAACCTGGGTTCTGATACCACTTGTAACGCCCCAAAACCGCCACCTTGCGTATCGTAGCGATCACGCCACAACACGCACGGTGTCGCTTTGGAAACGCCCACCAGGCATAATGTGCACATCGAAACATACACATTATGCGGGTGGAATCGAGTAGCAACAGTTACACAAGTTCACGATGGAACCCACAAAGAATATATAATATAACTGCAAAGACTCCACGAGTCAAAATATCCAAATGTACATACAAAGATCCAAATCATACATAAAGCAAATAGCATCCGAGTACGGACAAGAATACAAATGGGCCTAAGAGGCCTGAAGATAAACGATGGCGTCCATAACCCTGCCCAGGCCAAGCCGGAAGGGTAACCTTGCTAACGTCGTCGCTCCCATACCTGTGAACAGCGTCGGGCCAAAGGTTGCCGAACAAGGAGGGAGAAAGAGAAAAGAGAAAAAAAAACGAGGGTAAGTACCGAGGCACGTACTCGCGAGACTGGAATTCAGCTGTGCTCGCCTACAAGCTATATGGTGGACTTAGCGGCAACAAAAGAAACTACAGAGACACACTACAACTTCCATCTAAACAGAGTAAGATAAGAGAGCGCATAAAAGTAAACAACTAGATACTAACACCAAATATAACCCAGCCGATGAATCACCTCCTCGTGACCAAACGAAGAAGCAAGTATCAAAGGCACTCACACGGTTACCAAGTTTTATTGCAGGTTTATTGTTGTAGTTGTGCTAACTTACTATACAAGTTTATTAGTATTGAAATAGCAGGTGCAAGTTGTTCTATGATCGAGTATTACAGCTCCAAGTCGTCCATAACCGCGGACACGGCTTTTCGAAAAGATTTAACCCTGCAGGGGTGCCCAAATGTACCCAAATGCACGATCAATCCTTTAGGCAGGTCTCGCACCCTTAATAAAAACAGGTGCGCCATCAGGATAGTCACGACTCGCACTCTCCTTCACTACAAACAAGTCCAGGAAGCCACCTAACTAAGTTTAACCCGTATCAAGAGTCCGGCCGAATCTCCGAACGGACTTAGCTGTTTGCGCCGGCGCTGCATAATGGGCTGGAACCTCGCTCTGGGGAGGGTGCCCACCTGCAGTCGTCCCGCACCTACACGAGCGTGCAGAAACAAAGGGGTTACAAGGCACTCTGGGGCTTCCCCCAAATAAAATAGGACCATAAGATACAAGCTGCACGCTCGACAAGAAACAAATGGAAACACCTCGAACTAGTTGTGGCCACTGGACAAGTATGTAGATTCCGGCAGTGATCAAGGGGAGGCCCAGAAGCGTACCCACGTGTGGTTAGAGCGCTCAGTCTTGGAACAGTTCATGCGATCTCGGGGTCCTAGGGGACACAAGTGAGCCATCGGAAAACTGGCAAAATGACTCACCGATGCCTCTGCTTAATTCAAATTTAAGTATTAACATTAAAGTAAGCCATGAGTATCTCCAACAACATATATTCATAAAGTAGAGCATGTGATAACTTCCCAACCCAATAAGATAAAACAACTCCAACAACCTGAAAATGCCTACGACTCGCAAGGCCAACTCAAACAACAAGCACATGGGTAATGGGATGTACGGAAGGTGCTATGGCTTTGCTTTGGATAATAGGTGGATAGGACACGTGACTCGAACAAAGCATCGCGACACAAGGCTAGAATATAGAGCTAGCGAGAGCAAAACTATTAAATGGGTAGAGAGAAAAGGGCTCGCCTGAAAAGATTGTCGGAGAAACTTCAGAAGAACTTGTCGTTGCTCACACCACCACGAAGCGTCCTATCCGGGAAGAAGCAAATCGCTACAACAAATAATGGATGCAACACTTACTACTACGGAGAAAGAATCGGCATGATCATATAAAGCATGTATGCATGACATGGCAATTATGATGCAATGCAACTTATCCAAATTAAGCGGAATCGAAATCCCAACACACACATATAGGGTTCAAGTTGTTTTACTACACGACAATTTATATGTTGATTAGTATGGCAAGAACAAGATATGGGTGAGCTACACAAAATTAAATGAAGTGGTGAAACCATAATTGGTATCTCACAATTACTTCATATGTTACTTAATAGTTGTAATGCAAACTATCATGGCACTACATGATGCATAGTGCAAACAAGGATATGGATGTCATATTCAGATTACTCACATTTTTCTGATAAACTTTCATATAAAATACTTTTGATTTCGAATTACCAATCAAAAGATATGGATTTAACAAATTTTGCATATTTGCAGAAATTTCAGAAAACGAAAAATGGAGGAAGAGCTCTGGGCTGGTTGAAAACTGCGCCGGACCTGAGCCCAAAGGGCGACGGAAAGTAACTGTCGCACGCGGGCGACGGACTGCTCTGGGCGAATCTGGGCCAAGGCCCAACAGGAGCGCCAGATCTGAAAAAGAAAAGAAAAGGTGGAATTAATCACGGATACAGGGACTCGATCTCGTGACCTTCGGATGGAAGCGAACAGAACAAGCCAACCGGGCTATGAGTTGATCACGTATGGAAAAGGGTTGCGCTCCACTTGAACCGGATTTGTCAGGGTCGGACCTGCTGCACGGTGGCCGGCGGCGAGCAAGGATCTAGCGATTGAGGCTGAACTGGGACGAGGGAAAGAGCGAATAAGACGCGCGGGGGTGCGCTGAATCAGAATCAGGCGCCGAGGGAAACTGGGAACCACTGGAGAGCGCCGACGGCGAGTACCTGCGGAGGAAAATGGCGGTCAACGCCGGCAGAGCAACTGCGGAGGAGAGGGAGTCTGAGGAGAGTTCCCGGAGAACCGCTCGCTCACCAGGATGCTGCGGAGGAGGTCGGAGAGGACGAGGGATGTTGAGGATGGCCGGAACCAACGCCGGAGCACGGCGGTCAAAGTAGTTGTTGAGGATGTAAGCGTCGTGTACGGGGACTCATGGCTCGATTTTCTTGCAGGAGATCGAAGTAAAGAACGTTGCGAAGCTCTTGGACTTGTCGGCGTGGCATCGGGTTCCCGGGGTCGACGGCGTGGCTGTGAAGCATGTGCGGAGGTTCTCGGTGATTTCCCGTCTCTGTTTCGACTTCGTGGGAGAGAAGAAAAGCAAGAGGAGGGAGTGGCGGCAGAGAGGGGAAAAGGGAAAGCAGCTAGGGTTTGCAGGAGGGGATCTGAGGATAAGGAGGGAGCAGGTGGGAAGGTTGGCGTGGGCGCGCGGTGGAGGTGCACGCCTCCTGCGTGACCCCTTCTCAGGAAGATGACAAGGAAGAGGAAAAAAAAGATGTACTTGGGAAAGTACTTTGGATGGAGTTTGACTGGGTCTAAGAATGGAGAAAAGGCACGATCAGATCTTAAAAAAAAATTAGAATAGAGAGAGAAAGAATAGATGGGGTTTGAGAAGATTTTCAAAACAGGTTTCAAATATTGATTTCATCTGAAAATAATTTTCAAAGCTTGTAATTATTAAAGTTTTGGGTTTTAATTTGAAATAAGAAAAGAAGAGGAGGGTTTGTTATTAAACCCTACAAGCAAAATAAAAATATATTTTATTCTAAATAATTTGTTTTGACAAAAATATGCAAGGTTATAGATGCATGATGCACAAAGAAAAAGAACAAACAAATCTAATAAAGGGGGATTTTTCCGGGCCGTTACACTTACAAATACCATGCATAGGAATTTATAGTGGACACAATGGCAACTTGGTTTTCGGGAGTTGGATGCACGAGTAGAGCTCATACTCAGTACAAAATGAGGGCTAGCAAAAGACTGGGAGCGACCAACTAAGAGAGCAATAATGGCCATAATCATGCAGAGCGACAAAGCAACATTAAAAAAAGCATAAGATGGCATCAAAAGTCAAAAACTAAATGATCATAGAGGCTATTGGTGACTTTGTATGAGTCTAACATGTGTGAGCATGCGCCAAGTCAACCCAAATGAAGCATCAAAGGAGAAAACCAAATAAATGCTTCCATATAATAAAAACAACGCATGATTTTTTCAAAGGCTCATTAAGCAATCTCAGTTATTTGAGACAAGTCATGCTACAGCAAAACCACTAAGCATACTATCAAAAAGACATCAAGCATGACATGAAAAAGCCTAAGCCGCAGTCTACACAAGCTCCTTCTTGTACCACTATTTTGCATAAAGCTTTTTCTCTTTTCCAACACCATTAAAACCTTTTTGAGGAAACTCTTTTTAGGAAAACCAACATGGTCCAGAGGCCAAAATACACCTTGATAAATAGATATAAGAAGATCTGAATGCAAATCAAGGCGAAAACGAAAACCAAAAGCAGTAGCAAAAAAAGAGAACACTCGTTAAACGATAAGAGTGAAAACTAGAGTGTTCTTGGCAATGAAAAACAAGTTCATCTCCTCCAAAAGAAACATGATGTGATCTAACCATTTATTGCAGCAAACAAACTAACTAAACTAACTAAGAAAACTAAAACAACTGACGCTCCAAGAAAAACACATAGTGCATGAAGCAATAAAAATATAGTGTCTTGAAAGGTGACCTGATTTTTGCCGATGAAGAAGGGGTGCCTCGGGGGCATACCCAAGCTTTGACGCTTGTACTTCTTGGATATTTCTTGGGGTGATGCATGGGCATCCCCAAGCTTGAGCTTTTGTCCATTCTTCAACTCATCTCATCATTCTCCAATCCCTACACTTGAAAACTTCCTTCATACAAAACTAAACACAATTCTATTAGCAACATTAGTGTAAGCATAGCATTGAATCAACCCTTTTTTTGCTTCAGGTTTCAACCTAAAACCACCACATATTAAGCATATACTACTGTAGTAACTTCCCCAAAAGTTCAGTGATCAAAAGAACTAAAAAGAAAGCGATAAAGCGGCAAACACAAATATTGGCAGAAATCTGTCAAAACAGAACAGCTGACAAAGGTCGAATTTTTGAGGGGTTTTCTGTTGCTCAAATAAAAAAGTGTTCAACTAATGAAAGTTTGGATATAACCTGGGGCATATGCACAAGAAATCGCAGGTCCAAAAGATATACAGAGAATTTTCACGAATGTTTACGGTGCAGCACCGAAAACTGTTTCAGGACAGCAGCATCCCCAAATCTTACCTCACTCAAATTAGAGGCTTCCCTTGGCACAACAACGAAATAAAAATGATAAGGAGAGGTTATTACAGTAGTAATAACTTCCAAGACTCAAATAAAAGAAAAAGTACTGAAAATAAAACAATGGGTTATCTCCCAAGAGTGCTTTTCTTTAACGCCTTTGAGCTAGGCGCAGTAATTTGCAAAGATGCTCATGTGGGCGCCATATAAGAACTTGAGGCAAAGGCGCCATATAGGAACTTAAAGCAATAGAGAGCATCAAAAAGCATGTATGAAACACATTTAAATCTAAACCACTTCCTATGCATAGGAATCTTGTAAGAAAATAAATCAACGAGGCACATAGTAGCAAGCATGGATAGATAAAACAAGTGCCACTTCAAGATTTGCAACATAAAGAGGGGAAACTTAATATTGTTGAGATCCATCAAACCATGTTTCCCTCTCTCATAATAACTTTCAGTAGCATCATGAATAGAATTAACAATATAACTATCACGTAAAGCATCCCTATCATGAGCCACATGCATAAAAGAATTAATACTCACCACAGGAACAATAGTAGTAGGAGCAAATTCAATAGAATAATTATTCTCATCACCATAATCATCATAAATAGGAGGCATATTGTAATCATAACTAATTTTATCCTCAATAGTAGGTGAACTGAAAATATTATGCTCATCATCATAGCCATCATAAACTAGAGGTTTAGTATCATCGCAAGCTAAAGAACAACTGTTTCGCAAAGCATATTCTTCAAACATATCATCATAAGAAGGAACATCACATATGGGAGATAAAATATCATTAGAGCAAATTTTCTCCACTAAAGCTGGGGAACTAAAAATATCATGCTTAACAAAACCAGCTTCCCCAAGCTTAGACTTTTCTATAGCTTTAGCAATAACGGTGTTCAAAGCATTCATACTAACAACACTATTAGCATGCAAATTAAGCTCCAAAGGTTTTTCAATTTTATCTTCAAACACTTCATATCTAAACTCAGGAATAAGACTAAAGAACTCATTGTTTTCTATTAAGCCTAACTAGTAAAAATAAAAACAAGAAACAAAAAGATATAATTGCAGAATCTAAAGGAAATAACTTCGAGCACTCACACAGGAGGATGCGAGTACCTTTTACCTTACCTCCCCGGCAACGGCGCCAGAAAAGAGCTTGATGTCTACACACTTCTATTCTTGTAGACACTTGTTGGGCCTCTAAGTGCAGAGGTTTGTAGAGCAGCAGCAAGTTTCCCTTAAGTGGATCACCCAAGGTTTATCGAATTCAGGGAGGAAGAGGTCAAAGCTATCCCTCTCAAGCAACCCTGCAATTACGATACAGAAAGTCTCGTGTGTCCCCAACACACCTAATACACTTGTCAGATGTATAGGTGCACTAGTTCGGCGAAGAGATAGTGAAATACAAGTGGTATAGATGATTATAAGTAGTAACTGCAATCTGGAATAAAAATCGCTGCGAGCAAACATGTAACAAAACAACAAGTAAACGGTGTGCAATGCTTGGAAACAAGGCCTAGGGATCATACTTTCACTAGTGGACACACTCCCAACAATATAACATGAATGAACAAATAAATAACTTCTCTCCACTATGGTACTCTGAATTACTCTCCTATTGAATAACACAAATCATTGTGTAGTGGTTACAGAAGCACCCCTTAAAGTTCATTAAGTACTTGACAAACACCACTCATAGAGATATCCAAATCAAATCACAACTCAAGATAGATATTATTGCAACTTAGACCAAGTACTAACATGGTGCACACACTGTCAACATTACACCATGAAAGGAGGAATAGATCACTTCAATACTATCATAGCAATAATTATTCTCGTAATCCACAAGAGATCACAATCATAGCCTAAACCAAGTACCACCATGATGCACGCACTGTCACCGTTACACCATGGCAGGAGGAATAGATTACTTTAATAACACCACTAGAGTACACATAATATCTGAATAATAACATCTACTTGTTCAACATGATACAAAGCTCATGATCACATAAAGATCATATCATGGGAGAGAGAGGTGAACCACATAGCTACCGGTAGAGCCCTCAGCCCCGGGGATGAACTACTCCCTCCTCATCATAGGAGACAGCAAGGTTGATGGAGATGGCGGTGAGGTCGATGGAGACGGCGGAGACGGCGATGGAGACCGATGGAGATGGCTCTGGGGGCACTTCCCCGTCCCGGCAGGGTGCCAGAACAGAGACTTCTGTCCCCCGAAATTTGTCTTCGACGGCGGCGGAGCTGCGGAACTGTTCTGGGAAAAACGTTGACTCCCCTAGGGTTTTCCGTCCCGAGGCTTTATATAGGCGAAGGGGCGTCGTCAGAGGGGGAGCCAGGCGCCCTCACACGGGGCTCGCGCGGCCAGGGGTCTGGCCGCGCCACCCCTGCGTGTGGGGCCCTGGTGGCCCCACTCCTTCTCTCCTTCGGATCTCTGGAAGCTTCCGGGTAAAATAAGACTTCGGGAACTTGTTTCGTCCAATTCCGAGAATATTTCCTGTGTATCACTTCTGAAACACAAAAACAGCAGAAAACAGGGAACTGGCACTGTGGCAACTTGTTAATAGGTTAGTTCCGAAAAATGCATAAAAGTGCCACGAAGTGTAACGAAACAATAGGCAAATGGTGTAAAAACAAGCATGGAGCATCAAAAATTATAGATACGTTGGAGACGTATCACTCTCTCACAGAGAGGTGCTCCCAGGCAGGAGTTCTGTTGGTCTTCCTTGCCAGATGACCATGGTTTGCGCAAGTTTCACAGCAAACTGTGGAACAATGGTCCCATTTTTGGTGGAGATGTGCATCTTTGCATTCCCAACAACTTCTGCAACTAGTGTTTTTTCAGTTTCCACATAAAAAATGTATTTCCCATTTTTCAGGTGGCCGGAGGGTCAAAACAGGTGCTTTTTTGTGAAGGGGCCACCAAGGGCAGTGTGCAAAACATCACCACTCTAATTTTCATGGGTGGGGGACCTACCAAGGGTGCCACAGCCAGGAGGATAGGAATTATCTCGGCCTGCTGCCATATAATGAATTTTTTTGCCCTAAATCCATTTAAATCTAATTTTGCACTGGGGCTACAAGAAATGCACACCAGAAAAATAGGGGGAAAATACATGGAGGTCCCCTGTGGGTGTGGGACCCTAGAACCAAGACCAAACCATAGTTCCCACCCTACCTGGCAGACATCGATGGCACCGCGAGTTTGACCTAGATCTCGAAGGGGGCCTGGGGAATTCATAAAAAATCCAAAAAATGGAAAAATAGTGCATGGAGTCATGGTGAGTGATGCATCACCATGGAAAAATACCAAACATGCCATCCCAAGGGTTCACAGGTGGACTCTCTCAGAGAGAGGTGCTCCCAGGCAGGAGTTCTCTTGGTATTCCTTGCCGGATGACCATGGTTTGCGCAAGTTCCACAGCAAACCGTGGAACCATTGTCCCATTTTTGGTGGAGATGTGCATCTTTGCATTCCCAACAAATTCTCCAACTAGTGTTTTTTCAGTTTCCACATAAAAAATGCATTTCCCATTTTTCAGGTGCCCGAGGGGTCAAAATAGGTGCTTTTTTGTGAAGGGGCCACCAAGGGCAGTGTGCAAAACATCACCACTCTAATTTTCATGGGTGGGGGAGCTACCAGGGGTGCCACAGCCAGGAGGTTAGGAATTATCTCGGCCAGCTGCCATATAATGATTTTTTTTTGCCCTAAATCCATTTAAATCTAATTTTGCACTGGGGCTACAAGAAATGCACACCAGAAAAATAGGCGGAAAATACAGGGAGGTCCCCTGTGGGTGTGGGACCCTAGAACCAAGACCAAACCATGGTTCCCACCCCACCTGGCAGACATCGATGGCTCCACGAGTTTGACCTAGATCTCGAAGGGGGGCCTAGGGAATTCAGAAAAAATCAAAAAAAAAATGGAAAAACACTGCATGGAGTCATGGTGAGTGATGCATCACCTAGGAAAACTACCAAACATGCCATCTCAAGGGTTCACAGGTGGACTCTCTCACAGAGAGGTGTTCCCAGGCAGGAGTTCTCTTGGTCTTCCTTGTAAGATGACCATGGTTTGCGCAAGGTCCACAGCAAACTGTGGAACCATGGTCCCATTTTTTGTGGAGATGTGCATCTTTGCATTCTCAACAACTTCTGCAACTAGTGTTTTTTCAGTTTCCACATAAAAAATATATTTCCCATTTTTCAGGTGGCCGGAGGGGTCAAAACAGGTGCTTTATTGTGAAGGGGCCACCAAGGGCAGTGTGCAAAACATCACCACTCTAATTTTCATGGGTGGGGGACCTACCAGGGGTGCCACAGCCAGGAGGTTAGGAATTATCTCGGCCTGCTGCCATATAATGAATATTTTTTGCCCTAAATCCATTTAAATCCAATTTTGCACTCGGGCTACAAGAAATGCACACCAGAAAAATAGGGGGAAAATACAGGGAGGCCCCCTGTGGGTGTGTGACCCTAGAACCAAGACCAAACCATGGTTCCCACCCCACCTGGCAGACATCGATGGCACCGCGAGTTTACCTAGATCTCGAAGGGGGCCTTGGAATTGAGAAAAAATCAAAAAAAATGGAAAAACTGTGCTTGGAGTCATGGTGAGTGATGCATCACCTAGGAAAAATACCAAACATGCCATCCCAAGGGTTCACAGGTGGACTCTCTCACAGAGAGGTGCTCCTAGGCAGGAGTTCTCTTGGTCTTCCTTGCCAGATGACCATGATTTGCGCAAGGTCCACAACAAACTGTGGAACCATGGTCCCATTTTTGGTGCAGATGTGCATCTTTGCATTCCCAACAACTTCTGCAACTAGTGTTTTTTCAGTTTCCACATAAAAAAATGCATTTCCCATTTTTCAGGTGGCCGGAGGGGTCAAAACAGGTGCTTTTTGTGAAGGGGCCACCAAGGGCAGTGCGAAATCATCACCACTCTAATTTTCATGGGTGGGGGACCTACCAGGGGTGCCATAGCCAGGAGGTTAGGAATTATCTCGGCCTGCTGCCATATAATGAATATTTTTGGCCCTAAATCCATTTAAATCCAATTTTGCACTGGGGCTACAAGAAATGCACACCAGAAAAATACGGGGAAAATACAGGGAGGTCCCCTGTGGGTTGGGGACCCTAGAACCAAGACCAAACCATGGTTCCCACCCCACCTGGCAGACATCGATGGCACAGCGAGTTTGACCTAGATCTCAAAGGGGGGCCTGGGGAATTCAGAAAAATCAAAAAAAATGGAAAAACAGTGCATGGAGTCATGATGAGTGATGCATCGCCTAGGAAAAATACCAAACATGCCATCCCAAGGGTTCACAGGTGGACTCTCTCACAGAGAGGTGCTCCCAGGCAGGAGTTCTCTTGGTCTTCCTTGCCAGATGACCATGGTTTGCGCAAGTTCCACAGCAAACTGTGGAACCATGGTCCCATTTTTGGTGGAGATGTGCATCTTTGCATTCACAACAACTTCTGCAACTAGTGTTTTTTCAGTTTCCACATAAAAAATGCATTTCCCATTTTTCAGGTGGCCGGAGGGGTCAAAACAGGTGTTTTTTTGTAAAGGGGCCACCAAGGGCAGTGTGCAAAACATCACCACTCTAATTTTCATGGGTGGGGGACCTACCAAGGGTGCCACAGCCAGGAGGTTAGGAATTATCTCGGCCTGCTGCCATATAATGAATATTTTTTGCCCTAAATCCATTTAAATTCAATTTTGCACTGGGGCTACAAGAAATGCACACCAGAAAAATAGGGGCAAAATACAGGGAGGTCCCCTGTGGGTGTGGGACCCTAGAACCAAGACCAAACCATGGTTCCCACCCCACCTGGCAGACATCGATGGCACCACGAGTTTGACCTAGATCTCAAAGGGGGGCCTGGGGAATTCAGAAAAAATCAAAAAAAAAATGGAAAAATAGTGCATGGAGTCATGGTGAGTGATGCATCACCTAGGAAAAATACCAAACATGCCATCCCAAGGGTTCACAGGTAGACTCTCTCACAGAGATGTGCTCCGAGGCAGGAGTTCTCTTGGTCTTCCTTGCCACATGACCATGGTTTGCGCAAGTTCCACATCAAACTGTGGAACCATGGTCCCATTTTTGGTGGAGATGTGCATCTTTGCATTCCCAACAACTTTTGCAACTAGTGTTTTTTCAGTTTCCACATAAAAATGTATTTCCCATTTTTCAGGTGGCCGGAGGGGTCAAAACAGGTGCTTTTTTGTGAAGGGGCCACCAAGGGCAGTGTGCAAAACATCACCACTCTAATTTTCATGGGTGGGGGACCTACCAGGGGTGCCACGGCCAGGAGGTTAGGAATTATCTCGGCCTGCTGCCATATAATGAATATTTTTTGCCCTAAATCCATTTAAATCTAATTTTGCACTGGGGCTACAAAAAATGCACGCCAGAAAAATAGGGTGAAAATACAGGGAGGTCCCCTGTGGGTGTGGGACCCTAGATCCAAGACCAAACCATGGTTCCCACCCCACCTGGCAGACATCGATGGCACCGCGAGTTTGACCTGGATCTCGAAGGGGGACCTGGGGAATTCAGAAAAAAATCAAAAACAAATGGAAAAACCGTGCATGGAGTCATGGTGAGTGATGCATCACCTAGGAAAAGTACCAAACATGCCATCCCAAGGGTTCACAGGTGGACTCTCTCACAGAGAGGTGTTCCCAGGCAGGAGTTCTCTTGGTCTTCCTTGCCAGATGACCATGGTTTGCGCAAGTTCCACAGCAAACTGTGGAACCATGGTCCCATTTTTGGCGGAGATGTGCATCTTTGCATTCCCAACAACTTCTGCAACTAGTGATTTTTTAGTTTCCACATAAAAAATGCATTTCCCATTTTTCAGGTGGCCGGAGGAGTCAAAACAGGTGCTTTTTTGTGAAGGGGCCACCAAGGGCAGTGTGCAAAACATCACCACTCTAATTTTCATGGGTGGGGGACCTACCAGGGGTGCCACAGCCAGGAGGTTAGGAATTATCTCGGCCTGCTGCCATATAATGAATATTTTTTGCCTTATATCCATTTAAATCCAATTTTGCACTCGGGCTACAAGAAATGCACACCATAAAAATAGGGGGAAAATACAGGGAAGTCCCCTGTGGGTGTGGAACCCTAGAACCAAGACCAAACCATGGTTCCCACCCCACCTGGCAGACATCGATGGCACCGCGAGTTTGACCTAGATCTCAAAGGAGGGCCTGGGGAATTCAGAAAAAATCTAAACAATTGGAAAAACACTCCATGGAGTCATGGTGAGTGATGCATCGCCTAGGAAAAATACCAAACATGCCATCCCAAGGGTTCACAGGTGGACTCTCTCACAGAGAGGTGCTTCCAGGCAGGAGTTCTCTTGGTCTTCCTTGCCAGATGACCATGGTTTGCGTAAGTTCCACAGCAAACTATGGAACCATGGTCCCATTTTTGGTGGAGATGTGCATCTTTGCATTCCCAACAACTTCTGCTACTAGTGTTTTTTTAGTTTCCACATAAAAAATGCATTTCCCATTTTTCAGGTGGCCGGAGGGCTCAAAACAGGTGCTTTTTTGTGAAGGGGCCACCAAGGGCAGTGTGCAAAACATCACCACTCTAATTTTCATGGGTGGGGGACCTACCAGGGGTGCCACAGCCAGGAGGTTAGAAATTATCTCGGCCTGCTGCCATATAATGAATATTTTTTGCTCTAAATCCATTTAAATCCAATTTTGCACTGGGGCTACAAGAAATGCACACCAGAAAAATAGGGGGAAAATACAGGGAGGTCCCCTGTGGGTGTGGGACCCTAGAACCAAGACCAAACCATGGTTCCAACCCCACCTGGCAGACATCGATGGCACCGCGAGTTTGACCTAGATCTCGAAGGGGGCCTGGGGAATTCAGAAAAAAATCAAAAAAATATATGAAAAAACAGTGCATGGAGTCATGGTGAGTGATGCATCACCTAGGAAAAATACCAAACATGCCATCCCAAGGGTTCACAGGTGGACTCTCTCACAGAGAGGTGCTCCCAGGCAGGAGTTCTCTTGGTCTTCCTTGCTAGATGACCATGGTTTGCGCAAGTTCCACAGCAAACTGTGGAACCATGGTCCCATTTGTGGTGGAGATGTGCATCTTTGCATTCCCAATTACTTATGCAACTAGTGTTTTTTCAGTTTCCACATAAAAAATGCATTTCCCATTTTTCAGGTGGCCGGAGGGGTCAAAACAGGTGCTTTTTTGTGAAGGGGCCACCAAGGGCAGTGTGCAAAACATCACCACTCTAATTTTCATGGGCGGGGGACCTACCAAGGGTGCCACAGCCAGGAGGTTAGGAATTATCTCGGCCTGCTGCCATATAATGAATATTTTTTTTGCCCTAAATCCATTTAAATCCAATTTTGCACTAGGGCTACAAGAAATGCACACCAGAAAAATAGGAGGAAAATACAGGTAGGTCCCCTGTGGGTGTGGGACCCTAGAACCAAGACCAAACCATGGTTCCCACCCAACCTGGAAGACATCGATGGCACCGCGAGTTTGACCTAGATCTCGAAGGGGGCCACGGGAATTCAGAAAAAATCAAAAAATGGAAAAATAGTGCATGGAGTCATGGTGAGTGATGCAACACCTAGGAAAAATACCAAACATGACATCCCAAGAGTTCACAGGTGGACTCTCTCACAGAGAGGTGCTCCCAGGCAGGAGTTCTCTTGGTCTTCCTTGCTAGATGACCATGGTTTGCGCAAGTTCCACAGCAAACTGTGGAACCATGGTCCAATTTTTGGTGGAGATGTGCATCTTTGCATTCCAAACAACTTCTGCAACTAGTGTTTTTTCAGTTTCCACATAAAAAATGCATTTCCCATTTTTTAGGTGGCCGGAGGGGTCAAATCAGGTGCTTTTTTGTGAAGGGGCCACCAAGGTCTTTGTGAAAAACATCACCACTCTAATTTTCATGGGTGGGGGACCTACCAGGGGTGCCACTGCCAGGAGGTTAGGAATTATCTCGGCCTGCTGCCATATAATGGATATTTTTTTGCCCTAAATCTATTTAAATCCAATTTTGTACTAGAGCTACAAGAAATGCACACCAGAAAAATAGGGGGAAAATACAGGGAGGTCCCCTGTGGGTGTGGGTCCCTAGAACCAAGACCAAACCATGCTTCCCACCCCACCTGGCAGACATCGATGGCACCACGAGTTTGACCTAGATCTCGAAGGGGGGCCTGGGGAATTCAGAGAAAATAAAAAAAATGGAAAAACAGTGCATGGAGTCATGGTGAGTGATGCATTACCAAGGAAAAATACCAAACATGCCATCCCAAGGGTTCACAGGTGGACTCTCTCACAGAGAGGTGCTCCCAAGCAGGAGTTCTCTTGGTCTTCCTTGCCAGATGACCATGGTTTGCACAAGTTCCACAGCAAACTGTGTAACCATTGTCCCATTTTTGGTGGAGATGTGCATCTTTGCATTCCCAACAACTTCTGCAACTAGTGTTTTTTCAGTTTCCACATAAAAATTAATTTCCCATTTTTCAAGTGGCCGGAGGGGTCAAAAGAGGTGCTTTTTTGTGATGGGGACACCAAGGGCAGTGTGCAAAACATCACCACTCTAATTTTCATGGGTGGGGACATACCAGGGGTGCCATAGCTAGGAGGTTAGGAATTATCTCGGCCTGCTGCCATATAATGAATATTTTTTGTCCTAAATCCATTTAAATCCAGTTTTGCACTCGGGCTACAAGAAATGCACACCATAAAAATAGGGGGAAAATACAGGGAGGTCCCCTGTGGGTGTGGGACCCTAGAACCAAGACCAAACCATGGTTCCCACCCCACCTGGCAGACATCGATGGCACCGCGAGTTTGACCTAGATCTCGAAGGGGGGCCTGGGGAATTCAGAAAAAATCAAAAAAAAATGGAAAAACAGTGCATGGAGTCATGGTGAGTGATGCATCACCTAGGAAAAATACCAAACATGCCATCCCAAGGGTTCACAGGTGGACTCTCTCACAGAGAGGTGCCCCCAGGCAGAAGTTGTCTTGGTCTTCCTTGCTTGATGACCATGGTTTGCGCAAGTTCCACCGCAAACTGTGGAACCATGGTCCCATTTTTGGTGGAGATGTGCATCTTTGCATTCTCAGCAACTTCTGCAACTAGTGTTTTTTCAGTTTCCAAATAAAAAATGCATTTCCCATTTTTCAGGTGGCCGGAGGGGTCAAAACAGGTGCTTTTTTGTGAAGGGGCCACCAAGGGCAGTGTGCAAAACATCACCACTCTAATTTTCATGGGTGGGGGACCTACCAGGGGTGCCACAGCCAGGAGGTTAGGAATTATCTCGGCCTGCTGCCATATAATGAATATTTTTTGCCCTAAATCCATTTAAATCCAATTTTGCACTGGGGCTACATGAAATGCACACCAGAAAAATAGGGGGAAAATACAAGGAGGTCCCCTGTGGGTGTGGGACCCTAGAACCAAGACCAAACCATGGTTCCCACCCCACCTGGCAGACATCGATGGCACCGCGAGTTTGACCTAGATCTCGAAGGGGGTCCTAGGGAATTCAGAAAAAATCAAAAAAATGGAAAAACTGTGCATGGAGTCATGGTGAGTGATGCGTCACCTAGGAAAAATACCAAACATGCCATCCCAAGGGTTCACAGGTGGACTCTCTCACAGAGAGGTGCTCCCAGGCAGGATTTCTCTTGGTGTTCCTTGCGAGATGACCATGGTTTGCGCAAGTTCCACAGCAAACTGTGGAACCATGGTCCCATTTTTGGTGGAGATGTGCATCTTTGCATTCCCAACAACTTCTGCAACTAGTGTTTTTTCAGTTTTCATATAAAAATTAATTTCCCATTTTTCGAGTGGCCGGAGGGGTCAAAAGAGGTGCTTTTTTGTGAAGGGGACACCAAGGGCAGTGTGCAAAACATCACCACTCTAATTTTCATGGGTGGGGACATACCAGGGGTGCCATAGCCAGGAGGTTAGGAATTATCTCGGCCTGCTGCCATATAATGAATATTTTTTGTCCTAAATCCATTTAAATCCAGTTTTGCACTCGGGCTACAAGAAATGCACACCATAAAAATAGGGGGAAAATACAGGGAGGTCCCCTGTGGGTGTGGGACCCTAGAACCAAGACCAAACCATGGTTCCCACCCCACCTGGCAGACATCGATGGCACCGCGAGTTTGACCTAGATCTCGAAGGGGGGCCTGGGGAATTCAGAAAAAATCAAAAAAAATGGAAAAACAGTGCATGGAGTCATGGTGAGTGATGCATCACCTAGGAAAAATACCAAACATGCCATCCCAAGGGTTCACAGGTGGACTCTCTCACAGAGAGGTGCCCCCAGGCAGGAGTTCTCTTGGTCTTCCTTGCTTGATGACCATGGTTTGCGCAAGTTCCACAGCAAACTGTGGTACCATGGTCCCATTTTTGGTGGAGATGTGCATCTTTGCATTCTCAGCAACTTCTGCAACTAGTGTTTTTTCAGTTTCCAAATAAAAAATGCATTTCCCATTTTTCAGGTGGCCGGAGGGGTCAAAATAGGTGCTTTTTTGTGAAGGGGCCACCAAGGGCAGTGTGCAAAACATCACCACTCTAATTTTCATGGGTGTGTTCAAATCATAAGGAAAAACATACAAATGGTTTTCAGCTTGTCCTTCATGGAGAGAAAAACATAAATGCATAGGACACCTTCAAGTTTTAAGAGGGCGACTAGATACAAATAATTTAAGAACAAGTGAAACCATGATCATGAATCAATCAATGAAAACTTTGGGACAATGCACATTATACTCAGAATGACAACTATGCTCTCTTATGGTGCATAAAGATAGAAGGTGGTGACTCAACATAAAAGTAAAAGAAAGGCCCTTCGCAGAGGGAAGCAGTGATTAAACATGTGCTAGAGCTTTTCATTTGTAAAACAGAGATAAAAATTGGATTTTGAGAGGTGGTTGTCTTTGTCAACGACTGGCAATGGGGTTCTTACTATCTTCCATACAAAAATGAAGCAAGTTTTTGAGAGAGAGATTGGCACTTTTGTGCTCTTTTATAAAGCTTGGCACTCCTCCCCACCTTTTTCCTTTCTCAAACCATGGCTAACCGATTCCATCGGGTGCCCACCAACATTCACATTCCATGGAGGAGTGCCTTTTTTCTTTCTTTTTTTTCTTTTTGGAATAAGACAATATGGAAGATAGCAAATCCGACCACTACGTCCCCATGAGCTAAAAACAGTGGCACAAAACGAGAAGTAGTTGAAAGTTTTGAAAGGTAGCACATGCAAATTTACTTTGGAATGGCTTACAAATACCATGCATAGGAATTTATAGTGGACACAATGGCAACTTGGTTTTCGGGAGTTGGATGCACGAGTAGAGCTCATACTCAGTACAAAATGAGGGCTAGCAAAAGACTGGGAGCGACCAACTAAGAGAGCAATAATGGCCATAATCATGCAGAGCGACAAAGCAACATTAAAAAAAGCATAAGATGGCATCAAAAGTCAAAAACTAAATGATCATAGAGGCTATTGGTGACTTTGTATGAGTCTAACATGTGTGAGCATGCGCCAAGTCAACCCAAATAAAGCATCAAAGGAGAAAACCAAATAAATGCTTCCATATAATAAAAACAACGCATGATTTTTTCAAAGGCTCATTAAGCAATCTCAGTTATTTGAGACAAGTCATGCTACAGCAAAACCACTAAGCATACTATCAAAAAGACATCAAGCATGACATGAAAAAGCCTAAGCCGCAGTCTACACAAGCTCCTTCTTGTACCACTATTTTGCATAAAGCTTTTTCTCTTTTCCAACACCATTAAAACCTTTTTGAGGAAACTCTTTTTAGGAAAACCAACATGGTCCAGAGGCCAAAATACACCTTGATAAATAGATATAAGAAGATCTGAATGCAAATCGAGGTGAAAACGAAAACCAAAAGCAGTAGCAGAAAAAGAGAACACTCGTTGAACGATAAGAGTGAAAACTAGAGTGTTCTTGGCAATGAAAAACAAGTTCATCTCCTCCAAAAGAAACATGATGTGATCTAACCATTTATTGCAGCAAACAAACAAACTAAACTAACTAAGAAAACTAAAACAACTGACGCTCCAATAAAAACACATAGTGCATGAAGCAATAAAAATATAGTGTCTTGAAAGGTGACCTGATTTTTGCCGATGAAGAAGGGGTGCCTCGGGGGCATACCCAAGCTTTGACGCTTGTACTTCTTGGATATTTCTTGGGGTGATGCATGGGCATCCCCAAGCTTGAGCTTTTGTCCATTCTTCAACTCATCTCATCATTCTCCAATCCCTATACTTGAAAACTTCCTTCATACAAAACTAAACACAATTCTATTAGCAACATTAGTGTAAGCATAGCATTGAATCAACCCTTTTTTTGCTTCAGGTTTCAAACTAAAACCACCACATATTAAGCATATACTACTGTAGTAACTTCCCCAAAAGTTCAGTGATCAAAAGAACTAAAAAGAAAGCGATAAAGCGGCAAACACAAATATTGGCAGAAATCTGTCAAAACAGAACAGCTGACAAAGGTCGAATTTGTGAGGGGTTTTCTGTTGCTCAGATAAAAAAGTGTTCAACTAATGAAAGTTTGGATATAACCTGGGGCATATGCACAAGAAATCGCAGGTCCAAAAGATATACAGAGAATTTTCACGAATTTTTACGGTGCAGCACCGAAAACTGTTTCAGGACAGCAACATCCCCAAATCTTACCTCACTCAAATTAGAGGCTTCCCTTGGCACAACAACGAAATAAAAATGATAAGGAGAGGTTATTACAGTAGTAATAACTTCCAAGACTCAAATAAAAGAAAAAGTACTGAAAATAAAACAATGGGTTATCTCCCAAGAGTGCTTTTCTTTAACGCCTTTGAGCTAGGCGCAGTAATTTGCAAAGATGCTCATGTGGGCGCCATATAAGAACTTGAGGCAAAGGCGCCATATAGGAACTTAAAGCAATAGAGAGCATCAAAAAGCATGTATGAAACACATTTAAATCTAAACCACTTCCTATGCATAGGAATCTTGTAAGAAAATAAATCAACGAGGCACATAGTAGCAAGCATGGATAGATAAAACAAGTGCCACTTCAAGATTTGCAACATAAAGAGGGGAAACTTAATATTGTTGAGATCCATCAAACCATGTTTCCCTCTCTCATAATAACTTTTAGTAGCATCATGAATAGAATTAACAATATAACTATCACGTAAAGCATCCCTATCATGAGCCACATGCATAAAAGAATTAATACTCACCACAGGAACAATAGTAGTAGGAGCAAATTCAATAGAATAATTATTCTCATCACCATAATCATCATAAATAGGAGGCATATTGTAATCATAACTAATTTTATCCTCAATAGTAGGTGAACTGAAAATATTATGCTCATCATCATAGCCATCATAAACTAGAGGTTTAGTATCATCGCAAGCTAAAGAACAACTGTTTCGCAAAGCATATTCTTCAAACATATCATCATAAGAAGGAACATCACATATGGGAGATAAAATATCATTAGAGCAAATTTTCTCCACTAAAGCTGGGGAACTAAAAATATCATGCTTAACAAAACCAGCTTCCCCAAGCTTAGACTTTTCTATAGCTTTAGCAATAACGGTGTTCAAAGCATTCATACTAACAACACTATTAGCATGCAAATTAAGCTCCAAAGGTTTTTCAATTTTATCTTCAAACACTTCATATCTAAACTCAGGAATAAGACTAAAGAACTCATTGTTTTCCATTAAGCCTAACTAGTAAAAATAAAAACAAGAAACAAAAAGATATAATTGCAGAATCTAAAGGAAATAACTTCGAGCACTCACACAGGAGGATGCGAGTACCTTTTACCTTACCTCCCCGGCAACGGCGCCAGAAAAGAGCTTGATGTCTACACACTTCTATTCTTGTAGACACTTGTTGGGCCTCTAAGTGCAGAGGTTTGTATAGCAGCAGCAAGTTTCCCTTAAGTGGATCACCCAAGGTTTATCGAACTCAGGGAGGAAGAGGTCAAAGCTATCCCTCTCAAGCAACCCTGCAATTACGATACAGAAAGTCTCTTGTGTCCCCAACACACCTAATACACTTGTCAGATGTATAGGTGCACTAGTTCGGCGAAGAGATAGTGAAATACAAGTGGTATAGATGATTATAAGTAGTAAATGCAATCTGGAATAAAAATCGCTGCGAGCAAACATGTAACAAAACAGCAAGTAAACGGTGTGCAATGCTTGGAAACAAGGCCTAGGGATCATACTTTCACTAGTGGACACACTCCCAACAATATAACATGAATGAACAAATAAATAACTTCTCTCCACTATGGTACTCTGAATTACTCTCCTATTGAATAACACAAATCATTGTGTAGTGGTTACAGAAGCACCCCTTAAAGTTCATCAAGTACTTGACAAACACCACTCATAGAGATATCCAAATCAAATCACAACTCAAGATAGATATTATTGCAACTTAGACCAAGTACTAACATGGTGCACACACTGTCAACATTACACCATGAAAGGAGGAATAGATCACTTCAATACTATCATAGCAATAATTATTCTCGTAATCCACAAGAGATCACAATCATAGCCTAAACCAAGTACCACCATGATGCACGCACTGTCACCGTTACACCATGGCAGGAGGAATAGATTACTTTAATAACACCACTAGAGTACACATAATATCTGAATAATAACATCTACTTGTTCAACATGATACAAAGCTCACGATCACATAAAGATCATATCATGGGAGAGAGAGGTGAACCACATAGCTACCGGTAGAGCCCTCAGCCCCGGGGATGAACTACTCCCTCCTCAGCATAGGAGACAGCAAGGTTGATGAAGATGGCGGTGAGGTCGATGGAGACGGCGGAGACGGCGATGGAGACCGATGGAGATGGCTCTGGGGGCACTTCCCCGTCCCGGCAGGGTGCCAGAACAGAGACTTCTGTCCCCCGAAATTTGTCTTCGACGGCGGCGGAGCTGCGGAACTGTTCTGGGAAAAACGTTGACTCCCCTAGGGTTTTCCGTCCCGAGGCTTTATATAGGCGAAGGGGCGTCGTCAGAGGGGGAGCCAGGTGCCCTCACACGGGGCTCGCGCGGCCAGGGGTCTGGTCGCGCCACCCCTGCGTGTGGGGCCCTGGTGGCCCCACTCCTTCTCTCCTTCGGATCTCTGGAAGCTTCCGGGTAAAATAAGACTTCAGGAACTTGTTTCGTCCAATTCCGAGAATATTTCCTGTGTATCACTTCTGAAACACAAAAACAGCAGAAAACAGGGAACTGGCACTGTGGCAACTTGTTAATAGGTTAGTTCCGAAAAATGCATAAAAGTGTCACGAAGTGTAACGAAACAATAGGCAAATGGTGCAAAAACAAGCATGGAGCATCAAAAATTATAGATACGTTGGAGACGTATCACTCTCTCACAGAGAGGTGCTCCCAGGCAGGAGTTCTCTTGGTCTTCCTTGCCAGATGACCATGGTCTGCGCAAGTTTCACAGCAAACTGTGGAACAATTGTCCCATTTTTGGTGGAGATGTGCATCTTTGCATTCCCAACAACTTCTGCAACTAGTGTTTTTTCAGTTTCCACATAAAAAATGCATTTCCCATTTTTCAGGTGGCCGGAGGGTCAAAACAGGTGCTTTTTTGTGAAGGGGCCACCAAGGGCAGTGTGCAAAACATCACCACTCTAATTTTCATGGGTGGGGGACCTACCAGGGGTGCCATAGCCAGGAGGATAGGAATTATCTCGGCCTGCTGCCATATAACGAATTTTTTTGCCCTAAATCCATTTAAATCTAATTTTGCACTGGGGCTACAAGAAATGCACACCAGAAAAATAGGGGGGAAATACATGGAGGTCCCCTGTGGGTGTGGGACCCTAGAACCAAGACCAAACCATAGTTCCCACCCTACCTGGCAGACATCGATGGCACCGCGAGTTTGACCTAGATCTCGAAGGGGGCCTGGGGAATTCATAAAAAATCCAAAAAATGGAAAAACAGTGCATGGAGTCATGGTGAGTGATGCATCACCAAGGAAAAATACCAAACATGCCATCCCAAGGGTTCACAGGTGGACTCTCTCACAGAGAGGTGCTCCCAGGCAGGAGTTCTCTTGGTATTCCTCGCCAGATGACCATGGTTTGCGCAAGTTCCAAAGCAAACTGTGGAACCATTGTCCCATTTTTGGTGGAGATGTGCATCTTTGCATTCCCAACAAATTCTCCAACTAGTGTTTTTTTAGTTTCCACATAAAAAATGCATTTCCCATTTTTCAGGTGGCCCGAGGGGTCAAAACAGGTGCTTTTTTGTGAAGGGGCCACCAAGGGCAGTGTGCAAAACATCACCACTCTAATTTTCATGGGTGGGGGACCTACCAGGGGTGCCACAGCCAGGAGGTTAGGAATTATCTCGGCCAGCTGCCATATAATGATTTTTTTTGCCCTAAATCCATTTAAATCTAATTTTGCACTTGGGCTACAAGAAATGCACACCATAAAAATAGGCGGAAAATACAGGGAGGTCCCCTGTGGGTGTGGGACCCTAGAACCAAGACCAAACCATGGTTCCCACCCCACCTGGCAGACATCGAAGGCACCACGAGTTTGACCTAGATCTCGAAGGGGGGCCTGGGGAATTCAGAAAAAATCAAAAAAAAAGGAAAAACACTGCATGGAGTCATGGTGCGTGATGCATCACCTAGGAAAACTACCAAACATGCCATCTCAAGGGTTCACAGGTGGACTCTCTCACAGAGAGGTGTTCCCAGGCAGGAGTTCTCTTGGTCTTCCTTGCAAGATGACCATGGTTTGCGCAAGTTCCACAGCAAACTGTGGAACCATGGTCCCATTTTTTGCGGAGATGTGCATCTTTGCATTCTCAACAACTTCTGCAACTAGTGTTTTTTCAGTTTCCACATAAAAAATATATTTCCCATTTTTCAGGTGGCCGGAGGGGTCAAAATAGGTGATTTATTGTGAAGGGGCTACCAAGGGCAGTGTGCAAAACATCACCACTCTAATTTTCATGGGTGGGGGACCTACCAGGGGTGCCACAGCCAGGAGGTTAGGAATTATCTCGGCCTGCTGCCATATAATGAATATTTTTTGCCCTAAATCCATTTAAATCCAATTTTGCACTCGGGCTACAAGAAATGCACACCAGAAAAATAGGGGGAAAATACAGGGAGGCACCCTGTGGGTGTGGGACCCTAGAACCAAGACCAAACCATGGTTCCCACCCCACCTGGCAGACATCGATGGCACCGCGAGTTTACCTAGATCTCGAAGGGGGCCTGGGGAATTCAGAAAAAATCAAAAACAAATGGAAAAACTATGCATGGAGTCATGGTGAGTGATGCATCACCTAGGAAAAGTACCAAACATGCCATCCCAAGGGTTCACAGGTGGACTCTCTCACAGAGAGGTGCTCCCAGGCAGGAGTTCTCTTGGTCTTCCTTGCCAGATGACCATGGTTTGCGCAAGTTCCACAACAAACTGTGGAACCATGGTCCCATTTTTGGTGGAGATGTGCATCTTTGCATTCCCAACAACTTCTGTAACTAGTGTTTTTTCAGTTTCCACATAAAAAAATGCATTTCCCATTTTTCAGGTGGCCGGAGGGGTCAAAACAGGTGCTTTTTTGTGAAGGGGCCACCAAGGGCATTGTGCAAATCATCACCACTCTAATTTTCATGGGTGGGGGACCTACCAGGGGTGCCACAGCCAGGAGGTTAGGAATTATCTCGGCCTGCTGCCATATAATGAATATTTTTTGCCCTAAATCCATTTAAATCCAATTTTGCACTCGGGCTACAAGAAATGCACACCAGAAAAATAGGGGGAAAATACAGGGAGGCACCCTGTGGGTGTGGGACCCTAGAACCAAGACCAAACCATGGTTCCCACCCCACCTGGCAGACATCGATGGCACCGCGAGTTTACCTAGATCTCGAAGGGGGCCTGGGGAATTCAAAAAAAATCAAAAACAAATGGAAAAACTGTGCATGGAGTCATGGTGAGTGATGCATCACCTAGGAAAAGTACCAAACATGCCATCCCAAGGGTTCACAGGTGGACTCTCTCACAGAGAGGTGCTCCCAGGCAGGAGTTCTCTTGGTCTTCCTTGCCAGATGACCATGGTTTGCGCAAGTTCCACAACAAACTGTGGAACCATGGTCCCATTTTTGGTGGAGATGTGCATCTTTGCATTCCCAACAACTTCTGTAACTAGTGTTTTTTCAGTTTCCACATAAAAAATGCATTTCCCATTTTTCAGGTGGCCGGAGGGGTCAAAACAGGTGCTTTTTTGTGAAGGGGCCACCAAGGGCAGTGTGCAAATCATCACCACTCTAATTTTCATGGGTGGGGGACCTACCAGGGGTGCCACAGCCAGGAGGTTAGGAATTATCTCGGCCTGCTGCCATATAATGAATATTTTTGGCCCTAAATCCATTTAAATCCAATTTTGCACTAGGGCTACAAGAAATGCACACCAGAAAAATAGGGGGAAAATACAGGGAGGTCCCCTGTGGGTGGGGGACCCTAGAACCAAGACCAAACCATGGTTCCCACCCCACCTGGCAGACATCGATGGCACCGCGAGTTTTACCTAGATCTCAAAGGGGGGCCTGGGGAATTCAGAAAAAATCAAAAAAAATGGAAAAACAGTGCATGGAGTCATGGTGAGTGATGCATCGCCTAGGAAAAATACCAAACATGCCATCCCAAGGGTTCACAGGTGGACTCTCTCACAGAGAGGTTCTCCCACGCAGGAGTTCTCTTGGTCTTCCTTGCCAGATGACCATGGTTTGCGCAAGTTCCACAGCAAACTGTGGAACCATGGTCCCATTTTTGGTGGAGATGTGCATCTTTGCATTCACAACAACTTCTGCAACTAGTGTTTTTTCAGTTTCCACATAAAAAATGCATTTCCCATTTTTCAGGTGGTCGGAGGGGTCAAAACAGGTGTTTTTTTTGTAAAGGGGCCACCAAGGGCAGTGTGCAAAACATCACCACTCTAATTTTCATGGGTGGGGGACCTACCAGGGGTGCCACAGCCAGGAGGTTAGAATTATCTCGGCTGCTGCCATATAATGAATATTTTTTGCCCTAAATCCATTTAAATTCAATTTTGCACTGGGGCTACAAGAAATGCACACCACAAAAATAGGGGCAAAATACAGGGAGGTCCCCTGTGTGTGTGGGATCCTAGAACCAAGACCAAACCATGGTTCCCACCCCACCTGGCAGACATCGATGGCACCACGAGTTTGACCTAGATCTTAAAGGGGGGCCTGGGGAATTCAGAAAAAATCAAAAAAAAATGGAAAAATAGTGCACGGAGTCATGGTGAGTGATGCATCACCTAGGAAAAATACCAAACATGCCATCCCAAGGGTTCACAGGTGGACTCTCTCACAGAGATGTGCTCTGAGGCAGGAGTTCTCTTGGTCTTCCTTGCCACATGACCATGGTTTGCGCAAGTTCACATCAAACTGTGGAACCATGGTCCCATTTTTGGTGGAGATGTGCATCTTTGCATTCCCAACAACTTTTGCAACTAGTGTTTTTTCAGTTTCCACATAAAAAATGTATTTCCCATTTTTCAGGTGGCCGGAGGGGTCAAAACAGGTGCTTTTTTGTGAAGGGGCCACCAAGGGCAGTGTGCAAAACATCACCACTCTAATTTTCATGGGTGGGGGACCTACCAGGGGTGCCACAGCCAGGAGGTTAGGAATTATCTCGGCCTGCTGCCATATAATGAATATTTTTTGCCCTAAATCCATTTAAATCTAATTTTGCACTAGGGCTACAAAAAATGCACGCCACAAAAATAGGGTGAAAATATAGGGAGGTCCCCTGTGGGTGTGGGACCCTAGATCCAAGACTAAACCATGGTTCCCACCCCACCTGGCAGACATCGATGGCACCACGAGTTTGACCTGGATCTCGAAGGGGGACCTGGGGAATTCAGAAAAAATCAAAAACAAATGGAAAAACTGTGCATGGAGTCATGGTGAGTGATGCATCACCTAGGAAAAGTACCAAACATGCCATCCCAAGGGTTCACAGGTGGACTCTCTCACAGAGAGGTGTTCCCAGGCAGGAGTTCTCTTGGTCTTCCTTGCCAGATGACCATGGTTTGCGCAAGTTCCACAGCAAACTGTGGAACCATGGTCCCATTTTTGGCGGAGATGTGCATCTTTGCATTCCCAACAACTTTTGCAACTAGTGATTTTTTAGTTTCCACATAAAAAATGCATTTCCCATTTTTCAGGTGGCCGGAGGAGTCAAAACAGGTGTTTTTTTGTGAAGGGGCCACCAAGGGCAGTGTGCAAAACATCACCACTCTAATTTTCATGGGTGGGGGACCTACCAGGGGTGCCACAGCCAGGAGGTTAGGAATTATCTCGGCCTGCTGCCATATAATGAATATTTTTTTTCCTTATATCCATTTAAATCCAATTTTGCACTCGGGCTACAAGAAATGCACACCATAAAAATAGGGGGAAAATACAGGGAGGTCCCCTGTGGGTGTGGAACCCTAGAACCAAGACCAAACCATGGTTCCCACCCCACCTGGCAGACATCGATGGCACCGCGAGTTTGACCTAGATCTCAAAGGAGGGCCTGGGGAATTCAGAAAAAATCTAAACAATTGGAAAAACACTCCATGGAGTCATGGTGAGTGATGCATCGCCTAGGAAAAATACCAAACATGCCATCCCAAGGGTTCACAGGTGGACTCTCTCACAGAGAGGTGCTCCCAGGCAGGAGTTCTCTTGGTGTTCCTTGCTAGATGACCATGGTTTGCGCAAGTTCCACAGCAAACTGTGGAACCATGGTCCCATTTGTGGTGGATATGTGCATCTTTGCATTCCCAATTACTTATGCAACTAGTGTTTTTTCAGTTTCCACATAAAAAATGCATTTCCCATTTTTCAGGTGGCCGGAGGGGTCAAAACAGGTGCTTTTTTGTGAAGGGGCCACCAAGGGCAGTGTGCAAAACATCACCACTCTAATTTTCATGGGTGGGGGACCTACCAAGGGTGCCACTGCCAGCAGGTTAGGAATTATCTCGGCCTGCTGCCATATAATGAATTTTCTTTTGCCCTAAATCCATTTAAATCCAATTTTGCACTAGGGCTACAAGAAATGCACACCAGAAAAATAGGAGGAAAATACAAGGAGGTCCCCTGTGGGTGTGGGACCCTAGAACCAAGACCAAACCATGGTTCCCACCCAACCTGGAAGACATCGATGGCACCGCGAGTTTGACCTAGATCTCGAAGGGGGCCTCAAGAATTCAAAAAAAATCAAAAAATGGAAAAAATAGTGCATGGAGTCATGGTGAGTGATGCAACACCTAGGAAAAATACCAAACATGACATCCCAAGGGTTCACAGGTGGACTCTCTCACAGAGAGGTGCTCCCAGGCAGGAGTTCTCTTGGTCTTCCTTGCTAGATGACCATGGTTTGCGCAAGTTCCACAGCAAACTGTGGAACCATGGTCCAATTTTTGGTGGAGATGTGCATCTTTGCATTCCCAACAACTTCTACAACTAGTGTTTTTTCAGTTTCCACATAAAAAATGCATTTCCCATTTTTTAGGTGGCCGGAGGGGTCAAATCAGGTGCTTTTTTGTGAAGGGGCCACCAAGGTCTTTGTGAAAAACATCACCACTCTAATTTTCATGGGTGGGGGACCTACCAGGGGTGCCACTGCCAGGAGGTTAGGAATTATCTTGGCCTGCTGCCATATAATGAATATTTTTTTGCCCTAAATCCATTTAAATCCAATTTTGTACTAGAGCTACAAGAAATGCACACCAGAAAAATAGGGGGAAAATACAGGGAGGTCCCCTGTGGGTGTGGGACCCAATAACCAAGACCAAACCATGGTTCCCACCCCACCTGGCAGACATCGATGGCACCGCTAGTTTGACCTAGATCTCGAAGGGGGGCCTGGGGAATTCAGAAAAAATAAAAAAAATGGAAAAACAGTGCATGGAGTAATGGTGAGTGATGCATCACCAAGGAAAAATACCAAACATGCCATCCCAAGGGTTCACAGGTGGACTCTCTCACAGAGAGGTGCTCCCAGGCAGGAGTTCTCTTGGTCTTCCTTGCCAGATGACCATGGTTTGCACAAGTTCCACAGCAAACTGTATAACCATTGTCCCATTTTTGGTGGAGATGTGCATCTTTGCATTCCCAACAACTTCTGCAACTAGTGTTTTTTTAGTTTCCACATAAAAATTAATTTCCCATTTTTCAAGTGGCCGGAGGGGTCAAAAGAGGTGCTTTTTTGTGAAGGGGACACCAAGGGCAGTGTGCAAAATATCACCACTCTAATTTTCATGGGTGGGGACATACCAGGGGTGCCATAGCTAGGAGGTTAGGAATTATCTCGGCCTGCTGCCATATAATGAATATTTTTTGTCCTAAATCCATTTAAATCTAGTTTTGCACTCGGGCTACAAGAAATGCACACCATAAAAATAGGGGGAAAATACAGGGAGGTCCCCTGTGGGTGTGGGACCCTAGAACCAAGACCAAACCATGGTTCCCACCCCACCTGGCAGACATCGATGGCACCGCGAGTTTGACCTAGATCTCGAAGGGGGGCCTGCGGAATTCAGAAAAAATCAAAAAAAATGGAAAAACAGTGCATGGAGTCATGGTGAGTGATGCATCACCTAGGAAAAATACCAAACATGCCATCCCAAGGGTTCACAGGTGGACTCTCTCACAGAGAGGTGCCCCCAGGCAGGAGTTCTCTTGGTCTTCCTTGCTTGATGACCATGGTTTGCGCAAGTTCCACAGCAAACTGTGGAACCATGGTCCCATTTTTGGTGGAGATCTGCATCTTTGCATTCTCAGCAACTTCTGCAGCTAGTGTTTTTTCAGTTTCCAAATAAAAAATGCATTTCCCATTTTTCAGGTGGCCGGAGGGGTCAAAACAGGTGCTTTTTTGTGAAGGGGCCACCAAGGGCACTGTGCAAAACATCACCACTCTAATTTTCATGGGTGGGGGACCTACCAGGGGTGCCACAGCCAGGAGGTTAGGAATTATCTCGGCCTGCTGCCATATAATGAATATTTTTTGCCCTAAATCCATTTAAATCCAATTTTGCACTGGGGCTACATGAAATGCACACCAGAAAAATAGGGGGAAAATACAAGGAGGTCCCCTGTGGGTGTGGGACCCTAGAACCAAGACCAAACCATGGTTCCCACCCCACCTGGCAGACATCGATGGCACCGCGAGTTTGACCTAGATCTCGAAGGGGGGCCTAGGGAATTCAGAAAAAATCAAAAAAAATGGAAAGCTGTGCATGGAATCATGGTGAGTGATGCGTCACCTAGGAAAAATACCAAACATGCCATCCCAAGGGTTCACAGGTGGACTCTCTCACAGAGAGGTGCTCCCAGGCAGGATTTCTCTTGGTGTTCCTTGCGAGATGACCATGGTTTGCGCAAGTTCCACAGCAAACTATGGAACCATGGTCCCATTTTTGGTGGAGATGTGCATCTTTGCATTCCCAACAACTTCTGCAACTAGTGTTTTTTCAGTTTCCACATAAAAATGCATTTCCCCATTTTTCAGGTGGCCGGAGGGGTCAAAACAGTGTGCTTTTTTTGTGAAGGGGCCACCAAGGGCAGTGTGCAAAACATCTCCACTCTAATTTCATGGTGGGGACATACCAGGG